>WAAF01008335.1:67110-225641 GCA_013400475.1 Tricholaema leucomelas
AGCTCTGCAGCACCAGCCCCAGCCCAGCAGCCCCAGCCCCAGCCCAGCCCCAGCCTAGCTCTGCAGCACCAACCCCAGCCCAGCAGCAGCAGCCACAGCCCAGCTCTGCAGCACCAGCCTAGCTCCGCAGCACCAGCCCCAGCCTAGCTCTGCAGCACCAGCCCCAGCCCAGCTCCNCCACAGCACCAGCCCCAGGCCAGCCCCGCAGCCCCAGCTTCAGTCCAGCTCCACAGCACCAGCCTCAGCCCAGCCCTGCAGCCCCAGCCTCAGTCCAGCCCCGCAGCACCAGCCCCAGCCCAGCAGCACCAGCCCCAGTCCCAGCCTAGCTCCGCAGCACCAGCCCCAGTCCAGCAGCAGCAGCCCCAGCCTCAGCCTCAGCCCAGCCCAGCTCCGCAGCACCAGCCCCAGCCCAAGCCCAGCTCCGCAGCACCAGCCCCAGCCCCAGCCCAAGCCCAGCTCCGCAGCACCAGCCCCAGCCTCAGCCCAGCTCTGCAGCACCAGCCCCAGCCTCAGCCCAGCTCTGCAGCACCAGCCCCAGCCTCAGCCCCAGCCCAGCTCCGCAGCACCAGCCCCAGCCTCAGCCCAGACCTGCAGCACCAGCCCCAGCCTCAGCCCCAGCCCAGCCCCGCAGCAGCCGGCTGCTGCTTCACTTCTAGCTGCAGCACTTGGGACCAGCTTAGTCCCAGAAGTTCAAACACAGACAAAAGGAATCAGANTCCCAGCCTAGCTCCGCAGCACCAGCCCCAGTCCAGCAGCAGCAGCCCCAGCCTCAGCCTCAGCCCAGCCCAGCTCCGCAGCACCAGCCCCAGCCCCAGCCCAGACCTGCAGCACCAGCCCCAGCCTCAGCCCCAGCCCAGCCCCGCAGCAGCCGGCTGCTGCTTCACTTCTAGCTGCAGCACTTGGGACCAGCTTAGTCCCAGAAGTTCAAACACAGACAAAAGGAATCAGAGTCTCTCACCCAAGGCCACAGCTCCAGTGCTGGAGCTGAGCCAGGGGGGTGCCCACGTGGGCAAGGAGGGCACCAGCAGTGTGGCCTGGATCAGCACTGGTGTGGGCAGCAGGAGCAAAGCGAGGATTGTGCACCTGTGCCTGGCACTGGTGAGGACACAGCTTGAGTGCTGGGGTCAGGTTTGGGACCTCACTGCAAGAAGGCACTGAGGGGCTGGAGCAGGTGCAGAGAAGGGCACCAAAGGTGGGACAGGGTCTGGAGAGAGCAGGGCTGGGGAGGAGCAGCTGAGGGAGCTGGGGGGGTTTGGTGTGGGGAAGAGGAGGCTGCAGTGAGGTAGAGGTTGGGCTCTGCTCCCTAGGCTCAGGTGATAGCAGGAGAGGAAATGTGCTAGTTTGAGCCTAGCTAGCATGAGAAGAAACTTGCTGACTGGAAGGGTTCTCCAAGCTTGACACAGGCTGCCCAGGGAGGTGGCTGAATGCCCATCCCTGGAGGTGTTTCCCAGAGGCAGAGCTGTGGTGCTGAGGGCCTTGCTAGAGTCAGGGGATGGTTGGACTCAGTGGTCCAATAACCTGAAATGAGTTATTTCTCTGGCAGCCATTCTGACAGGTAACTATTTCTGTGGTTGCTTCCAACAAGGGGCAACAGCAGAGAGACTGAAAAGCGCAAACACCGCTCTAAAGCAGCTCTGAAAGTGAACAGACATCTGCAGGTGAAGAACTGAACAAACACTGACATTCTCCATGCCTTGGGCTGAAGAAGTCTTAAGGACCCAAAAGCAAAAGAGGAGAAAGTACTGAAGCAACGCTGGGACTCCTCAGCATGGGAAACTGCACAGTGCTGACAGAGCACAAACCGAAGTGACAGCAGGGCTCTACTCGCCCTCCCCAGTATCTTTTCTACTTTGTTACAAGCCTGCTGCGATGTGCTGACCAGGATGGCAGCCTTCAGAATGTAGCTACAGCAGCCAGCTGTGGAGCACAGCCCCTCCCTTCTTCCCATGGCTGTGCTAACAACCCTGACAGACTCCTAAAGACCCCTTCTGTGCTTCTCCGACTGGTGCTGAGCACAGAACTTGTTACTTTTTTCAGAGAAATCAGCACTCATTTGTAACTCTCCCTCCTCGGGGCAGCTTTGCAGCCTGTTGCCATGTTAGCAGGATGCTGCAGGAGGTTATTTCCACCTGGTACCTACACCCACTGTAACTTCGACCTGCAACAGAGCTGGAGAAGATCAGCTTGAGCCAGCAGTGTGCTCAGGTGGCCAACAAGGCCACCAGCACCCTGGCCTGGTGTGGCCAGCAGGAGCAGGGCAGGGACTGTCCTCCTGGACTCAGCACTGATGAGGATAAACCTTGAGTCTTGGCGTTAGTTTTGGGCCCCTCAATCCAAGAAGGGCAGTGAGGGGCTGGAGCAGGTCCAAAGAAGGACAAAGCAGTTTCCAGCTCCTTGAATGTACTGTGTCCAGTTTTGGGCTCCTCAATTCAAGAGAGATGTTGAGATACTGGAAGGTGTCCAGAGAAGGGCAACAAAGCTGGTGAGAGGCCTGGAACACAAACCCTATGAGGAGAGGCTAAGGGAGCTGGGCGTGTGCAGCCTGGAGAAGAGAAGGCTCAGGGCAGACCTCACTGCTCTCCACAAATATCTGAAGGGAGGCTGCAGCCAGGTGGGGTTGGGCTCTGCTCCCAGGCAACCAGCAACAGAACAAGGGGACACAGTCTCAAGCTGTGCCAGGGCAGGTTCAGGCTGGATGTTAGGAGGAAGTTGTTGGCAGAGAGAGTGATTGGCATTGGAATGGGCTGCCCAGGGAGGTGGTGGAGTCCCCATGCCTGGAGGTGTTGAAGCAAAGCCTGGCTGGGGCACTTAGTGCCATGGTCTGGTTGATTGGATAGGGCAGGGTGCTACATTAAGCTGGATGAGCTTGGAGGTCTCTTCCAACCTGCTTTATTCGATGAATGCTATTGGTCCTCATCTTGTCACTACAAGACTTTGTCAAAAATCCCTCTCCAGCTTTCTTGTAGACTCCCTTGAGCTATTGGAGATGTACCCTGGAAGAGGCTCCAGCCTCCTTTCAGAGAACTGTAGAGGGCCAGAAGGTCTCCTCTCAGCCTCCTTTCCCCAGGTAGTTCCCTCTGCTGCTCCTCACCAGCATTGCTGCGCCTTCACTGCAGAGTTTGCCTGTTCAGGTCAGGGAACAGGTTCTGGCCCTCACAAGGCACTAATGTTATGGAGGCAAACCACGGAGATACCATAAGCAATGCAACCCCAGAGGGACAACCCCTGCAGCCTGGGCTTACTCTTTCATTCCTTAATGCTCAACCACTTTGCTGTCTTCAGTTTTCCCAGCACATTTTGCATGTTGTGAAAGCACTACCTGGTAGAGAATGGTTGGACTCCATGATCTTAAACGTCTTTTCCAACCAGAACCATTCTCCGAGTCTCTTTCTCACTCTTTGTAACACCAAAACCCGGAGAAACAGCTGAGTGATGTGAAACAGGGACCAGGAATGTGGCGAGGCAGCCAGCAGAGAGCTGTCAGGGCTGTGCTGGACTGACACAGCCGTTCTACTGCTGCCATCTACTGGTGCCACCTTTAGCTGGCACCCGCAGTCACAGAGCTGCTTAAGGACTGCATCCCAAAACACAGCAGAATAGCACAGCTTTTACTGCCACTTGTCATGCAGGGCATAACCTGCATGTGCACTTGGGAGGAACTCTCCAGTTGAAGGCATTTCTAACACCTTCCCTGTGAGGACAAGCTGGGAGAGCTGCGACTGTTCAGCCTGGAGAAGAAAAGGCTCCAGGGGGACCTCAGAGCAGCCTTCCAGCACCTGAAGAGGCTCCAGAAGAGCTGGAGAGGGACTTCTGACAAGGGCTGGGAATGGCAGGATGAGAGACAGTGGCTTTGAGCTGGGAGAAGGGCAACTGAGACTGAAGAGGAGGAGGAAATTCGTGGTAGTGAGGGTGGGGAGACACTAGCACGGGTTGGGCAAGGGGGCTGTGGATGTCCCCTCCCTGGAGGTGCTCCAGGCCAGGCTGGGTGAGGCCTTGAGCATCGTGGGCTGGTGGGAGATGTCCCTGCCATGGCAGGAGGTTGGAACTGGATAATTTTTAAGGTCACTTCGAACCCAACCCATTTTGTGAGTGCATGAATCCAGTGCATCAAGCCTGTGGCCTGCAGAGTCAGCAGCTGAGAGGAAGGCACCAGAGAGTTTTCAGTGCACAGACCCTGCTGATTCCCAGCTTTTCAACACCATACTTCAGAAGCTGGGTAAGTAACTACAGTATCAAAGCGTTCTCCTTCTGTGGAGAACACCATGCAGTGTAGAACTCCTACACTTCACACACAACCTACAAGATTGCTGCCACCCAAGCAAGAGGTGTAAGCAGCCTCCTCTCCCCACACAGTTCAGAAGTGCAGCAAAAAGCAGAGAAGAATTTGTGCTCTACCAACAAAAAGCAGTTGGGCACAAACTAGACACCAGCATGAAGATTCTAATCTTGCTCCTGTCCTGCATGAAATAGGAATTCCTAGAGATCAGGTCAGTAGTTCATTCAATCTCCTTGCAGAATAAAAGGCAGAGAAGAAATAACATCAGCTCCACATAAGAAAAGAAGCTGCCTCCAGGGACACCTAATGGCAGCCTGCCAGTAGCTGCAGGGGCTCCAGGAAGGCTGCAGAGGGATTGTTCCCAAATGCCTGCAGGGACAGGACCAGGACAATGGTTTGAAACGAGTTCAGAGCAAATTGAGATTGGATGTGATGAACAAGTTCTGCACCACTGGAACACTGCAGCAGGTTGCCCAGGGAGGTGATTGAGGCTACATCAATGGAGATATTCAAGGTGAGGCTGGATAAGGCTGTGAGCAACCTGCTCTTGTGGAGGATGTGCCTGCTGAGTGCAGAGGACTGGGCTGGGGGAGCTTTGGAGGTCTCTTCCAATGGAGGCCATTCTATGAAAGCATCCAAACAAACATCTGTTCATGAGACTGCACAGGTGAAAGCTGCTCTGTAACCAAGAGCAGCTTGGGAAACAGAACCTGACATCTGCCAGGAGGAACTGAAGTAAATTCTGCTCTGTGAACTGATACACAAACTGACACCTCAGCCAAGAGACTGCAAACAGCTGGTGGTGAAACAGAAGAACAATGAAAGAGAAAGGATTCTTTGGGAGAAAGCAGCATTTGGAGATCATTAGATAGTCCCAGGAAAGAGCTGAAAGAGTCCCAGAGAGGCCTTGGAGCAGCAAGTCCCCTGTCAGCACAGGGACCATTTGCTCTCAGCTCTGCTGGCCAGCAGCCTGCACCAGTCAGGCCTCACTTAAGGTTCCCCATCTGCAGCAAAAGGCAGAGCCCACAGCACACCTGCTGAGCAGCAAACCTTCAGAGACTGCTACCAGTGAAGTTCAGACTTCTAACTAGGCTAAGAACCCAACTGTAGCTTGGCCAAGGGAAATGATAATTCTATCAGCTATCTGTGACAGCATTCTGTGTGATCCTGCTCCTGGCACACAGGCTGCATGGGACAGCAACAAAAATCATACAGAGGTTTCCAAGAGCTGAAAGAAGGGAGTGAGAGCGTGGGAAATGCAGCTTGGCAGCTGGCTGAAAGCTGTGTAACTGTCATCACCACCGCTGACCACTGCTTGAATGACTGCAGTGCGCACCCACCTCTCATAGATAGCTTTCAGAGTCAGCTGGTCTGGGACACCTTCAGTCTCCTCAAGGTGCAGGATGAGCCAGGATGTCCTGTAGGGCCACTGCTCTGTCAGGTTGATCCAGCTGGCCAGTCTGTCCCAGTTGAAGGAGATCTGATTAGCTCTCAGCAAGCGGCCTGCAACAGAACAAGGGAAAAACACAAATCACAGCATGGTGAGGTTTGGAAGAGACCTCTGGAGACCATCCAGTCCAACCTGCTTGCTAAAGCAGGGTCACCTAGGGCAGGCTGCACAGCATGGCAACGCCTAGGAGGGTTTGGGAGGTCTCCAGAGAAGAAGACTCCACTACCTCTCCGGGCAGCCTGCTCCAGGGCTCCAGCACCCTCACACCAATGAAGTTTCTCTTCAAGTGAAACATCCTGGGCATCCCTGCCCATGGCAGGGGGGTTGATGAAGACGAGCTCTGAGGTCTCTTCCAACCTGCCCCATTCTGTGATTGTATAAAAATCCACTCAGGGCTAACTTGTTACACATAAATTACACACTGACAAGTCTGCCTTCAGCAGCTTGTGGTCTAACTACGACCAGCCCAAGCACACCACACTCACCTGTCACAGAAACAATATTCAGCAGCCTTCTCATGGTCTGGGGACTGATATCACTGAACCAATCTTCTGTCACCAACAGCTTGGTCAAATCGAAGGACATCTGGCGGGTGATGGTGCGCTGCATCTGCCGCCTGCGGTAAGTATCCTGGGGAGGGCACAAGAGAGCAAGGAGTTAGCATCCAAACCTTTCACCTCTGTGAAACACTGTCAGTTTTACCTGGCTATAAAGCTAGAGCCTTTATGAGTCTGGGACATGAAATATTTACTACAATTTAATTCTGCTTTAGTTGTGGAACAGCTGAAGATGATTTCCATCCAGGACCTGGCAAGAGCTCCATGTTTCCCAAGGAGCAGGACTTGGGAGTGCTGGTGGATGAGAAGCTCAACAGGAGCAGTGTGCACTTGCAGCCCACAAGGCCAACCAGATCCTGGGCTGCAAGAGAAGTGTGGCCAGCAGGGCAAGGGAGGTGATTCTCCTCCTCTACTGCACTCTGTGCTCTGCTGAGACCCCACCTGAAGTACTGCATCCAATTCTGGAGCCCCCATTACAAGAAGGATGTGGAGATGCTGGAGTGTGTCCAGAGAAGGGCCACGAGGATGCTCAGAGGGCTGCAGCAGCTCTGCTGTGAGGACAGGCTGAAAGAGTTGGGGCTGTTCAGTCTGCAGAAGAGGAGGCTCCCAGGTGACCTTCTTGTGGCCTTCCAGGATCTGAAGGGGCCTACAAAAAAGCTGGGGAAGGACTTTTCAGGATATCAGGGAGTGCCAGGACTGGGGGGAATGGAGCAAAGCTGGAGGTGGGTAGGTTCACGCTGTACATGAGGAGGAAGTTCTTCACCATCAGAGTGGTGAGAGGCTGAAATGGGTTGCTCAGGGAGGTGGTTGAGGCCCCATCCCTGGAGGTGTTTAAGGCCAGCCTAGATCAGGCTGTGGGCAGCCTGATCTAGGGTAGGGTGTCCCTGCCCATGGCAGGGGGGTTGGAATTGGCTGAGCCCTGTGGTCCCTTCCAACTCTGACTGATTCTGTGATTCTACGATTCACTTCCATGCCCATTCTGAGAGGCCAAAAGAGAGACATGGTGAGACACCTTGCAAAAAACTTCCCTCATTTCAGCACTGACATCGCTCAGGTTGCCCAGGGAGCTCGTGGCTGCCCCCTCCCTGGAGGTGTACAGGGCTTTAGGCAACCTGGGCTGGTGGGAGGTGTCCCTGCCCATGGCAAGGGGTTGGAACTGGATGAGCTTTGAGGTTCCTTCCAACCCAAACCATTCTAGGACCTAAGTTCCTTGATTTGCTCAATTACTGCCCCTTGTGCAGCACACTTTGACCAAGGTGGAGTCCTCATCCCTTGAAGTGGTGTTCACGAAAGGTGTGGATGTGGTACGTGGGGACATGGTCTGATGACCATGGTGGTGTTGGCTTGATGGCTGGACTGCATCTTAGAGTGCTTCTCCAACCCAACCAATTCTATGCTTCTGTGGTACTGAGCTAAGAGACAGAAATCCAAACTAAACAGAGGATCATTAAGGTTGGAAAAGATCTCTAGGGTAGAGAGACCAATGTGCTCTATCATCTCAGTGTTCACAGAGCAAGGAATCTGAGTACTGGTGGCAAAGAACACTCTGGAGAGCAAGCAAACTTCCTCCTCTTTGATGGAGTATCAGCCTGTTGATCCAGTACTGCACCTTTCCTACCTGCATCACTGATATCCATTTCATAAGAATGCTTTGATAATTCTTCCAGGTTGACATCATTAAAAAAGGGACCCAAGAAAAGAGGAGAACAGAAGAAGACATCATCAGCCCCTCCATTTAGTCTGAAACACTTTCTCACCCGCCTGTTGAGGGCAGTTTTGCTACCAAGCTTGGCCATGTCTCCAAGACTGTTCTGAGAAACTCTCCTGTCAATGTCTTCATGCAGTCCTATGGAAATGAAAACAAAAGGCAGGGATGTTCTCCATTCATACAGAACACTGAGGTTGTTCAGCCTGGAGAAGAGAAGGGAGACCTTACAGGCTCAAAAGGAGCTTAGAAACCTTCCAGTGTCTGAAGCAGACCCACAAGACAGCTGGGGAGGGGCTGTTCAGAAGGGCCTGTGGTGACAGGACAGGGGCAATGGTTTCAAAGTGGAGCAGGGGGCATTTAGGTTGGACACCAGGAGGAAGTTTTGCATGACGAGGGTGGCAAAATACTGGAACAAGTTGGCCAGGGAGGTGGTGGAGGTCCCATCCCTGGAGACATTCAAGGTCAGGATTGATGGGGCTCTGAGCAACCCGATCCAGTTGGGAATGTCCTTACTGCCTGCATGTGGGCTGGACAAGGGAATCTTTAGAAGCCTTTTCCAATCCAGTGCACTCTAGGATTCTGTCTGCATTTGACTGCTCCTAGACACCACCTATGCCCTGCCAGTTCTATGCATTTGTTCCAGGCCCCAGATTTCTGTCCCCTTGGGTTGGGTACCTCATCTCCTCCTCCTCCTGCAGAGCCTCACCTGCACTATCTGCATAGGGAATATCCCCATTGGTTGTGGAAGCCACCATCAGCTTCCTGGCATTGCTGAGGCCTCGGCTGTTGAGGAAGACAGGCAGGTGGACAATGTTCCTCATGTAGTCGTGGCCATTGATGTTGGAGTCCCGCAGGACGCTGTTGAGGTTCTGGTTGATGGCTTTGATGATGATGTGAGGGTCACTCGCAAAAATAGCAATGAAAGGGCCTTTGGAGAACAGGACTCGCACCTGGGAACAGGCAGAGAGCATCCCTGGGTTATCACCATTACCAAAGTCCTGCCAGGGGAGGGAAGGCTGAGAGAACTGGGGCCGTGCAGCACAGAGAGGAGACCTTATCACCACGGACTAGGATGTACAGGGAGGATGGAGACTGCCTTTGTACAGGAGTCCCATGGCAGAGACAAAGGCTGATGGGCACAAGTGACTGCTGAGCAGGTTCCAGTTGGGCTCCAGGAGAAACTGTTCCCCATGAGCACCCCTGGACACTGCAACCACCTCCCAAGGGAAGCAGTGGAGTCCCCCACACTGAGCAGCTTGGAGACTCAGCCTGGCTGGGGCAGCTCACTGCAGCTCCTACCAATACCTAGGGAGGCTGGACCAGATGGTCCTAGAGGTCCCTTCCACCCTGGCATGCTGTGGATCACTTCAATGTCTGACTCAACATTTTGTGTTCATTCTGTGCAGATTCTAAACTTTGAGAGCCCAGGAGGTGGGCAGAGACGTCAGAGCCTCCTCACCAGCAGCTGCTAAACAGGGCAGGGATTTTGTCTTCATACACACCACAGTTAGCTCCAGAGCCCTGGGGCTGCTGAGCCTGGAGAAGGCTGAGAGGGGATCTGATCAATGCCTACAAAAATCTGAGGGGTGGGGGGCAAGAAGGTGCCAGGCTCTGTTCAGTGGTGTCCTGGGATAGTACAAGGGGCAGTGGACACAAACAGCAACCCAGGAGGTTCCACCTCAACACGAGGAGAAACTTTTCTGGTGTGAGGGTGCTGGAGGCCTGGAGCTGGCTGCCCAAAGTTGTGGAGTCTTCTTCTCTGAAGACTTTTAGGCCCCACCTGGATGTGTTCCTTTGTGCCCTGCCCTAGGAGATCCTGCTCTGGCAAGAGGGTGGAGCAGATTATCTCCAGAGGTCCCTGCCGACCCCCATTTTGTGATTCTAATGTTAGCAACTCACCCACCTTGGGAAGGAAGCACAAGTGGCAAATAAACGGCAGGCAGTTAGAGGGAGCCATCAGCTCTCATGCAGTAACATCTTAGCCTCTCAAACAGTAGTTAACTACTCTGTGTGTGAAGTACTTCAGAAGGCCAGAAAAACCCTGCAGCCGTTGTAAGTTTGTTTCTAAAGAGTATGGTTGCTCAAGAAACTGCACCCCTTTGTTTCAAAACTTTCCACAGGGACACGTCCAGGCCTGCCAGGACTTAATCCTCAACTTCTAAAACCCACAGCTCTCAGCACCACAGCTTGAAGGCTGCTGGAACACTGCAATAGGTTAACCAGGGAGGTAGCTAAGGCCAAATCCCTGCAAATATTCAAGGTGAGGCTGGACAAGGCTCTGAGTAGCCTGCTCTGGTGGAGGATGTCCCTGCTGACTGCAGAGGGGTTGAACTGGATGAGCTTTGGAGGTCCCTTCCAACCTAAACCATTCCAGGACCCTGTGTTGATGTACATAAACACTAAGAGACTCCAACACATACAAAATCTGTGAATCTGAGCTTGTTGATGGGAGAAGTGATCCAGATGTTGTAGAGATGATCTGTACAGAATGATCCAACTCACAGTATCAAGCATCTGTAGAACTTTGTCCTGCTCACAAGCATCCAGGCCATCAATGATGACCACCAGCCTTGTCTGGTTCTGAGTGAAGCTGTCAATGGTTTTTGCCATCTTGGCCATCAGCTCCACTTCACATTTCAAAACCTAGGAAAATAAAAAGCAAAGCAAAGAAGAAAAAGACACCTCTAATACTTAAAACTCATCAAGATGCATAGAACTCCTCTAGCAGCTCACTACCTGTATCAGGCAGCTTGCAAAATCACTTGGAAACACGCAACATGAAGGCTCTAGGACCTCCTTTCCTAAATGTTCATCTCCTGGTTGCACAAAAAGAGAGAGCAGGCCCACAGGGTGCAGTGGGGAGTAACAAAGCAGCCTCACTCAAATGTTATCGACAAGAAAGGAAGACCTTAAGTACTGTGTCCAGTTCTGGGCTCTCCAATTCAAGAGAGATGTTGAGGTGCTGGAACATGTCCAGAGAGGAGACCTGGAGAACAGCCCTGTGAGGAGAGGCTGAGGGAGCTGGGGGTGTTTGGCCTGCAGAAGAGGAGGCTCAGGGCAGCGCTCATTGCTGACTACAGCTACCTGAAGGGAGGCTGCAGTCAGGTAGGGGTTGGGCTCTTCTCCCAGGTAACCAGCAACAGAATGAGGGGACACAGCTTCAAGCTGTGCCAGGGCAGGTTCAGGCTGGATGTTAGGAGGAAGTTGTTGGCAGAGAGAGTGATTGGCATTGGAATGGGCTGCCCAGGGAGGTGGTGGAGTCTCCATGCCTGGAGGTGTTGAAGCAAAGCCTGGCTGGGGCACTTAGTGCCATGGTCTGGTTGATTGGCTAGGGCTGGGTGCTAGGTTGGGCTGGATGAGCTTGGAGGTCTCTTCCAACCTGCTTGATTCTATGATTTCTGCACTGGAAACCATCACTTTCAGAGTAAACAAAAGAAACTTTGTACCTTCAGCTAACCTTCAAAAGTTGCTTTGGATGAAATGTTCACCAAAACTTTCTCTCTACCTTCCAGCTGAGCAGATGCTGCTCTTAATCCTACAGAATTCCATCTTGGGCTATGCAGTCTGAAGATTTCTGAGTATGAAGATGTTTATTCAACATGAAGTCCCATGGGAGCCAGGCTCTGCTGGGTGATGCCCAGGGACAGGACAAGGGGCACTGGGTGGAAGCTGAGCCATAGGAAGTTTCATGTAAAGATGAGGAAGAATTTTTCCCTGTGAGGGTGCCAGAACCCTGGAACAGGCTGCCCAGGGGGGTTGTGGAGTCTCCCTCTCTGGAGATACTCAAACCCTGCTTGGATGTGTTCCTGTGTGATCTTGTATAAATGACCTCACTCTGGCAGGGGGGTGGACTGGAGGAGCTTTGGAGGTCCCTTCCAGCCCCTGACACTCTGTGAGACTCACTAAGTCACAGTGCAAGGTCCTGCAGTTGTATCAGGCTAATCCCAGGCACAAATCCAGGCTGGGTGCAGAGTAGGTTGACAGCAGCTTTGAAGAAAGAGCCTTGGGTGTGCTGACCAGCTCCCCAGGAGCCAGCAGTGTTGTCCTCCTGCAGCCCTAAGGTATCTGTGTGCTGGGCTGCAGCCAGAGGAGCATGGGCAACAGGGCAGGAGAGGGGACTCTGCCCCTGGATTCTGCTCAGACCTCGCCTCCAATCCTGCCTCCAGCGCTGCTGTTCCCACGTGCTGGTTTGAGGCTAATCAGAACATTTTAATGAGAGAAATTAGATCACTGGTTGTAAAAATAAAATAAGAATGAAGTCTGTATCATTCACTGGTCTTCTGAGAGGAATAAAAAGCCAAAATGTCACCAATTTGTGCCACCCTGTCCTGTGACACTGCTCCTATTGGCTTCCTTCGCTCCGCTCTAATCTCTCCACTAACAAATAACAACTAAGCTCTGCTGCTGGTTTTGGTTTCTGGCTGGGGAAGAGAAAGAGGTTTTGAGCCCCTTCTGGGCAGTTTCTTTGTCCAGGAGGAGGTTTGGATTTCTATACAATTTCTAATTTGTCTATAATTGTGAACACCTGTGACTAGATAGTGTGTATCTGCTTCTGAACCTTGCTGTGATGTGAATACAGCTTTGGCTCACCTCCAAAGCCTCTGAGCTGCTCTGGTAAACATCAACAGTGTCAGGGAGAAGTTCCTAACCCTACACAACCCAGAAGGAGGACACAGAATTGCTGGAGAGGGGCCAGAGGAGGGTCACAAAGATAACGCCAGGGCTGGAGCAGCTCTGCTGTGAGAGGGAGCTGGGAGGGTGCAGCCTGCAGAGAAGAAGGCTCCAGGGGAACCTCAGAGCCGCCTGACAATGCCTGAAGGGATCCTGCAGAGCGACCTGTGCTGAGGGGGGCTGTGGCAGGCCAAGGGGGAATGGTTTGGAGCTGAGGCAGAGCAGGGTTAGAGTGGAGCTGAGCAAGAAGTTGTTGAGTGTGAGGGTGGTGAGAGTCTGGCCCAGGCTGCCCAGGGAGGCTGTAGCTGTCTCCTGCCTGGGGGTGTTTCAGGCCATACTGGATGAAGCCTTGAGCAGATGAGTCTAGCTGAGAGGTGTCCTGACTGTGGTGGGGAGGTTTAATAGATGACCTCTAAGGTCCCCTCCCACGTGACTCACACCAGATTCCTATAAAGCAGAACATCAAATGACAGTGAAAGCTCAATGAGCTTGGGAAGTTCTACCTCATGAGGAAGAATTTCTTTATGTTAAGGGTGGTGAAGCATCAGAGCAAGCTGCTCAGAGTAGTGGTGCAGCCTCTCTCTCTAGCAGCATTCCAAATCCACCTAGATGTGTTCCTGTGTGATTAACCTGATGCAGATGATCCTGCTCTGGCAGTAGAGTTGGACTAGATGATCTCCAGAGGTCACTTACAACTCTCCTGTTCTACGACTCTACCATTCTGAATCATAGAATCAAGCAGGTTGGAAGAGACCTCCAAGCTCATCCAGCCCAACCTAGCACCCAGCCCTGGCCAATCAACCAGACCATGGCACTAAGTGCCCCAGCCAGGCTTTGCTTCAACACCTCCAGGGATGGGGACTCCACCACCTCCCTGGGCAGCCCATTCCAATGCCCACCACTCTCTCTGCCAACAATGTCCTCCTAACATCCAGCCTGACCCTGCCCTGGCACAGCTTGAAGCTGTGTCCCTTCATTCTGTTGCTGGTTACCTGGGAGCAGAGCCCAACCCCACCTGGCTACAGCCTCCCTTCAGGTAGTTGTAGACCAGTGTGCTGTGGCAGCGCTTGGCCTGACTGAACAGCTGCAAGCACATCTGTGCAAGGCTGCAGGTTTGGTGCTTTGTTTCCACTCCCTTGAGAGTTACCTTCATGAAGCCTTCACTCTTCAGCTTGTGCAGCTTGGAGGCAGCACTGTGCAGACGTTTTCTCTGGGAGTTCAGAACCGAGTCCATCACCTGCCACCAGGTGCGGCAGTTGAGGATGAAGGCCACGCCGACCACGCAGGTGACAGTGATCAGGATGACATTGACAGTCATGTTGGCTGGCTCCACGTTGAACACGGCCAGCAGGGTGATGGCAGACACCACACAGGACAGTATGAAGAGGAAAATCACAAAGGATGGCAGGCAGCAAGTCTTCTTCCACTTCTTTTTACCTAGGAGAGCAGAATTTGCTGGTAAAATGAACATAAAAATCGAACCACAGGTGAGTGCAAAACCTCTTCACTTGCTTATGAAATCACAGAAGGGACCCTCAAAGGTCATCTTAGAATGGTTTAGGTTGGAAGTGATCTCAAAGATCATCTATTCCAACCCCCTGTCATAGGCAGGGACACCTTCTACTAGAACAGGTTGCTCAAGGCCTCATCCAACCTGGTCCTGAACATCTCCAGGGAGGTTGTGGAGCACAGAATCACTCAATGTGATCTTTGATTTTGTGCTCCACAACCTCCCTGGGCAACCTGTGCCAGTCTCTCACCACCCTCACCTCTTCCTAACATCCACTTTCAATCTTCCCTCTGCCACTTCAAGCCCCATTCCTCCTCATCCTCTCATTACAAGACCTTGTCAATGGTCCCTCCCCAGCCCTCTTCAGACCCTGGAAGGCCACTCCAAGGTCTCCTGGAAGCCTTCTCTTCTCCCTCAACTCTTGGCCTGTCCTCAGAGCAGAGCTGCTGCAGCCCTCTCAGCATCTTGGTGGCCTCCTCTGGACTGGCTCCAACTCCTTTATGTCCTTTTTTTTTCTGGAGGGGACTCCAGAATCTTGTCCAACTCTCCTCCAGTAAACAAGGACACCTCCAACCAGTAAACAAGGACACCTCCAACTAAAGCAGGTTGTTCAAGGTCACATCAAGCCTGACCTTGGACGTCTCCAGGGATAAGGCCTCCACCACATCTCTGGGCAACCTGTTCCTCACTGTGAACATCTTCCTCCTGATGCCCAGCCTAAAGCCATCCTGCTCCAGTTTCAAATCATTCCTGCTCATCCTATCCCCACAACAAAAGAGTCTAAATGTGCCAAAACTCTTGGCATTGATGAGGTGGAGACATTCCCTTAGGCCCCAACTGATTTCCTTTGCTTCCTTGGCTGGAAATGCCCTTTCTGAGCTAGATGCCATGCCAGCAGTGCCCATTCCTTTTGTGACCTCTCCCCACAAAGTGTGCTTATGGAAGGAAATCACAGAATGGGTTGGAGTGGAAGGGACCTTCAAAATCATCCAGTTCTAACTCCCTGCAATAGGCAGGGATACCTTCTACCAGGCCAAGTTGCTTAAGGCCTCATCCAGCCTGGTCTTGAACATCTCCAGGGAGGTTGTGGAGCACTGAAGCACCCAATGTGATCAAAGATCACATTGGGTGCTTCAGTGCTCCACAACCTCCCTGGACAACCTGTGCCAGTGTGCTCCACAACCTCACTGTCCAGAATTTGCATGGACACTTCTGAAGTGCATGCTGGAGAGAAGAGCCCTTCATGGCATTAATAAAACCAAGGTGAGCTATAGGAAGAGAGAATGATGCACAGAGTCTCCCCTTCTGCAGGAATTGCTGCATGGCTCCAAGTGTTTCAAGAGAGCTCCTAACCTGCCAGTCTGAACCCCTGGGAGTGGTGCAGGGTGGAGCCATCAGCAGTGTCAGTCAGGTAATACAAACCTTGGCTGTCTTCTGTCTTGAACACCCGAAATAGCCTTGTTGCTAAGAAACCAAACTCCCTTTCACAGGCATCAGAGAGGGTAGCAATCATCTCAGCCAAGGAAGTTTCTCCACCTACACTGGAGAGTCTATTGTAGTCTGTAAACAGAAATCTGAAAAGAGAAAAACACCCAAAGGTGCATTTTAGAAGATTTTTCCTTGCATTCTGGCAACCAAACCCTAATTATTCCTGCAGCTCTGCAGCTCAAACAGTTGGGTTTGGCTTTCCTTTTTTTTTCCCCTCCAAGTGCCATAAGATATAAAATATTTAATTTAAACCCTAAGTGGGACTAAAGCATTTTTATGTCTTTTTTTCCTGTTAACAACCTCCTCTTTGCCCCACTTCCTGTCCTACAACTTCATCTCTTAAAAATAATAATACTACTAAATTAATACAGATAATGCCAACAAGAATACTAACACCTACACACTCCACCGCCCCCCCTGTGCTAGTTTGAAGCTAGCTAGAATGTTTTGGTGAGAAGGATTAGATCACAGGCTGTGAAAGAGAAACAATGGTGATGTCTACTTCACTCATAGGCTTGCTGAGATGCATAAGAACAGGATTATGAACCTAGATAAGGTATTTGCACTTCAGGCACTGCCTGAGCTCTGGGCATTTTCTCTCTAACCTCACCCTCCATGTCTCTGATTAATGCACTTTGCTTCCTAACCCCCCTGGCTAACCCTCCATTCTTCCTTGGGGCACAAGGCAATGTCTGGGGTAAGGTAGAGGGGTGGGAAAAAGTGCAAGAGTGGTTGGGAGCCCCTCCTGGGGACTCAGGTTTCTGGGAGGGCTGTTGTGTTTCTGTATTACCTTTTACCTTGTATATTTCTGTCTACAACTGTATATACTGTAAATATCTGCTTGTATATTGTGCTAAGCTGTAAATATAAGCTTCATTCATATTTCCAGAGCTGGCTGAGTCTAGTCTGGGTGTTTTCCAAACTGTGGGGGGGGTAGGTAACACCCAAACCAACCCCCCCCCCAAAAATACTAAAAGATTACTAAAAAAGTATTATCAAAAATAATACAAAAAACTCTCACAAAAATCATTAAAAACAAAACAAAAAAAACCCCAAAAAAACTCTTCAAATAACCCACCAAAAATATCCAAAAAACACCAAACCCACCAAAAATAATAATTAAAAAAAATCCAAATTAATAAATTAAAAAAAAAACCAAAACCAAAAAAAGAAACAAAATAAAAGAAATTCAACAGAAAACCTCCCCAAAAAAACCCAAAAACAAACACTGGAGATACCAAAAATAATACACAACCTCCCCCAGAATAGTAATAATAACAGAAAAACTCCCAAAACCACTAAAAAACACCCAAGACCTACCAAAAAAGCCCCCCCCAAAAATCCTCCCAAAAATCTCAAAAACCCCAAAATAATAGCAAAAAATCTCCCCCCCCGCCCCCAGGCCCCCCCCAAAATGTTTGTATCAAAACCAGCAGGAAAGACAGCGAAATATCCAAAGTATCTTTAAGATGCAAGAACAGTAGATGGAAAAGGAGTTTTTAAATGACATTCAAAGCTATTTTCAAAGATTTATGGAGGATTAGAAACAAACCAGCAAGAAACCTAACAAAAAGCTGGGGGCAGATGTTGCTGGGCGCAGATGTGACTGAGTTGGAGGGCAGAAGGGCTCTGCAGCAGGACCTCGACCGCCTGGACAGATGGGCAGAGTCCAAGGGGATGGCATTCAATAGCTCCAAGTGCCGGGGGCTGCACTTTGGCCACAACAACCCCATGCAGAGATACAGGCTGGGGTCGGAGTGGCTGGAGAGCAGCCAGACAGAGAGGGATCTGGGGGTGCTGATCGATACCCGCCTGAACATGAGCCAGCAGTGTGCCCAGGTGGCCAAGAGAGCCAATGGCATCCTGGCCTGCATCAGGAATGGTGTGGCCAGCAGGAGCAGGGAGGTCATTCTGCCCCTGTACTCTGCACTGGTTAGACCACACCTTGAGTACTGTGTCCAGTTCTGGGCCCCCCAGTTTAAGAGGGACATTGAGATGCTTGAACGTGTCCAGAGAAGGGCAACGAGGCTGGGGAGAGGCCTCGAGCACAGCCCTACGAGGAGAGGCTGAGGGAGCTGGGATTGTTTAGCCTGGAGAAGAGGAGGCTCAGGGCAGACCTTATTGCTGTCTACAACTACCTGAGGGGTGGTTGTAGCCAGGAGGAGGTTGCTCTCTTCTCTCAGGCAGCCAGCACCAGAACAAGAGGACACAGCCTCAAGCTGCGCCAGGGGAAATTTAGGCTCGAGGTGAGGAGAAAGTTCTTCACTGAGAGAGTCATTGGCTACTGGAATGGGCTGCCCAGGGAGGTGGTGGAGTCGCCGTCCCTGGAGCTGTTCAAGGCAGGATTGGATGTGGCACTTGGTGCCATGGTCTAGCCTTGAGCTCTGTGGTAACAGCTTGGACTTCATGATCTGTGAGGTCTCTTCCAACCTTGGTGATACTGTGAGACTGTGAAAAAAAGACCCCAACATCTCCAAAACACCCTAATGACAAAGCTAATGAAACACCCACCAAAAAACCCTACAACAACAACAACAAAATCAAAAGCCAACCAAAAAGACCTCAAATAAAAAAACAACCAAAAGCCAACCAAGAAAACCACACAAAAAAAAAAAATCAAAGAAAAAAAAAAATACCAAAAGCCCACCAAAAACCCACCAGAAAACCTCCAACCACAAATACAACCAAAAGCCAACCAAAAAAACCTCAAACAAAAAAAAATACCAAAAGCCAACAAAAAACCACAAAAAACCTCCAACAACCAAAAAAACCCAACCAGAAGCCTATCCAAAAAACCTACCAAAAAACCCTCCAACAACAAAAAAAAAAACCAACCAGAAGCCAACCAAAAAAAGCCACAATAAAACCTCCAGCAACCAAGAAAACCAACCAGAAGCCAACCAAAAAAACCTCCAACAAAACCAACCAAATGCCAAAAAAACCTCCAATAAGAAAAACCAACCAAAAAAACCCACAAAAACCCTCGAGCAACAATAACAAAATCAACCAAAAGCCAAAAAAAACTCCAAAAAAAAGGAAAAACAACCAAAAGCAAAAAAAAAATCCACCAAAAATCCTCAAAACAGCAAAAAAAGCCAAAAGAAAAAAAAAACCTACAAAAAAAACCTCTAACAAGAAACAAAAGCCAACAAAAAAACTCACAGAAAAACCAAAAGAAGAAAAACAACCCAAAAGCCAACCAAAAACCCCACAAAAAAACTCCAGTAACAAAAAAACAACCAAAAGCAAAAAAACCCACAAAAAAATCCTCTAATCAAAAATAAAACAATCAAAAGCTGACCAAAAAAAACCACACAAAAAGCCAAGCAAAAAAACCTCCAACAAAAAAACCAACTGAAAGCCAACCAAAAAAAAGCAACCAAAAGCCAACCAGAACCCCCCAAAATAACTACAAAAAACCCTCTAACAAGAAACAAAAGCCAACAAAAAAACTCACAGAAAACACAAAAGGAAAAAAAACAACCCAAAAGCCAACCAAAAACCCCACAAAAAACCTCCAGCAACAAAAAAAAACCAAAAGCCAAAAAAACCACAAAAAAATCCTAACGAAAAATAAACCAATTAAAAGCCAACCAAACACCCCCACAAAAAGCCAACCAAACAAACCCCACAAAAAGCCAACCAAACAAACCCCACAAAAAGCCAACCAAACAACCCCACAAAAAGCCAACCAAAAAAACCCCACAAAAAGCCAACCAAAAAAACCCCACAAAAAGCCAACCAAAAAAACCCCACAAAAAGCCAACCAAAAAAACCCCACAAAAAGCCAACCAAAAAAACCCCACAAAAAGCCAACCAAAAAAACCCCACAAAAAGCCAACCAAAAAAACCCCACAAAAAGCCAACCAAAAAAACCCCACAAAAAGCCAACCAAAAAAACCCCACAAAAAGCCAACCAAAAAAACCCCACAAAAAGCCAACCAAAANAAAAAAATACCACAAAAAACCTCCAGCAAGAAAAAACACAAAAGCCAACCAAAAAAAACACAAAAAACCTCCAACAAGAAAAAAAGAAACACAAAAAGCCAACCAAAAAAACCCCAAATAAACCTCTAACAAGAAATAAAACAACCAAAAGCCAACAAAAAAATCCACCAAAAGACCTCCAACAACAAAAGCAACCAAAAGCCAACCAAAAAAACCACAAAAAACCTCCAAACAACCAAATGCCAACCAAAGAAAAACCCCACCAAAAAAAATCTAACAGCAAAACAATCAAAAGCCAACGAAAAAACCCACAAAACAAAAAAAACAAACCAAAAGCCAACCAAAAATACCCCCAAAAGCTATTAAAAACATTCCAAACCCATCCCCCTAATACCAAACAAAAACCACCAATGAAAAACCTCTAAACAAGTGAAAAAAAAAAGCCTCAAACCCCAACAAAAGCTCAAAACTCAAAGCAAAATCTCCTACCAAAACCACCCCAAACAAATCCCCCCCCCCAGTAACCCAAGGAAGCAAAACATGCCATGGTCTGGTTGATTGGCTAGGGCTGGGTGATAGGTTGGACCTGATGATCTTGGAGGTCTCTTCCAACCTAGTTCATTCTATGAATCTTTGATTCTATCCCCTCCCCAGTAACCCAAGGAAGCAAAACATGCCATGGTCTGGTTGATTGGCTAGGGCTGGGTGATAGGTTGGACCTGATGATCTTGGAGGTCTATTCCAACCTGGTTCATTTTATGATTCTTTGATTCTATCCCCCCCCAAACAAACAAAACCCACAAAGACAAAACAATAAAGCACTAAACCCCCTGAAAGAAAAACAGCATCCTGAAGTTCTCGCCCCCAAAGCAAACCAAAAACCCCAAACCTCAACCCAGCCTCTTGAAGAACCCAAAGTATATCAAAGCAGCCTGAGGCTGAAGCAGAAGTTCCTAATCCATGGGAACAGCCAAACCCCCTCAAACCCAAACAGGAATTTTCCTGCTTTCAGGTAAAGCAGAAGCTTTGAGCAGCCTGATGCTGAACTGAGAGGAAAAGGGAAAATGAGAAGGAAAGAGCTTACCAAAAAACAACCAACCTCTACAAGAGAAGCACTACAGGCAGCAAGCCAGGCCAGGCCTTATTTGAGAGCAGTCAGCCCTAGGTGTGGATTGCACAGCAACTGCAGGAATCACTCACCTGACAGGTAAAGCCTTAGTGGTCTGCTCTGGCAGCTCTGGTGGGTTCACAAACATGAGCTTGAGGAGCAGCTCCAGGTAGCCAATGTGCCTTGCCAGTCTGGCGCTCAGCATCCAGGCCCAGCTCCACCGCTCGCCCTCTCGGCGCCCGCCAAAGTAGATGACAGCTGAAACACCACAAATGGAAGGAGACCTCAGGGCTTGGGTTCACACCTGACAACCATCAGAAGACCATGGAACAGATCCTCCTAGAAGTCCTGCTAAGGCACATGGAGAATAGGTGGTGCAATACAGCTTATTAAGGGCAAGCCTGACCAATCCAGCAGCTTAGTACAACAGAGTGACTGCAGGAGTGCGCAAGGTAAGGGCAATGAATGGCAATTAGGAGGAAGCTCTTTACCATGAGGGTGGCAGAAGACTGGAACAGGTAGCCCAGGGAGGTGGTGGAGACATTCAAGTCAAGCTTGACGGGGTTCTAAGCAACCTGCTCTAGCTGGGGATGCTCATGCTTGCTGCAGGGAGGTGGGGTAGGACGACCTTTAAAGGTCCTTTTCAAGCCAATACACTCTGTGATGCTGCAATGCCTGGGCAGTTGAGGCCTGCAGCTGCATAAAGGATGAAGAGCCAACAGCTGTGGCTAAGCAATCAGAGTGCTCAGGTAACACAGAACCACAGAACAGCAGGAGCTGGAAGGGAATTCTGCAGATCAGCCAGGCCGCCACCTCTGCCAAGGCAGGGGCACCCAAAGCAGGGCACACAGGAACACAGCCAGGTGGGGGCTGAAAGTCTCCTCCTTTGGAGACTCCACAACCTCTCTGGGCACCCTACCCCAGGCCTCCAGTACCCTCACACCAAAGAAATTTCTTCTTAAGTTCAAGTGAAACCTCCTGCACTCCAGTTTGTGTCCATTGCCCCTTGTCCTGTTACAGGACAACACTGAACACAGCCTGGCACCTTCTTGACCCCACCCTTCAGATGTTTATAAACGTTCACAAGGTCCCCTCTTAGGCTGCTCTCTTCCCAGGTCACTCAGCCTTTCCTTGAGACAGACATTATGGACTCTTCATCATGAGGAGGCTCAGGGGTGACCTCATTGCTCTCTACAGCTACCTGAAGGGAGGCTGTAGCCAGGTGGGGTTGGGCTCTGCTGCCAGGCACCCAGCAACAGAACAAGGGCACACAGCCTCAAGCTGTGCCAGGGGAGGTCTAGGCTGGATGTTAGGAGGAAGCTGTTGGCAGAGAGAGTGATTGGCATTGGAATGGGCTGCCCAGGGAGGTGGTGGAGTTCCCATCCCTGGAGGTGTTGAAGCCAAGCCTGGCTGGGGCACTTAATGCCATGGTCTGGTTGCTTGGCTAGGGCTGGGTGCTAGGTTGGGCTGGATGAGCTTGGAGGTCTCTTCCAACTTGCTTGATTCTATGATCATCCTCACAGCCTCCACTGGGCTGTCCCCAGCAGATCCCTGCCTCTTGTGTTTCAAGAATGCTCTCTCAAATGACAGATGAAACACAAGGAAGGGGTCTCCAGGGGTCTCAGCTTCTCCACAAGCAGCGTTTGTTTTTTCTGAATCACAAAATGTGTCTAGCAGCCAATGCTGCCTCCCTGGAACCTCACCAGCTTCACCTGAACCCAGACTTACTGAAGAAAATGTAGAGCACTGCCAAGAGGCTGAGCGAGACGGCGATGCCCAGCTTGGCATCCACTGTGAAAGCCAGCAACAAGCCCAGACCGCCACACAGCAAAAGGGTGAGGAACACCACGAGCCAGGAGAACTGAAACAGAGGCTCGATCTGCTGGCCTGCAAAAGTCTTCATTTCATCTACAAAGGCAAGACAAGGAACAGTTAGTATGGTAAGCCACTCCAGAACAGGAGCACTGTAATGACCATCTTGGAAAGGAAACGCCTCTTCAGAGTCACAGGATGGCAGGGGTTGGAAGGGACCTCGGGAGGTCAGCCACTCCAACCCTGATGCCAGGGCAGGGTCACCTATGGCAGGTCACAGAGAAACATGTTCTGGCTATCAAATGTCTCCAGAGATGGAGACTCCACATCCTCTCTGGGCAGCCTGCTCCAGGCCTCCAGCACCATTACCCAAGTTCCTCCTCTTGTTCAGATGCAGCTTCTGACGTTCCAGTTTGTGCTCCTTATCCTTTGTCCTGTCTCTGGGCACTACCGAACACAGCCTGGGCTCATCCTCCTGACCCCCACCCTTGAAGTACTGATCAGCATTGATCAGACTCCCTCAGGCTGCTCTTCTCCAGGCTCAGCAGTCCCAGGGCTCTCAGCCTGTCCTCACCACAGAGATATTCCAGGTCCCTCAGCATTTCTGTAGCCCTTTGCTGTCCCCTGCACTGTACAACTGATCCCCTCAAAGAGACAAGGATGCCTTTTTGCCCCTCCCCATCTCTCTTGTAGCACCTTCAAGTACTGGAAAGCTACTCTAAGGTCTCCCTGGAGTCTCCTCTAGTATAAGCAGCCCCAACTTTCTCAGGATATTCCAGTCCTCTGAATATCTCCACGGCCTCCTCTGGCCCTGCTCCAGTAGGTCCATGTCCTTGTGCTCCCATATGATGCTTTAGACATCAGAACCTACAGAAAAGGCAAAATCAAGTTTTTACCTTCCAGTTTCTTGAGCAGGAAAGATTTGCCACTGCCCCACTGTGCATATAAGCCCACGCAGATGGGAGGCTGCATGGTTGGCTCGCTCAGAATGTCAGCCAAAGCACTGCTGTATAGATCATAGCCCAGCATGTCACCATCAGACTCCGTGGGAGATAAGTGTCCTGGGAGACAAACACAGCATTAGAGAACCTTGCTGGAGAAGACCTCTTCAATGTGACATACTGCAAGGGGGCAATCATGGCTCCTCCTCTCTAACAACTGCTGTTATTGGTACACTCTGTGCCAAGAGTTCTTTGGGTTGGAAAAGCCCTCCAAAATCAACCTATCCTACTGTCAACCCAACAGCACCATGGCCACTAAACCATGACCCAGAGCACCATGGCCACCTTCAGGGATGGAGATTCTTATGACCACTCTTTCTTATTCAAAGGGATTTTAAATCATGCCCAGAAATGGTAGAGAACTGTCATTGCAAAAGTATCTGACAGCTCCAAATGACAGCAAATTGAGGATAAAAATTCCTACGCAGGTAAGATCTCACCAAAACCAAACCAACCAACAGAAGGCAGTCAGCATCCAATATCAAAAGCCACAACAAATGTACACTTGACCTTTGTTAGAATCCCTGAGTGGTTCAGGTTGGAAGGGATCTCAGAGCTCATCTCCTCCAACCTCCCTGCCACAGGAAGGACACCTCTCAGCTAGACTCAACTGCTCAAGGCCTCATCCAGCCTGGCCTGCAACACCCCAGGCAGGAGGCAGCCACAGCCTCCCTGGGCAGCCTGGGCCAGACTCTCACCACCCTCATGCTCAACAACTTCTTGCTCAGCTCCACTCTAACCCTGCTCTGCCTCAGCTCCAAATCATTCCCCCTTGGCCTGCTTCAGACCCCCTCAGCACAAGTCCCTCTGCAGCCTTCCTGCAGGATCCCTTCAGGCACTGGCAGGCAGCTCTGAGGTTCCCCCTGGAGCCTTTTCTGCAGGCTGCACACCCCCCAGTTCCCTCAGCCTGTGCTCACAGCAGAGCTGCTCCAGCCCTGGCATCATCTTTGTGACCCTCCTCTGGCCCCTCTCCAGCAGCTCTGTGTCTTTAGAACCCCAAACAGTTTCAATTTTTAAATAGAGAACTCAATCAATTGGATTCCTGACACACCAAATGCATGAAAAAAGGTAAAAGTTAAATAGTTGTACTCACTGGCTCCAAATATCTGGGTCAGAATGCTCTTCTGGTGGCTGCAGTCAATGTTGTAAGGTGTCTCTCCTGTCTTGTTGGGTCTGTAGAGCAGTCTCCCATCTTTGGGATTCCTCAGGAGCAGCTCAGCCAGCTTGCGGCTGCGCCCGCGGATGGCGATGTGCAGGGGAGTGTCTCCCTTCTGCAAGGGGGTGAGGGCAGCTCAGCCTGGCAGCACTGCAAGGCTGCCAGAGGGGCTACACACACACCTGAGCCTCTTCTCAGCAGCAGTGGTGGAAGACACCAAGCTGTGTGGCCTGCCTGACAAGCTGTAGAGAGGGCTCTGGCCCAGGCCAGCCTCATGAAGTCCAACAAAGCCAAGTGCAAGGTTCTGCACCTGGGTCAGGCTAATCCCAAGCAAATACAGGCTGGGTGGAGCAGTACTGGGGAGGACTTGAGGGTGCTGGGTGAGGAGAAGTTCAACGTGAGCCAGCGCTGGTTGCTGGCAGCCCAGAGCCAGATGTGTGCTGGCTGCACCCAAAGCAGGAGAGCAGCAGCACAGGGAGGGGCTTCTGTCCCCTATGCTCTGCTCGGACCACACCTGCAGCACTGTGGCCAGTTCTGAGGCTCCTCAGCACAGGACTTGGAGCTGCTGAAGCAGATCCAGAAGGGGCAATGAAGTGACCAGAGGGTTGGAGAACCTCCCCTATGGGGACAGACTGGGAGAATAAGGGGAGCACATGGGAAACTTTCTCCATTAACCTTAAGAGCTCACCACAAAATTCTGCTGCAAACCTGATGAAATAACAAAGCCACCAAACAAATGTTCTTTACCTTGTCTACAGCTGAGACCTTGGCTCCCTTATCCAGAAGAAGCTCCACAATTTCAATATTCCTCATTTTGGTTGCCTTTATAAGTGGTGTTTCTCCATCCTAAAAGGGGAAAACAAGCTTCTGTGATCCACAACCTCCCTGAAAGCGTTCAGGACCAGGCTGGATGAGGCCTTGAGCAACCTGTTCTAGTGGGTGGTGCTCCTGGCCTACTGTGGGGGACAGAACCGGCTGAGCTTTGACCCTTCCAACCTAACCCATTTTATGATTCTATGATCTTGCTGTCACACAGAGGTTGAGAGCAGGACAGCTGCTAACTAAAGCAATCCAATTACAATTCCAACCATTACCTTTGTGCATGTCTCAGTGTCAGGGTTGCACTGCAAAATATCCCTCACCATTGTAGCATTTCCTTTCTCCACTGCCCAATACAGAGCAGTTTTATTGTCCTGAAAAGCAAAACCAAAAGAGAGTATCACTGGGATGATCAGAGAGCTGGAGCACATCTCCTGTGAGGACAGACTGAAAGAGTTGGGGCTGTTGAGTCTGGAGAAGAGGAAGCTCCCAGGTGACCTTCTTGTGTCCTTCCAGGATCTGAAGGGGCTACAAAAGAGTTGGGGAGGGACTTTTCAGGATATCAGGGAGTGACAGGATTAGGGGGAATGGAGCAGAGATAGAGGTGGGTAAGTTCAGGGTGAAGGTGAGGAGGAAGTTGTTGAGCATGAGAGTGGTGAGAGGCTGGAATGGGTTGCCCAGGGAAGTGGTTGAGGCCTCATTCCTGGTGATGTTTAAGGCCAGGTTGGATGAGGCTGTGGGCAGCCTGATTTAGGGTAGTAAGTCCCTGGGCATGGCAGGGGGGTTGGAACTAGATGATTTCGTTGATCCCTTCCAACCCTGACTGATTCTATGATTCTATTAACATAGAATTCAGCTGCATGCATTGCAAAAAGCAGCTATGAGGTGCAGCTGCTGTGGAGGCAATAGCACAATACAGAGCAAACTGTGGTGCACAGGGAGGAGCTCTGGGGGGCAACAAACACAAACCCAGCTTGGCAACCTGTGCAAAACGTAGGAAAAGCTCTACAAACCCAAGCAGCTTCCACCCACCTCAATAGTTGGCCAAATGCAGAAGTTTTCTAATGGAACAGAACAGCTTTCTCCTGAGGGTTTTTTCTTTTCTCCCCCTACTACCTGTGTCTTGTTCCCCTGTGGCTTTTGTTCTTTGGGAGATTTCTCTGCTGCTCTTGCAGTGCCAGAGACTTCCAAGCTTTTCAAAACTACTGCCATTTTGTTCTCAATTTTACACTCTAATTATAGGAGCACCAGGGTTGGAAAAGACCTCTAAGACAGAGTCCAGCCAGCAAGGTAACACCACCCTGACCACAAAGCCATGCCCTCAAGTGCCACATCTATTCCTTTGCTGACACCATCCTGGGCAGTCTATGCCTGACCACTCTTGTAGCAAAGAAATTATTCCTGATCTCCAACCTAAACCTCCTCTGATGAGACAAGAGGCCATTACCTCTCATCCTCTTGTTAGCCACTTGGGAGAGGCCAACACTGGACTCAGGGCAGCCTCTCATAGAACTATAGAGAACAATGAGCTCTGCCCTCAGCCTCCTCTTCTCCACACCAAACAATCCCAGGTCCCTCAGCTGCTCCTCCCCAGCCCTGTTCTCCAAATCCCCTCACCAACCCTGCTGCCTTTCTCTATACCTGCTCCAGCAACTTAAAGTCTTCCTTTGGTTTGGTGCCCAAACCTGGACATGGCACTAAGGCTGCTGCACTGCTTGACTGGCCTGAAATCAGGCCATGGAAGCTGGAATGGAGATAGAGATGAAAGCCAAAGCCCCAGAATGCAGACCAGTCAGCACTGTGTCACTGAAGCAGGGGAATGGCTGACAGCTGCAAATCTGCTTCTGCCATGTTTTGGCTTTGCTCACCCAGAAGTGTCTACGTTTGCAGTCCTTTCGTGGCCCAGGGACTGCCCCACAGCACTTGGCCTGCTGCACACTTGTGCAGAGGCATTAAAGAAGAGCCTCTGAACACGGACCTGCTTCTAAGCAGCAAAGAGCCCCTGGCAGCCTTCTCCCTTGCAGCTTTTCCTTCCCCACTTGTGGCCTTGACAGCAAACAGGGCTTTAAAGCCCTCCCTGACAATTGAAGCCCAGTCCCTGACGCTCCTTTCCTCTCTGGTCTCCTGGGTTTCACATCCGTCGTGCTTCAGTCAGCTGGCTTCCAACAAGAGACCAGCCTAAGGGAGCTGTCTCCTTGCTAGCAACACCATCTGCACAGCCAGGCACTGGCCTGCCAGCTGGGCCATTTCCCCTTTCCAAGAGGGTTGAGGAGACCATCTGAGCCCCCTCACTGCCCCAACAGTTGCCCTCACGGCCCTGTAGTCACATTTGATCTGTGCAGGGTCTCCCTGACTCCACAGCTGCTGGAAGGCTGGAGAAGACTCAGGAATCTTTCTGGACCATGCCCGATTTGGGCCAGCAGTAGATGTCCCCAGAAGAGGTCTGGCTGGCAGATGGGTGCCACAGTGCTGAACAGCAGAACAGCTACTAAACATTAGTGCTCATCACCCATTGTGGTACTGCTGGTCCTTACCTGAAGGTCTGAAGTGCACAGCCAGAGCCTTTGTCCTTTCATGGGACTCATGGGCAGAGCTTTCCCCTGATGGGACTCCCTCCTGTTGTGTTCACAAATGTCATCCCTAAGCAACTTCCTGCTCAATACATCCTCATAGTGCCACAAGTCACAAACTGCCCCAGCCCTGAGGAGCTTGGGTCCTTCTGCTGTTTCTGTGTTGCCTTGGTCATTCCCAGACACTGAACAGCTCCAGGTTTCTTGAGCCATGCCAGCAGGAAGCTGAGACACAGGCTTCCAACGGCAGTTTGGAAGAAGAGATCCAAACACAACTTTCCTTTCAGACTAGAAGCTTCCTGGCCTCTCAAAAAGCCTCTGCATCAGCAGCAGGCTCTGAACTTTTGCAGCTCTCAGTGACCAGTTTTGTGTTCAGACTTGGCAGAACACTTGTGCCTGTCAGTGGAGCGACTGGAACAGCTTCAAGCAAAGGAAAGTGAGCTGAATGTAACAGAAGTAAGTCTTGTGCTGAGTAAGGGAATAAAAACAATACTTTAAAGACAAAAGAAAAAGAAAAGAAGAGGGAGTAGGTAGAAAACAGAAATTACCAACAGGAGAAAGGATTTAATGAAGGAGAAAAAACAGCCAAGCAAGCACAGTGACAGAATTGCACTGACAACAGTTAGTATCTAAGGACCATCCAATTGCTATGTTTGATATTAAATTCCAATCATTAAGTATCAAAATAAAGAGGGTTTAAAAGCATTGAGTCCCTTTCAACCTGTCCAACACTGCAGATGAAATAGATTCAATTTACATCTTTTGCTTTTGAACCATTATATAAGTGAACTGAGGGGGAAAAAAGCTGCTGAAGTCACTACAGTTAAATACATTTTACAACCTGCTCAGCAATATGACCTAGCTTTTAATGTTCTGAGGCAATCCGAGCTTCTTACAGAGGAGACTGAGCAAGCTTTCAAAGTCCTGGGTTTAGAGCCAGGTTGTACCTGCTTGGTGTTCAAATTCACACCTCATTTAAGGAGTCTTGGAACACTGTAGGACTTACCTGCCCCCTGATGTCTATGTCAGCATATTTATGAAGCAGAGCCCTCACAATTTCAACGTGACCTCCTCTAACAGCCCCAATCAGCACTGTGTCTCCACTCTAGAAAAAAAAGGGAAAGAACAGTGAAAGTTAATTAATATTAGTTAACAATATTGAAAGTAGATTAACATTATTGAGCAAACCCAAATGCAACACACAATGACAGAATGGTTCACTTTGCAAGGGACCTCCAAAGCTTGTCTAACTGCAGCCCTGCAGAGACATCCTCCACTAGAGCAGGATGCTCACAGCCTCATCCAGCCTGACCTTGAATATTTCCAAGAATGGGGCCTCAACCACCTCCCTGAGCAACTTGGAATCATAGAATGGTTTAGGTTGGAAGGGACCTCAAAGCTCAGCCAGTTACAACCCCCCCTGCCATAGGCAGGGGGACACCTCCCACTAAAACAGGTTGCCCAAGGCCTCATCCATCTTGGTCTTGAACACCTCCAAGGAGGGAGCATCCACAACCTCCCTGGGCAACCTGTGCCAGTGTCTCACCACCCTCACTGGAAAAAACCCTTTCCTAACATCCAGTTTGAATCTCCCTTCTCCCAGTTTAAACCCATTACACCTTGTCCTGTTATTACAAGACCTTGTCAATAGTTCCTCCTCAGCCTTCCTTTAGGCCCCCTTCAGATACTGCAAAGCCACTCTAAGGTCTCCTTGTTCCACTAGAACAAACTACAGCCTCAAAACCTAGAAGTAGTCTACACTCATGAAGAAATCTGCACTCACTTGGAAGGAAGATGATAGAAATTGTTCTACCTCTGTTCAGAACAGGGAAAGAAAAAAGTCTTGGGCTCTCTTTTTAACTATTCTTTATTGCAAAGAGATGAAATATTACTATAGAATGGTAGCATTGGAAAGGACATCTGGAGATCAACCAGCCCAAGCTCCCTGCCAAAGCAGGATCAACCTAAACCTCCCCTGCTCCAGTTTCAAACCACTGCCTCTCATCCTATCACCACAGCCCCACAAAACCATCCTGGTGATGAAAACTCACTCACTCTGTCAGGAATGTTGACATAAGTTCCAGCATCAAGAAGATCCTGGACTATTTCAGTGTGTCCCTCTTTGGATGCAATCATCAAAGCTGTGTTTCCATCTTTATCTGTCAAGTTGACATTTGGGTTCCTCTTCAGGATCTCTTTGACGGAGTCAGTGTAGCCTCCCTTCACCGCCACGATCAGCGCTGTCATCGAGTTCTGGGGACAAACAAACAGCTCTTGTTATGCAGGGGGCACAGAGAACAGGCACAGCAAGAGAAGCAGGCTCCCTGACACTGCTGGACCAAACACTCAAAAGGAACTTCAGGTTCGTGGTTTGCAGTGAACTTGCTATGCTAACACAAATAGACGACGTTAACTGAGTGGACCAGCAGAGGACACTCCAAAGGCAAGGCTCTGATCCGTTTAACTCCTGAGCGTCCTACAGTGACACAGGGGAAGAGCCTCGGCAGAGCACCCAGGGCTACCTGTATGCATAGGACCTTAAAAACCATCCAGCTCCAACCCCCTGCCATAGGCAGGCACACCTCCCACCAGCACGGGGTGCTCAAGGGCTCATCCAGCCTGGCCTTGAACACCTCCAGGGAGGGAGCATCCTAGGATGGGTTGGGTTAGAAGGGATGTTGAAGATCACCCAGTTCCAAGCCCCCTGCCATGGGCACAGCCTAGCTTGGAACTAGGTGATCTTCAGCCTTCCATTAGCCCAAGCTGAGCACCTTCAGGGAGGCGCCATCCACATCTTCCCTGGGCAACCTGTGCCAGTGTCTTCCCACCCTCACAGACAGGAATTGGTTCATCTCAAGTCTCTATCTCCCCTCTCCCAGCTCAAAACCATTGACCCAGCACTTGACCTTGTTGTACCTCATCCCACTGGCCTCAACCTAGGAATCCAGCCTGGCCAGGTCCCACTGCAAAGCCTTCCTACCCTTTGGCAGATCAGCAGTGCCACCCAGCTCAGCGCCATCTGCAGGCTTACCAGGGGAGCCTCAATTCCCTTTTCCAGACAACTGACAAACACCTATTTTGCCAGGAGCTAGAAAATCATTTACCCCAACTTCACCACTGCACCTTGTCTCCTGTGTTTCTTGGTACTTGTATTATAACACAAGATGCAGGTTATGGACCCACACCTAAGCACCAGCAAATAAAGAGTTACTTACAGCTCCCTCTTGATCCACATCAGCTCCCATCTGCAGCAAGTATCTCACACACTCCAGGTGACCTTTCCTCGCTGCCCAAACCAGTGGGGTGGTTCCATACTGCAGGAACATTTGCAACAGTTTATCACAGTGCTCCATTGTATTAGAGCCCTCTCCAGTCTAGTATGGATCCTGGACTTGATTGGTTTGGTTTTCACAAGAATATCATCTCATCTGCTCTATTAGCAGAGGCATCTGAAAAGCCATTTCAACTTTCATAGAGTCAGAGTGCTAGAGGTTGGAAGGGATCTCTGGAGATCACACAGTCCAGGACAGGGCACACAGGAACACAGACAGGTGGGGCTTGAAAGCCTCCAGAGGAGACTCCACAATCTCTCTGGGCAGCCTGCTCCAGGCCTCCAGCACCCTCACACCTAAGAAGATCCTACTCATGTTGAAGTGGAACCTCCTGGGTTCCAGTTTGTGTCCACTGCCCCTTGTCCTGTCACAGGGCACCACTGAACAGTCTGGCACATTCTCTTTGGTGCCCAGTTCTTCTCCAGGGTACACAGCCCCAGGGCCCTCAGCCCTTCCTCATCACACAGATGTTTTCGTCCCTTCAGCGTCCTCACAGCTCTCTGTTGGACTCTCTCCAGAATATCTCTGTCTCTCCTGAGCTGGGAAGCCCAAAACTGGATGCAGAATTCCAGAAATGGTCCCATGAGGGCAGAGGAGAAGAACTTCCCTAGGCCTGCTGTCCACACATCTCTTGATGCACCCCTCAGGATGTGTTTAAGAGTTGTTCTCCTCTGGCAGCGAGCACAGCAAGGCCCCCAACAGCTCACTGAAACACAACTCCACAACCCTCCTCAGAACAGTATGAAACAGCCTCTTGCAAGGGTGACTTCCTCTAGCACAATAACTGTAGTCTCATGGGCAAAATGTGTTCTTCCAATCAACAGCCCATTACATTTTAAACAAACCTTAACTCTACCTGACACAGACCAAGCACGAAGCAAATCAACACCAACTTACTTTGTCCGAGCAGTTGACCTTAGCTCCATGCTGCAGCAAGAGATGCACTATGTCGGCATGGCCCCGGCCTGCTGCCCAGATGATTGGGTAAACACTGTATTGCTTGGAATTAAAACAAGAGAAACCCAAACACAGGTGAGATAAGGTTGCTTTTAATTCTTTCTCGTGGCTAAGAGCGATCAGAAGCAAGCAGAAAGGGAAGTCACTAGTGCCGCTCCTTGGCTGCTGGGATGGGGGTGGCCTGTTCAGCCAAGCTTCAACTTGCCTATCATTTTATAGAAAAGGGTTTTGAAAGGAAAAAAAACTATCACAATCTTTGGGATTTCATATTCTCTCCCACATATGATAGGTATTTATATCAGCTAGCCAATTCCCTAACTACAGTCATAGAATCAAGCACCTTGGAAAAGACCTCCAAGCTCATCTAGTCCAACCTAGCACCCAGCCCTAGCCTATCAACCCACAGTGCCCCAGCCAGGCTTTGCTTCAACACCTCCAGGGACGGCGACTCCACCACCTCCCTGGCAGCCCATTCCATGCCAATCACTCTCTCTGCCAGGAACTTCCTCCTAACATCCAGCCTAGACCTCCTCTGGCACAACTTGAGACTGTGTCGTCTTCTTCTGTTGCTGGTTGCCTGGGAGCAGAGCCCAACCCCTACCTGACTGCAACCTCCCTTCAGGTAGCTGTAGAGAGCAATGACGTCTGCCCTGAGCCTCCTCTTTTCCAGGCCAAACACCCCCAGCTCCCTCAGCCTCTCCTCACAGGGCTGTGCTCCAGGCCCCTCCCCAGCCTTGCTGCCTTCTCTGGACACCTTCCAGCACCTCAACATCTCTCCTGAATTGAGGAGCCCAGAACTAGACACAGCACTCAAGGTGTAGCCTGATTATAAAACAATTAAGCCATTTCTGTTCCTGCATTGCAGTATTAGTGAGTCCACTTCTTCAGAAGCAGAAAAAGGACAAGTGCTCTACAAGCAGCATCAGACACACAAATCACCTCTCCTGCTAATGTGAATCTTATGAAAAGCTACACACTCACTCACTTTAAACACTTAGACTGGTGAAGAAAACCAGTGGCAGCCACAGAGATTCCAGAAGTAATGCCTAAGCAGTGGCTGTCACACAGCTCACAACAGCCATCCCATTCTAAAGCAGGTGATGAAATTGGACTGCAGCAAGTGCAAACTTGCAAGACAATAAGCTCAGTGTTCAGTCCTTTAGGTGAGGAGAGCTCAGGCTGAAACCTACCATTCCTGTGATGTTTGGATTTGCGCCTTTCTCAAGCAGCAGCTTAGCTACTTCGGTCCGGCCTTTATACGAGGCCCACATCAGGGCTGTCCATCCTCCCTGGCAAGAACAATGCAGAGACATTAACAACTGAAACATCCTCCTCTGAAAACTAACTAGTGACCTCCTGCATGTTGTGTTGCGTAGAAACACAGAATGGCTCAGGCTGGAAGGGACCTCAGAGCTCAGCTGCCCCAACCTCCCCACCATGCCCAGCTAGACTCAGCTGCCCAAGGCCTCAGCCAGCCTGGCCTGCAACACTCCCAGGCAGGAGGCAGCCACAGCCTCCCTGGGCAGCCTGGGCCAGACTCTCACCACCCTCACACTCAACAACTTCTTCCTCAGCTCCACTCTAACCCTGTTCTGCCTCAGCTCCAAAACATTCCCCCTTGATCTGTCTCCAAACCCCCTCAGCACAAGTTCCTCTACAGCCTTCTTGCAGGATCCCTTCAGGCAGTGGCAGGCAGCTCTGTGGTGCCCCTGGAGCCTTCTCCTCTGCAGGCTGCATCTCCCCAGCTCCCTCACCTGTGCTCACAGCAGGGCTGCTCGTGCCCTGGAATCATCTTTGTGACCCTCTCCCGGAGGAGATCTGTCCTACAACTGTTTCCCAAAGTGCAAAACACAGTAAGGACTGAGTACACAGCTTTGTAAATCTGCATATGAAGGGCAAATGACAAATGTCAATGCCCTGCTGGGACCTCATCTGCAGCCCTGTGCCCAGCTTAGGGGTCCCCAGCAGAAGAGAAGACAGCACTCACCAGATCCCGGTGCTCCAAGCTGACATTGTGGCTGAGCAGCTCTGCTACTATAGCTGCATGTCCCTCTTTAGCTGCTGAAATGAGAGCTGTCCAGTTGTCCTGGGAGAAAGGAAAAGCACTTAGAAGTGACAGTCACTATTCCAACACAACAGCCTTGGACTTCCAAGGGCTTAAGCCACAACCCTTACAAAAAATGTATGTCTTCTCTGTGTGGGTTGGAAAAGGCCTCTGAGAGCAGCCAGTCCAACACCAGCCCAGCACCACCATGGCCACCAAACCATGGCCACATGGCTCTAGAACACCTCCAGGCATGGGGACTGCACCACGTCCCTGGGCAGCCTGTGCCAGTCCCTGACCACTCTTACACCAAAGACATTTTTCCTCCTCTCCAACCTAACCCTTCCCTGGCACCATCCCAGACCACTTCCACTCCTGCTGTCACCTGAGCCCAGGGAGCAGTGCACAACCCCCCCTCACTGCAGCCTCCTCTCAGGGAGCTGCAGAGAGCAATAAGCTCTGCCCTCAGCCTCCTCTACTCTACACCAACCCCCCCAGCTCCCTCAGCTGCTCCTCCCCAGCCCTGCTCTCCAGACTCTGTCCCACCTTTGGTGTCCTTCTCTGCACCTGCTCCAGCCCCTCAGTGTCCTCCTTGCAGTGAGGGTTCCAAACCTGACCCCAGCACTCAAGCTGTGGCGTCCCCAGTGCTGAGCACAGGGACACAATCCCTGCCCTGCTCCTGCTGCCCACACCAGTGCTGATCCAGGCCACACTGCTGGTGCCCTTCTTGCCCACCTGTGCACCTCCTGGCTCATCTCCAGCTGCTTTGCATCAACACCCCCAGGTCCTTTTTCCACCAAGTATCTTCCCAGCCACTCTGCCCCATGTCTGGGGTTGCATAGGGTAGATGTGACCCAAGTGCATTAGTTTTCCACCTCCTTTTTATCCCCCACCCCCTCAACACCAACCTAAAGCCCTTTTCTTTGCCTGCCTCCTGAAATGTCTTCTTCCTCTGCTCCTGGCTACCATCCCATCAAACACTGATACTTACTGCATCTTCCAAGTTGCAATTAGCTCCCCTCTTCAGAAGCTCCTGGACGATTTCTAAATTGCCTTGCTCGGCAGCCAGCATGAGTGGAGTTTGGCCATTCTGAAACCAAAATGAGAGGAACAGTGACAAGTGACATAAAGGATGCCCAAGCACTGACAGCAAAAGGCCAAAAGCCACAGAGGAACCTGGTTACAGCCTGGAATTGCCAGTGAGAAACAATGACAAGGCCTAGTTTTGAAACCAGGCAGTGACCATGCAATGAGAATCACAGAACATCCAAAGGGATCTTAAAGGCCACCCAGCGCCAACTCCCTGCTATGGGCAGGGACACCCCCACCAGCTCAGGGCCTCATCCAACCTGACCTTGAACACCTCCAGGGAAGTTGTGGAGCACAGAATCAAAGACGACATTCTGTGCTTCTGTGTTCCACAACCTCTCTGGGCAACCTGTGCCAGTTTCTCCCCACCCTCACTGCTAAGAATTTCTTCCTTCTCTCCAGTCTCAAGGTGTCCCTGCCCATGGTGGGAGGGTTTGGAGGAGATGAGCTCTGAGGTCCCTGCCAACCTGAGCCATTCCAAGAGTCAAGGATCCCAGCAGTTTCCTCAGGGAGAGTAAAGGTCAATGCAGAATCAGAATGCAGTAAGGTGCCTGGGCAGATCCAAGCTCCACTCACAAAGAACACAGAATCATCAAGGTTGGCACACATCACTAAGACCATCAACTCCAACCCCTGCCGAGAAGAACACTCAAACCAAATGCGATGGAAGCAGGTGAGGTGCTGGCAGACACTGAGTGCTGTGTGTTCAGCCTGTGCCACTGCAACCAGACCTGGGCTGTGTCTGGAGCGACCACTGTAGCCTCACCAACCACCCACTCTGCAGCTAACCAGTTGGAGGAAGGGAGGGACCCCTCCCCACACCCCCTTACCTCGTTTCTCTCGTCCACATCCCTGCACTTCTCCAGAAGCGCTTTCAGAGCAGGAACATTTCCTTCTTCCACGTAGGTCAGGAGGCTCTGGCTCATCAGACTCGCCATCCTCACGCAGAGCTGAGCCTGCTTCTGCAGCAGAGCTTATCTGCACTTCAGGAGAGGAGGGGAAAACAAACTGCAAGTCAAGGCTGGGGAGAGTTAGCTGACAGCACAGCAGCCGTGCCAGGGGCAGCGTCTCCGTTTCTTCAGTAAGGAAACAGCTAATTGAGGGGTTGCACGCTTCAAAAAAAGCCCTAAGCCACACCAAAAAGGATGGGCTGCAAAGGAGCAGTGACTGGAGTGACTCAGTGCCCACACAGACTCCTGCTGCTATTTCAGACACAACAATGCCAGGGCAGACAGCATCCCGCCTGGCACCCAGCTGCCAGGGCAGCACAGTCCTCTTCTGATGGCCCACCCCAGTGTCTCACAGCCCTGGGCACAGCACTTGGATCTTCCCAAGCCATTCAAAGGTGGCTCACATGCAGGCACCTCAGCTCCCCCAGCTATGAGATTATTAGTTAGATATTTCAACAGAAACTCGTGGCACCTAACTTGTAGCCAGCTCCACTGTTGCCCCAGACAGCTTCTGATCCACATGGGCACTGCCCCAGCTTCCCTCCTGTAGCTGTACCTTAAATTCCAGAACCCCACGATGGCAGGGGTTGAAAGGACCTCCAGAGATCATCAGGTCCAACCTCACTGCCAGAGCAGGGGCACCCAGGGCAGGCCACACAGCAACACAGACAGGTGGGGCTTGAAAGTCTCCAGAGAAGGAGACTCCACAGCCTCTCTGGGCAGCCTGCTCCAGGCCTCCAGCACCCTCACATCAAAGAAGTTTCTCCTCATGTTGAAGTGGAACCTCCTGGCTTTCAGTTTGTGTCCACTGCCCCTTGTTCTGTCACAGGACACCACTGGACGAAGCCTGGCACCTTCTCCTTGCCCCCCACCCATCAGACATTTACAGACATTGAGCAGATCCCCTCTCAGCCTTCTCCCCTCCAGCCCCATGGCTCTCAGCCTCTCCCCATAGTGGAGATGAACGTTCAAGTCCCAAATGATCCTCACAGCTCTCTTGGACTCTCTCCAGTATTTCCCTGCCCCTCTTGAACTGGGGAGCTCAGTACTGGATACCAATACTACAGGTGTGGCCTCACCAGAGCAGAGGGGCAGGAGAACCTCCCTTGCCCTGCTGGCCTCTCTTCTTGAAGCACCCCAGGAGCCCAGTGGCCATCAAGGCCACAAGGCCACACTGCTGTGCCACAGAGAACTCTCTGTCCCCCAGCACTCCCAGGTCCCTCTCCACGGGCTGCTTCCCAGCAGGCCAACCCCTCAGCTGTCCTGGTGCATGCTGCTGTGTCCCCCACCCAGAGGCAGGGCTCTACTCTGACTCTTGCTGAAGGCCAGGGGGTTGCTCTTGGCCCAGCTCTCCAGTCTCTCATACTCTTCCACACCAAATCCCGAGCTGAGAGCTCAACACCAATCCCCAGCAAAGCACCACCAGGTCTCACGAAGCACTCTGTGCTCTGCTACTGCCATGTGAGCAGGAAAGCAGCACTCAGCCTTTCTGCCCCCTCAAAGGGAGGCCCTGCCCTTGATGTTCCCAACTGTCACATCTCAGCCCTGCTGCACTGCAGATAAGCGTCCTGCTTCAGGAATCAGCTTCAGCTGCCAGCCCCCCACCCAGTGCAGCTGGTGCCTGAGCCTGCAGCTGGATCCTCCAACCTGGGACTATCAGCAAGGCCTCTGCTGCCCAGAACAGCTCCAGAGCTGCCTCTGCAAACCCCAGGGTTACAGAACTCAGCACGAGTGTGGTGGGGTGAAGTCTCCCTGAGGATGTGAAGGTTGTCACCTATGGCTTAGTATCACAGAATCACACAATGGCAGGGACCTCTGGAGATCACCCAGTCCCACCCCCTGCCAGAGCAGGGGCACCCAGGGCAGGCCACACAGCAACACAGACAGGTGGGGCTTGAAAGTCTCCAGAGAAGGAGATTCCACAGCCTCTCTGGGCAGCCTGCTCCAGGCCTCCAGCACCCTCACACCAGAGAACTTGGAACCCTCCTGGGCTCCAGTTTGTGTCCATTGCCCCTTGTCCTGTCACAGGACACCACTGGAAAAAGCCTGTCACCTTCCCCTTGCCTCCCACCCCTCAGATATTTATAGACATAGATAAGGTCTCCTCTCAGCCTCCTCTTCTCTACACCTAACACCCCCAGCACATGGGAACACATCCAGGTAGGGCCTGAAAGCCTTCAGAGAAGGAGACAACACAACATCTCTGGGCAGCCTGCTCCAGCACCCTCACAGTAAAGAAGGTTTTCCTCATGGTCCTCAGCACCACAGCTCTGCCTCTGGGAAACACCTCTAGGGATGGGCATTCAGCCACCTAGAATAGAACAGAATCAGTCAGGTTGGAAGAGACCTCCAAGCTCATCCAGTCCAACCTATCGCCCAGCCCTATCCAGTCAACCAGACCATGGCACCAAGTGCCTCATCCAGTCTTTTCCTGAACACCCCCAGGGACAGTGACTCCACCACCTCCCTGGGCAGCCCATTCCAATGGCAAATCACTCTCTCTGTGAAGAACTTCTTCCACCTTCCTGGGCAGCCTGTGCCAGGCTTTGAGAACCCTTCCAGTCAGTAAGCTTCTTCTTGCATCCAACCCAAACCTCTCCTGGGGCAACCTGAGGCCATTTCCTCTTGCCCTTACATTTTTCTGACCCACAAAGGAGCTGCTCACTCACAGCCCAAACTCTGAAGCTTGGAAAAGTCCCAATGGCCTGGGGCAGCCATTCCTGGTACTTCACAAGACTCAGAAGGCTGCAGGAACTACAAAAAGCAACCTGAAGGGCAGCAGTGCTGAGGCAAAGGTGATGTTTGCACAGCACTGCCCCTGTTTCTGCAGGGCTCTAATACCTTGGCTGGAGCAGAGGTTATCTCTGCTTAGGAAAGAGAGCAAAACTCTGTCGATTTACAAAGATGTAGCGTCTCTGGAGAGCACCAGGACTGACTGCAGAGGCCCTGCTGACTCAGATCTGCAGGCATTTCAGCTGGCTCCCAGAACCTTGGACAGTTTCTAATTACACTTTAACAAAACACCATTGCAAAGTGAATTTTCCAAGTACCATCACCACCTTCTTCACCCTTCCCACCCATATTTGTTTTCTTGCATGGCTTGTGCTCATTTATGACTAAAGAGCAAATCTGGGCACCAAGTACTATTGAGAAGAATTCACAATCACAGAAGGGTAGGGGTGGAAATTTAGCTGTACCTTAAATTACAGAACCAAAGAATATTAGGTGTTGGAAGAGATCTCAAGAGATCATCAGGTCCAACCCCACTGCCAGAGCAGGGGCACCCAGGGCAGGCCACACAGCAACACAGACAGTTGGGGCTTGAAAGTCTCCAGAGAAGGAGACTCCACAGCCTCTCTGGGCAGCCTGCTCCAGGCCTCCTGCACCCTCACACCAAAGAAGTTTCTCCTCATGTTGAGGTGGAACCTCCTGGGTTGCAGTTTGTGCCTCCTGCCCCTTGTCCTGCCAGAGGACACCACAGAACAGAACCTGGCACCTTCCTGTTTCGTTCTCAGTAGCTAAGGATTGCAGTGACTTAGATAAAATTGTGACTTCAATGACAAAAAACCCCACTGACTTCTTTTTAAGGACACAGAGCTGCTGGAGAGAGGCCAGAGGAGGCCACAAGGATGACTGCAGGGCTGGAGCAGCTCTTCTACGAGCACAGGCTGAGGGAGCTGGGGAGATGCAGCCTGCAGGAAAGGCTCCAGGGGCACCTCAGAGCTGCCTGCCAGTGCCTGAAGGGATCCTGCAGGAAGGCTGCAGAGGGACTTGTGCTGAGGCGGGTCTGAGGCAGGCCAAGGGGGAATGGTTTGGAGCTGAGGCAGAGCAGAGTTAGACTGGAACTGAGCAAGAAGTTGTTCTGAGTGAGGGTCATGAGAGTCTGGCCCAGGCTGCCCAGGGAGGCTGTGGCTGCCTCCTGCCTGGGGGTGTTGCAGGCCAGGCTGGATGAGGCCTTGAGCAGCTGAGTCTAGCTGAGAGGTGTTCCTAGGTATGGTGGGGAGGTTGGAGTGGATGAGCTCTGAGGTCCCTTCCAGCATGAGCCATTCCAGCACTGTGCTGCCAGACACAAAAGCTTCCCAAGAGGCAGCTCTGTGGCAGAGCTCCCAGCTAAGCACAGAAGGGAACCAGCAGAGCACTGCTGCAGCCTGCGCAGGCACAGGTCAGACACAGAGACTGGAAATGCTCTCCTCCCAAACTGGAACTGACAGAAATGTAACAGGCACAGATTTAGACACAACAATCGTCACAGCCTTTCATTTTCATGCTTTATGATGGCTTGGGAAACAAGGGGGAACATCTCCTTTCCTCCTGCTACTGAGAGACCTCCTCACACAGGCACTGCCCATCCTTTATGGCACCTTCACATCCCGACTGGCTAAAGGATGCCCCTTGGCAGTCTGAGGAGACTACAAGCACAGGAAGCAATAAATACCCTGACCTAGTCTTGCTACTGAGACTGAGTCGAGCAGGATTCTCTTCAGAGAAGAAATATTTCCAAACAGCTGAAATGTCTCTAAAATATTAATTTCTGGAATTCAGAGGAGGGAAAAAAATAACAAATCTACGTTTTTAGAAGTGGTCTACACTGACATCTCTTCTCCAGGTGGAACTGGAGAAGTTCTCTCACACTGGAACTCCACATCTGAAGTTCCAGTACAACCCTGAGCTGATTTTCAGCTTTTCCTTGTTTACCTGGAAACTTTTGTTCATAGAGTCACAGAATGGGTTGTGTCAAAAGGGACCTTAAAGCTCATCCAGCTCTAACCCCCTGCCATGGACAGAGACAGCTACCCCCAGCCCCGGTTGCTCAAGGTCTCATCCAACCTGGCTTTCATCAATTCCAGGCTTGGAGCCTCCACAACTTCTCTGGGCAACCTGTCCCAGTGCCTCATCACCCTCATGGGGAAGGATTTCTTCTAATGCCTGATCTCAATCCAGCTTCTTCCAGCCCAAAGTCCTTGTTAGAAGTCCTCACCACCTTGTCCTGCAGGATCCCTTCGGCTACTGGAAGGCTGCTCTGATGCCTCCCTGGAGCCTGCTCTTCTCCAGGCTGAACAGCCTCAACTCTCTCAATTCTAACCAACATAAATCAATTCTGTCAAGATCCACAGAAAGCACAGCCAAGGTCAGCAAGAATCACTGAACCCCTCCAAGAGCGGAGAAGAGCTACAATTATCACCTCACTCTCTCTCCAAGGCAGTGCTTGGCTCTACATCACGAGGTCAAGTCTCTGCTAGTCACAGGCACAAGGTCTATGACAAACACACCAAAGGCAGCTCAGATGAAGACGTTCAGGGTCAAAAGGATTTAAGAGCCAACATAGAATAGAATCAGGGCTGGAAGGGACCACAAGGATCAGACAGTTCCAACCTCCCTGCCATGTCCAGGGACACTCCACCCTAGATCAGGCTACCCACAGCCTCAGCCAGCCTGGCCTTAAACACCTCCAGCCATGGGGCCTCAAACACCTCCCTGGGCAACCCATTCCAGCCTCTCACCACTCTCATGCTCAACAACTTCCTCCTCACCTCCAGCCTGAATCTCCCCACCTCCAGCTTTGCTCCATTCCCCCAGTCCTGTAACTCCCTGATATCCTGAAAAGTCTCTCCCCAGCTTTTTTGTAGCCCACTTCAGATCCTGGAAGGCCACAAGAAGTTCACCTGGGAGCCTCCTCTTCTGCAGACTGAACAGCCCCAACTCTTTCAGTCTGTCCTCACAGCAGAGCTGCTGCAGCCCTCTGAGCATCCTCGTGGCCCTTCTCTGGACACACTCCAGCATCTCCACATCCCTCTTGTCCCAGGGGCTCCAGAATTGGATGCAGTATTCCAGGTGGGGTCTCACCAGAGTGCAGCAGAGGAGGAGAATCACCTCCCTCCATCTGCTGGCCACACTTCTGATGCAGCCCAGGCTCTGGTTGGCCCTCCGGGCTGCAAGTGCACACTGCTGGCTCATGTTGAGCTTCTCGTCCAGCAGCACCCCCAAGTCTCTCTCCTCAGGGCTGCTCTCCAGCCACTCACTGCCCAGCCTGGATTTATGCTTCAGGTGATGGCACTCAGGATTTCAAAGAGCCTTGAATTTCTTGCTGTCTGAGTTCTGTTAAATCACCACCCGTGCAGAACAAAGAACAAACCTCCCCTCCACAGACACGTGGGGTTCCTGACGGCTCACGGCTTGATGAGAAAAAAATCCTTTTAGTGTCTGTATTACTTGATAAGGCACAGTAGTGACTCCCACGATCCAAACGTTGTCCAGCAAACACCACCAAACACTTTATGCCTGCATTACTCCAGCATCAATCCTTGGTGAAAATCAGAGATGGGAAACTGCTTTCCCCAAGGAATTTTTAAGCAGACAACAGAAGCAGCACAGCCCTTCCCTGGAGGGATGCTGCTACTGACACTCAGCTTCTTCAGAGGTGCCGAATGACAGCAGCAGGGGCAAAAGGCACAAACGAAACCCCAGCAAGTGCTGCTTGGACATCAGGAACCTGCTCCTGGGAGGGTGGCTCTGCCCTGACACAGGTTACCCAAGGAGTTTGTGGCATCTCAGTCGCTGACAACACTCCAAAGCCAGCTGGACACGGTCCTGGACAACCAGCCCAGGGTGGCATTGCTTGAGCAGGGCAGGCTGGACCAGATGACTTCCAGAGGTTCCTCCCAACCTCAGCCATTCCGACGCCAATCTGCCCCCCACGGCTCGAGCCTGCCTCAACCTCCCCAAGGTAACAGAAGAGAACAAGGGTGCAAGCAGCTCCCCGGCGCCCGCGGGCGAAGCTGGCAGCGTTCCTCGGCCGTGCCCGCGGCACTCTGAGGATGATTTTGTGCCCGCTGACATGCCCCTGCTGCCCACAACGACAGGCCCCGGCCGTGCCCGCTGACATGCCCCTGCTGCCCACAGCGGCGGGCCCCGGCCGTGCCCGCTGACATGCCCCTGCTGCCCACAACGGCGGGCCCCGGCCGTGCCCGCTGACATGTCCCTGTCGCCCACAGCGGCGGGCCCCGGCCGTGCCCGCTGACATGTCCCTGTCGCCCACAGCGGCGGGCCCCGGCCGTGCCCCCTGACATGCCCCGGCCGTGCCCCCTGACATGCCCCTGTCGCCCCCAGCCCCCGGCCCCGGCCGTGCCCGCTGACATGCCCCTGTCGCCCACAGCGGCGGGCCCCGGTCGCCCGCCTCGCACAGCGCTGCCAGAGCCCCCGGGCTGGCCGCGCGGCCCTCCAGCCCGCTCCAGGAGGGGATGAGGCACACAGCAACCGTTAATCGCCTCCCTATGGAGAGCCCGGGGAGGACCCGCTGGGCACAGCGGCGAGGACGGGCCCCGCCAGCGCCCTTTGTTTGTCAGCCGGGAGCGCTTCCTCCCCCGTGCCCTTCCTCTGCCCTTCCGCGCCCGGCCCGGCCCGCCCGCCCCTGCTCCTCGCCTTCCCCTCGCCACTCACCCCACAGTCGGAGGGATTCGGCCCCTGCGTGCGGCTCGTCGGGCCCAGCCGAAGGCTGACAGGGAGGCAGAGGACAACGGCACCGCTCACCGGCGCGCCGCAGCCATCTTGCCCGTCTCTGCCTTCTCCCCAGCACCGCCCTCCTCCTGTGGGCGGCGGCACCGCCCCGAGGGCGGGCGGTCGCTGCGCGGTCGCTGCGCGGTCGCTCGGCCCCTGCCCCGGGGCGGCTCCGCGGAGCGGCCGTGCCGCTGGGCCGCTAAGCGCCGGGAGCGAGCGGCTCATAATGGAGAACCGAAAAACCCTGCGCGGCAGCGGGCGCAGGCTGAGGCGGGCCCAGCTCTGCGCCTCTCAGGCTGGGCACCCCCAGCCAGGGCCTGGAGCGGGGCGACAGCCTCAGGAAACGGCCCCAGGCTGCTTGCTGATACGAGGAGGGGTAAGAGGAAGGTTTTGTGGACAATGGCCGTCTGATGGCTAAGCAAACGGCAGTGTGGGTTTGCGGCTGAAGGTGAGCGCTGCCTTGGGTGAACAACAGCAAGTCTCAGCGGCCGCAAACCTGCTCGCAGGCCTCCGCACAGCCCAGCTGTACCAGCGGCTCCTCAGGTGTGCTGAACGTCCCCAACCGGCACCGGGCCAGAGAGGGAGCTGGCGGGGAAAAGCTCTTCAAAGTCAAGTCACAGGCTCACAGGATGTCAGGGGTTGGAAAGGACCCAAAGAGCTCCTCGAGTCCAACCCCCTTGCCAGAGCTGGACCACACAATCTAGCTCAGGGCACACAGGAACAGATCCTGCCACTCTCTAACTCTGCCCAGGCTGGGGCTGAGCCATGGCCCTCAGCACCACAGCTCTGCCTCCGGGAAACACCTCCAGGGATGGCCATTCAGCCACCTCCTTGGGCAGCCTGTGCCAGGCTGTGAGAACCACTCCAGCCAACAAGTATCTTCTCATGTCCAACCTAAACTCTGCTGCAACCTGAAGTTCTATCACCTGATACTAGGTGAGAAGAGTCCAACCCCTACCTGGCTCCAGCCTCCTCTCAGGAAGCTGCAGAGAGCAATGAGCTCAACCTCTTCTCCACCCCCTCTCAGCTGCTCTTCTCCAGACCCTTCCCCATCTTTGATGCCCTTCTCTGGACCCACTCCAGCCTCTCAGTGTCCTTCTCGGAGTGGCCCAGAACTAAACCCAGTATTTGAGGTGCAGCCTCATTTTTCCAAAAGCTCTAAACCCCAAATGAAATAAAAGCAACTTTGCAGCGGAACACTCCAAATCCCACTGTAAATGCACTCGCTGGGAAGCTGACCAATCCACAAGGAGAAACTGCATTCGAGTAACTTCATTCTTTAGCACCTATTAAAGGCAGACAAACATCAAAGAACTCAGGAAAAAAAACCCAACTCTTTTTTTTTTTTTTGGGTTTGTGTTGTTTTTTTGTTTTGTTTTGTTTTTCTACAGTTTAATCAGGTTTAAAGACACAAATTAGAAAATAAACCCCAAACATTTATAGGCAAGTTAAAAACACCTTGAAAACAGAAGGGTGAGGCTGCCTCTGCAGCCCTGCCCAGACAAATTAGAAAGAGGTCGTTTATTAAAAGAGCACAATCACAGTGTAACTAACAGTGGTATTCTCAGCTTTTAACCTCACACCAAACACTTAAAGAGTTTATGGATCTGTTGAAAAATAACACTTTTTAAAAAATATATATATATATATATTTTGGAATAATAAAAATTAAATCCACCCACAATGAGTCTGAGGCAGGGAAAGGCAAGTTCAGGACTACCGAAGCTATCTGCTCACCTGTGGCTGTTTTCTCACCTCAGCGTGGGGAGCTGGAGGTGTCACTGCTTCTGCACTGAGGTAACACCAGGCCCTCGAATGCATAACCAAGGCAGGATGTCACTGCTTCTGCACCGAGGTAACACCAGGCCCTCGAATGCATAACCAAGGCAGGATGTCACTGCTTCTGCACCGAGGTAACACCAGGCCCTCGAATGCACAACCAAGGCAGGATGTCACTGCTTCTGCACAGAGGTAACACCAGGCCCTCGAATGCACAACCAAGGCAGGATGTCACTGCTTCTGCACTGAGGTAACACCAGGCCCTCGAATGCATAACCAAGACAGGAAGGAACAAAATACCACATTTTAAATGCTTGAGTGGAAGAACTCCTCACAACACTTCTGAGCAGTGCTCCGCGGGTCACAGCATCACAGAGTGTCAGGGGACCTCCAAAGCTCATCCAGTCCATCCCCCTGCCAGAGCAGCATCTCCTAGATCAGATCACACAGGAACACATCCAAGCAGGTCTTCCGTGTCTCCAAAGAGGAAGACTCCACAACCCCCCTAGGCAGTCTGTTCCAGGGTTTCACCACAATGTCAGGGGCTGGAAGTGACCTCCAACGCTCATCCGGTCCAAGCCCCCTGCCAGAGCAGCATCTCCTAGACCAGAGCACACAGGAACATATCCAGGCAGGTCTTGTGTATCTCCAGAGAGGGAGACTCCACAACCCCCCTGGGCAGCCTGTTCCAGGGTTCTGGCACCCTCACAGGGAAAAATTCTTCCTCATTTTTCCATGAAGCTTCCTAGGGCTCAGCTTCCACCCAGTGCCCCTTGTCCTGTCCCTGGGCATCACCCAGCAGAGCCTGGCTCCAGCCTCCTGCCACTCAGCTGCACATCTTGAGAACCATTGCTGAGGTCACCTCTCAGGCTCCTCCTCTGCCAGCAGCACAGCCCCAGCTCCCTCAGGCTCTCCTCCTAACAGAGCTGTTCCATTCCCTTCAGCACCTTTGTGGCTCTGTGCTGGACTCTCTCCAGCAGTTCTCTGTCCCTCTTGAACTGGGGGCCCTAGAACTGGACACAGCACTCCAGATGTGGCCTCAGCAGGGCAGAGCAGAGGGGCAGAAGTCCACCTCGTAGTGCTTTGCACTCGATCCATTCGAAACATTCCAAATGATCCAGCAGACAGCTGAGGTCTGAGATTTCAGCACAACCACCTAACAGCCACCCTCAGCATTTGACACCTCAGCCACAGCCAGACACTGCAGAAGCTCTTCAGAGCCACAGTCAACACAACCGGGGAAAAGGTACAAAGGAAGGATGAGGACTGATCAAGAGAGAGGATAGCAAAGTGTGCACAGGCAAAGCCTCCCTTGCTTAATGACAAGAGATTGTGTCCTGCTGGCTGCCCTGGTCACTGCTCTCCAGCTGTCCTTTCACCCTGCTCTGCAAACCTGACCCCACTACAGCAGAGACCACTGCTCACAGCACACCTTGTAGTGGAGCCTACATGGAAATCCAGCCTGGGCTATTGCTCCTGTGGAGAACAACAGCAGTCAGAGACTTGTTCTGAATGGGAAAGGCCTCTGAGGTCACCCACTCCAACACCAGCCCAGCACCACCATGGCCACCAAACCATGGCCCAAGTGCCATGGCCACAGAGCTCTGGAACATCTCCAAGCATGGGGACTCCACCACCTCCTCGGGCAGCATGTGCCAGTCCCTGACCACTCCTGCACCAAAGACATTTTTCCTCCTCTCCAGTCTAACCCTCCCCTGGCACCATTCCAGGCCATTTCTTCTCCTGCTATCACCTGAGCCTAGGGAGCAGAGCCCAACCCCCCCTCACTGCAGCCTCCTTTCAGGGAGCTGCAGAGAGCCAGAGGGCTTCTCCGCAGCCTCCTCTAGACTAAACAACCCCAGGTCCCTCAGCCATTCATAGAATCATAGAATCAAGCAAGTTGGAAGAGACCTCCAAGCTCATCCAGCCCAACCTAGCACCCAGCCCTAGCCAATCAACCAGACCATGGCACTAAGTGCCCCAGCCAGGCTTTTTCTTCAACACCTCCACACCTCATAAGACCTGCTCTCTAGACCCTCTAGGAGGAAGCCTGTGGAGGAGTCTCATTCCAAGATGTTCATCTGGAATCAGATGTGGGCTGAGGCACTACCAATATAAAAAGTTTCCTGCAGAAGATGCTGTAATTCAGATTTCAGTCACAGATGGTTTGGGTTTGGAGAGACCTTCAAGACCATCCAGTTCCAAACCCTTGCCATGGGCAGGGACATCTCCACCAGCCCAGGTTGCTCAAGGCCTTATCCAACCTGGGATAAGGAGAGGGCATTCTAGGATGGGTTGGGTTAGAAGGGATGTTGAAGATCATCTAGTTCCAAGCCCCCTGCCATGAGCCATGCCCATGGTGATCTTCAACCTTCCATTAGCCCAGGTGGCTCAAGGCCTCATCCAGCCTGGCCCTGAACACCCCCAGGGAGAAGGCATCCACAGCCTCCCTGGGCAGCCTCTGCCAGAGTCTCTCCATAAATCCAAAGTCAAATTCTGTACTCAGAGCCTGCAGCAGAACATGCTGTGAGGGCTGGGTTTGGAGCAGAGTGGAAAAAGCCTTCACCTTCCAGTGCCAGTGGAAACAGCAGATTTGATGCCACTGCAGGAAGCAGAAAGCTCAGCACTGCGAGCATAGAGCCCAGCAGCCTCCAGCCCATGCGGTGCACACCTGGAGAGCTCAGCAGCAGCTTCAGCTAAATACTGATATGGCCCTTTTGAAGCAGACCTCTGCACACCCTGTGTGACTGCAGCCTGTCAGCTCCAGAAGCTCCCACAACCCTTGGATGGGAATTAACCTGGATTTAGGAAAGTTCAAAACATCTAAACCCTGACCAGGTCTAATTCGTGGACATGCAACTAATGCACAGCAGACCAAGTGGCAAAGATCTGCTTCTGGCATTTCTGTGTACCTAAAGTCAGCAAAATCCTCTTTTAAACACTTCCCAGGATGGAAATTGAAGCAAAATGACGTTTTAAATACTTTACAGGATGAAAAATGATACAGTTGATGGTTGGGTTGAGTAGAAAAGCAGACAAAAAGCTCCTCTCAAAGCAGATTTTTAAGGAATTGGTAACTTCCCCCACCCCCATTTAGCAGCTACTGCTGCAATATTTGCAGTTGTCACCTTGTAGGGTGCCTTTGTGGATGGCCTGGACTTCAAGGTGACTGCAAAAAGCTTAAGTTAAGACAGAAAACATCCAACACTGAACAGGAAATTAAAAAAAACACTCCCAAGTGCTGCTCAGAGCCTTACAGGACCTAAAGAAATGCAGCAAGCTGATGGCAGAGTGCAGTGCTGTGGTGAGGCAGCACAGAGCTGCTGTGTGGCTTTGGTAGGTAGAGCTCAGATGGGATTCAAATTGCTGCTTTTATCTCTGCTTTTCTAACTCCACTCACTTTGCCACAGAGAGATTGTAGCATTTCCACATTCACTTGGAAAAATAAGTTCACAGGATGGGTTGGGTTGAAAGTGACCTTCAAAATCATCCAGTTCCAACCCTCTGCTACAGGCAGGGACACCTCCCACCAGCACAGGATGCTGAAGGTCTCATCCAGCCTGGCCTTGAACACCTTCAAGGAGGGGGCATCCTAGGATGGGTTGGGTTAGAAGGGATGATGAAGATCATCTAATTTCAAGACCCAGCCATTGGCAGGGACACCTGGAATGGGGTGGGTTAGAAGGGATGGTGAAGATCATCTAGTTCCAAGCCCCCTGCCATTGGCAGGGACACCTGGGATGGGTTGGGTTAGAAAGGATGGTGAAGATCATCTAGTTCCAAGCCCCCTGCCATTGGCAGGGACACCTGGGATGGGTTGGGTTAGAAAGGATGGTGAAGATCATCTAGTTCCAAGCCTCCTGCCATGGACAGAGACACCTGGGATGGGTTGGGTTAGAAGGGCCTTTGAAGATCATCCAGTTCCCAGCCCCCTGCCATGGGCAGGGACACCTGGGATGGGGTGGATTAGAAGAGATGGTGAAGATCATCTAGTTCCCACCAAGACCAGGTTGTTCAAGGCCTCATCCAGCCTGGCCTTAAACACTTTCAGGATCAGGCACCCAGAACTTTGCCAAATGCAGGAATGGCCAAGGAGTGAAAGGTTTTCTGACTAAGAATGGCAGATCTGTACCTGCAAAATTAACAAAGCCTTCCCACAGCTGTTCAGGAAAAGGCCTCTGAGATCAGCCAGTTCAACCCCAACCCAGCACCACCATGGCCACTATATCATACCACATGGGGCTGGGATACCTCCAGACATGGGGACTCCACCACCTCCCCGGGCAGCCTGTGCCAGTCCCTGATCACTCCTGCACCAAAGACATTTTTCCTCCTCTCTGACCTAACCCTCCCCTGGCTCCATTCCAGGCCATTCCAGCAGCAGTAGACATCCCTGCAAGCATTCATTAAATATTTCACATTGATCTTTTCATTAATACAGACTCGTGAAGGTTATAAAGGTGAAGCAAGCACAGAGTTGCTCTGGGGGTGACCACATTTGCTGCCATTAACTCATGAAGTGCCTGAAGGAATCGTTCAGGAGAGGCATTATCTGCAAAGCACCATTTCAGCAGGACTGATATGTTGTAAGCACTTGGGGGTGTGCTCATCTGCAGCACAGAAAACACTTTTGCCTCTGGGAGGGACATTCATTAATGAGTGAGAACCACACTGCCTTCATGCCCGAGCCACTCCTAGGGAGTTCACCTGCCATGACCTTTCTCAGCCAGAGCAGTAGTGAATCGCTGCCCTCCTTTCCAATCCAGGACTATAAATGATGGATGGAAAACCTAAAACCCACCTAAAGCAGCAGGGCTGGCTGCTCCTGGCTTTGAATGGAGGACAAGGATCATCCAGCTGGTACAGCAGAGGGAAAGCAACAGCAGAACCCCAGCTGGGCTCAAAGTGCTGCCACGAGAACAAAACCCTCTCTGCACAGTGCCCCCAACAATGTGTTGGCTTGAAGAGCAGGGTTTGTTTCAGACATTGCAAGGGGAAATTCTGGGCTGCTACACAGCTACCAAATTGCCACTTCCTTGTGTTGTCATGAAGGAGCTCAAACACTAAGGGACAAAAGCCACTGCAGTGCAGGCAGCTCCTGCCACTTGTGCCCAAGCACACCATGGAGATACCTCAACATACTTTAAAGTTTTAACTCCCTCACATAGAAAAGTCTGAGCAAAGCTCTCCCTGTAAGCAGACTCACACTGAAGTGACTCTACAGCAGCACAAACCTGCTGGATTTTTGCCTTCACCTTTCACACTGAGGATTCTCAGGCCTCCACGTGGGCACAAGACAAAAGTGCCAAGAACCTAAGCAGCAACAATGGCACATGAGATGTTGGCCTGGCACCCAAAAGTGCTTGTTTGGGTAGATATGTAGACTGCACCAAGAGGAATTTCAGCTCAACAACAACAGCTCCTCCACTTAGAAATGTGCAATTCTCATCTGGTACTTTATGTCAAGGTCCCTTCCACAACAGAAAGAGTGAAAATGGCTTTCCTGATGCTGTGCTCAATAAGAATAAACCAAAGACACAGAAACCACTGTGCCCTGCCACCTCCAAGAGACAACCACGGCCCTAGCTAAGGAGAGGCCCATTTGGGTGAGTGAGCAAGGGAGGGATATAGAAGTCAGATCATCTTCAAGCTAATAGAGCTGTCACTGAAACAATGAACACCTGCCCATCCAAAGAGTCTTCCACTCTCCATGTTCACTTCCCCCTTTCTAACTGTAGGCTAACCAGCATTAACCTGGAAAAGGTCTCTTAGCTCCTGGAGCTTCAGGCAGGGAGCCACAGGCCAGACACAGAACTACCATAGCGAGGAAACAACTCTGACCTAACTTAGGATCTGGTTCTTCAGAGAGCCATAGAATCCCAGAATGGCTTAGGGTGGAAGGGACCTCAGAGCTCATCTACCCCAACCTCTCCACCATGCTCAGGGACACCTCTCAGATAGACTCTGCTGCCCAAGGACTCATCTAGCCTGGCCTGCAACACTCTCAGGCAGGAGGCAGCCACAGCCTCCCTGCCCGTGCCAGACTCTCATCACTCTCACACTGAACAACTCCTTCCTCAGCTCCAGTCTAACCCTGCTCTGCCTCAGCTCCAAACCATTCCCCCTTGGCCTGTCTCCAGACACCCCTATGTAGTACACTGCAACCTGAGGCTCATCCTTGCACTTCTGGTCTCAAGAACATTCACCCCACCAATGCCAGAAGGCTGATGAAAAATGCAAGGTCCAAACCATGACAACATTTTCCTCCTTCATTTGTAGGTTACAAATCAACCAGCTGCATTTGTTTTTCTCTGGGAGTATTTTGTGTCAGCTTTTAAGCTAAAAAAGCCCCAAAGTGGATAAAGAGTTTGTGTTTACCTCAAAAGCTGGTATGAAAATACAGAATCTAAACCATTCCAATGCAGTCCTCTGGCAGGGACCATCAGCGCCATGCCTGGTCTGGAGCAGACAGAACCACTGCAGCGTTCCTGGGACACACTTTCAGAGTTCAGTAGGAGTCAGACATTCCAAAAGATTTATTTCCTTCCTTCCCTTTCACAGGCTCACAGGATGTTAGAGGTTGGAAGAGACCCAAGGAGATCATCGAGTCCAACCCCCCCTGCCAGAGCAGGACAATACTAACACAGATCACAGACAGGCCTTGAAAGTCTCCATAGGAGACTTTTCTCTCTTTCTTTTCTTTCTTTCTCTCTCTTTCTTTCTTTCCCTTTCTTTCTTTCTTTCTTTCTTTCTTTCTTTCTTTCTTTCTTTCTTTCTTTCTTTCTTTCCATTTCTTTCTTTTCTTTCTTTCTTTCTTTCTTTCTTTCTTTCTTTCTTTCTTTCTTTCTCTTTCTTTCTCCTTCCTTCCTCTTTCTTCTTTCCTTTCTTTTTTTTCCTTTTTTTCCTTTCTTTCTTTCTTTCCCTTTCATTTCCTTTCTTCCTTTTCCTTCCTTTATTTCCTTCTTTTCCTTTCTTTCTTGCCCTTTTCCTTTCTTTCTTTTCCTTTATTTCTTTTTCTTTCTGTCTTCTTTTTCTTTCTCTCTTCCTTTTTCTTTTTCTTTCTTTTCATTTCTTTCTTCTTTCTTTCTTTCTTTCTTTTTCTTTCTTTTCCTTTCTTTCTTTCTTTCTTTCTTTCTTTCTTTCTTTCTTTCTTTCTTTCTTTCTTTCTTTCTTTCATTCTTTCTTTTTCTTTCTTTTCCTTTCTTTCTTTCCCTTTTCTTTCTCTTCCTTCCTTCCTTTTCCTTTTGTTCTTCCTCTTTTGCACCTGCAACTCTAAGTGAAAGACAAAGTTCCTCCCTCAAGCTCAGTGACATCTCTGGCTGCAGGCCCAGCAATGAGCAAGCATCAAGAAAGGCAGCACAAGAGCCACAGCCAGTCTGACCTGCCACAGCACAGAGCAACTTTGCTGCTTTATAGTGAAAGCATCAGCAGCTAAGTGCTGGGTGCCTGAAGATTCCAAAGAGGTATTAAAACTTCATTTTCTTGTAGAACAGTTCTATTCTAGCCCAAGTATTCCTAGTATTTAAGGTTAAAAACAGCCACTGACTGAAGTCCTGCTGCCTGCACACCACCTCCTGTGTCCTGTGGCTGCCTTTCCCTCTGTAGCTGCAAAGCCTACTTGGCAGTGCTTTGTTTTTAAGTACTTGAAAGTAAAAAAAGAAAAAAAACAAAAAACAAAAAACCAAATGTAGATTGGAGCTAGGAAGCTCTGGAACAGATGAACCTTCAGGTGTCTTGTTTTTAATCCACTCAGAAGGGTTGTAATTATCTCTTCGAAGAACCCTAACTGTAATTTGGCATCAGGAACATTTACAGTTCTGTAATAGTTTGAGATACTTTAAGCAAACCCTCCAAATACTGAGATGTTTTATTGCAATTCCCTTTTTGGAGACTCCAAAGCCTCCTCATGACTTCACTCTCCCTATTTTAATCTTCTTTAGAGCATTAAATGTTTGCATTATGCTCGCCAGACAAAACCAGCCTTGAAAACACCCCACTTGGAAACAATCTTTCAGTAAATCGAGGGTTTAAGGCAAGTCATTCCCTTGGGAAAAATCCCTTTCCATTTGTTAATCCTAGATGGACACCATTTGATTCCACACCATCAGTGCCTTGGGATACACAAGGTACATTCAGCAAAGGGCACACAGAGGACACCCCCACGGACGTCCATCGCAAGTCCTGAGTGCCCACCGAGATCCTGGTAATGTCTTCGGGTAAGGCGTGACCCACAGGGGACAATGGCATGGGAAGGGTTAATTGGTTTTTGTTTCCAGTCTTGCTAGTGGATGTGATTTCCTAGGTAATGCATTCTTGTCTTACTAAACATCTTTGCAAACGAATACAAACCCCCTGAAAAGGTGCTAGAAATGGGTTTTGCTGAAAACATACAAAATCGGTGGGGCAGAGCAATCCTCCCATCACTGCTTCAGGGCTTGATATCTGCAGCTGATTTCTTGGCTCTGGCTGAAACTATTATTTGTTGTGGAATAATTGTTCTTTTGCAAAAGGTTTTCTTCTTCAAGTTTTCTGGGCCAGGCTGGTTGGAGGTTTTCATGCTTTTTACTGCTCTTTTGAGTTCTTTTCAATGGGAAAACCAACAAGACCAGGATGCTGCCGATGTGAAGGCAGAAGTAGCAGGAGCTGAAAGAAAAAACAAAACAACAACCAAAACTTCAGTCAAACTCTGAGCACTCTGCCAGGCTGCTTCAGGAATAAACTGTCAGAGCCTCCCTGCATGTGGTACATAGCAGCAGTGAGCTCTAGGGCTTGATGATCTCAGCAATCTCCTCCAGCCTCAACAGTTCTGATTCTGTTTGGCAGGTAAGACAGGAAGGCATTAATATGTCCTTTAAGGATAAAGTAATGATCACAGAATCACACAGAACAGGAGAGGTTGGAAGGGACCTCTGGAGATCTGCCAGTCCAACCTTCCTGCCAAGGCAAGGGCACCCAGGGCAGGGCACACAGGAACACATCCAGGTGGGGCTGGAATGGCTCCAGAGATGCAGACTCCACAGCCTCTCTGGGCAGCCTGCTCCAGGCCTCCAGCACCCTGAAATGACAGAAGTTCCTCCTCGTGTTCAGATGAACTTCTGATGTGCCACTTTGTGCCCCTTACCCCTTGTCCTGTCTCTGGGCACCACTGAACACAGCCTGGTCCCATCCTCCTGACCCCTAACCTTGAAGTATTGATCATCATCGATCAGATCCCCCTCAGGCTGCTCTCCTCTAGGCTCAGCAGCCCCAGGGCTCTCAGGCTGTTCTCACCACGGAGATGTTCCAGGCCCCTCAGCAGCTCTGTAGCCCTTTGCTGTGCCCTCTCCAGCAAGTCCTTGCCCCTCTTCAAGTGGGGAGCCCAGAAATGGACACAATACTCCTGGTGTGGCCTCACCAGGGTAGAGCAGAGATGGAAGAGGACCTCCCTTGACCTGCTGGCCACACTCTTCTTGGTGCACCCGCAGGATGCCATTTGCCTTGGCCCTAGGGGCACATTGCTGGCTCCTGGGCATCCTGTTGCCCACCAGGACTGCCAGGTCCTTTTCCCCAGAGCTGCTCTCCCAACAGCTCAGCCCCAGCCTGCACTTGTGGCAATCAGAAGTGAAGACTTCCCTCAGCACGGGGTGCAGAGTGGTGTCTGCTGTCAACTTATGTCACAGGTGACTTTTGGGAAGTCACTCTCTAGTCCTGCTATAGAATAGTTCAAGGTACAGCAACCCCAGGGGCACCCTCTGGGTTTGGTTGGTTGCCCCAGGATACATAAATCTATGGATTAGGTTGGAGTAGATGATCCCTGAGGTCCATTTTAACCTAAGCCATTCCATGATTCCACAGCAGAAAGCCCTTGCTGGTTTCCCATGCCCAGCACAGACTCAACTCCAGAGCTAGCACAGGAACAGTTTACTCAGCCAACAAATCATGCTCATGATGAGCACTAAACCCATGGCAGCAAGCTCAGGCCACAGCAAACACTTCTGAGGTGAGACAACTACCAGGCTGTGCTTACCTGTAGAAGGTGAGAGAGGGCCTCACAGAGAGCAGCACAAATGGCACCACTGTGTAACTGATTGCTACTTGAGTTGTCACCCACGTGACGAAGTCGTAACACGCTTTGACGGCAGCAGACTCCACAAAGTAGTGCCTGATGTTGTTTCTGAGCTGAAAAAGTGGAGAAGAAGTTAGCTTAGGAGTAAACTTAGGGAGCTCTCTCACTGGGCAGAGTTTGTTGCACTTGCCCTAAAGGCACAGGGTGAGTGGAAATGCTGCAGGTGGGTGAAATCCTCCTCAGAACGCCCAGCAGCTCCCGCAGGAGGCAGTTCAGCTTCCATGCCTTGCAGAACATGCAAGTATTTAGGAACTGAAGCAGAATTTCAGTAAATGAATCTGCCCCCCACAGCCAGCTCAGCTCCAGCCTGCTTGTCTGTGTGAGGCAGATGTTCTGTTCTTCCAAGGCATTCTGTAGCTGGAGTAAATGAAAGCCAGGAGGCTGCTGTTGAAGGCTTCTCCACCGCAGACCATTTTCATCTCCTCGCTAATCCAACCTGGTTTAGGACGATCAGGGTGGCAATACCCATACAAAGGACATCAACTTGAATGACCTATTTCAGGAGCCTTCACCAAAAGCTTCCCTCCAGTGGGACTGCTATAAAATGACTCCCTTTTCTAAGCTGAGTCTTACAATCATAGAAGCATAGAATGAAGCAGGTTGTGGAGAAGCTAGGACCCTTTTGGACCCCTCCCTTGTGTTTCATCTGTCATTTGTGAGAGAGCACTCTTGAAACAGAAGAGACAGGGACCTGCTGGGGACAGCTCAATGGAGGCTGTGAGGATAATCATAGAATCAAGCAGGTTGGAAGAGACCTCCAAGCTCATCCAGCCCAACCTAGCACCCAGCCCCAGACAATCAACCAGACCATGGCATTAAGTGCCCCAGCCAGGCTTGGCTTCAACACCTCCAGGGATGGGAACTCCACCACCTCCCTGGGCAGCCCATTCCAATGCCAATCACTCTCTCTGCCAACAACTTCCTCCTAATATCCAGCCTAGACCTCCCCTGGCACAACTTGAGACTGTGTCCCCTTGTTTTGTTGCTGCTTGCCTGGCAGAAGAGACCAACCCCACCTGGCTACAGCCTCCCTTCAGGTAGTAGTCTTCTTTTTTTTCAGACAACTCTGTTCAAACCATGGACACCAGAGGTGTTTGAAAACACTCCAAACCTGCCCAGGCTGGGCTTCAGTTTGGTTGAAGTCTGTAATTACAAAGGATTTCTTCCCAATCTCCAGTCTTAACCTGCCCTCCTCAAACTTCAATCCATTCCCTTTGTGTAGCCTGGTATCACAGTTGCCACCTTCCAGACACGTGCACTGAGGTAGCCCTTTGGACAGCTGCACATCAGAGCACAGTTTAGCTTCTTCTACTTCCAGTCTCTTTGGAGCTCTCAGTTGTGAAGAACACAGACTCACAGACTGGTTTGAGTTGGGGAAGCCCTTTAAAGCTCACCCAGTCCACCCATTCTCTGTCTCTGCCAAAGCCGGGGCTAAACCCTGGCCCTTAGCGTCACAGCTCTGCCTCTTGGAAACACCTTCAGGGATGGGCACTCAGCCACCTCCCTGAGCAGCTGCTTGTCTGTCTGGTGACATATCCAAGGGGCTACTTTCTGCTGACTTCACTCTTTATCCTTCTCTTTAAAACCCTTTTTACCCCTCCTTCCCTTCCCCACATCTTGCAGATCCTGCATTCCCCTTGGCCTTTTCTAGCTCATGTAAATCAACTCTAGCCACATACCCTCATCCTGCCACCTCTCCCTGTGTTTTCTCCTTTGGTCCTAATGCTTCCTCCTTGAAGTTTCACACTTTCCTGGGGAGAAATCTACCGGTTTAGGACTTGAAGGGCAACTTTTCAGCTAAATGTGTAATTGCCCCTAGTCATTAGCTGACTTGGAAATGTGTAATGGTTCAAGGCAGTAAAACAAGTTGAATGCAGGAGAAGTGTGGCTGAGAACTGCCAAACTTTGCAGTTCCAATCTAGCAGAGTTAAGTTTTACAACATGCTGAGGTACCTCTGAGCTACCTCAGCAGCTGATGAGAGGTATCTGTTAAGACAAAGACTCAGGATATTCGGATGTAGCAGCCTGTGGACTGACACAAACATGAACACAGCTCGCAGGGGGAAGCCAGGACCAAGTACAGCAACCACTCCAGCTGACTAGGCTCACTCTGCTCACAGAACACAACAGCTTCTGCCTGGGGACTGTCCCTGAGCTTGGCTTTTGCACCAGTTCCTGGCTAATCAGTGTCACAAATTCACTGTGACAGAGTCTGGATGGGAGAAAGGAGCTGTTGGGGCTCTACAGTCTGGAGAAGAGGAGACTCCCAGGTGACCTTCTTGTGGCCTTCCAGGATCTGAAAGGGGCCTACAAAAAAGCTGGGGAGGGACTTTTTAGTCTCTCAGGGAGTGCCAGGACTGGGGGGAATGGAGCAAAGCTGGAGGTGGGGAGATTCAGGCTGGAGGTGAGGAGGAAGTTGTTGAGCATGAGAGTGGTGCGAGGCTGGAATGGGTTGCCCAGGGAGGTGGTTGAGGCCCCATGCCTGGAGGTGTTTAAAGCCAGGCTGGACAAGGCTGTGGGCAGCCTGCTCTAGGGTAGGGTGTCCCTGCCCATGGCAGGGAGGTTGGAACTGGCTGATCCTTGTGGTCCCTTCCAACCCTGACTGATTCTATGATTCTAGCTATCCCCGTTGTAAAGAAAGCAGGCAGACAAGGGCTGTGCCCACAGCTTTGGGAAGGAAGAGAAGCATCTGGATGACTGCTGTCAGCAGACTCCAAGCTAGAGTGCCACCCTCCCCCAGCTATGGTACCGACAGAGAGCTGTCTGCTTCCATTCTCCTTCTGCTTACTTCAGGAGCAAAGGGCTCTGGGCAACCTGATCTAGTTGAGGATGCTCCTGCTCACTGCAGAGGGGGCTGGACTGGCTGACCTTCAGAGGTCCCTTGCGACCCAGACCATTCTGTGATTTCGTTTGTCTGTTGAGTAACTGACAAAGCTGCCTCTGCTCTCCTGCAGCCTGCTCAGGCACAGCTGAGATAGGTTTCTCGCCAGCTTCGCTGCTCCCCCCTGGCAGCTTTGCCGCTTTCCTCTGGTGCTGAAGAGCAGCTGCAGCAGCTTGCTAAGGTGGCTGCACTGGCTGGCTAGCTCTGAACAACAACTGCAGGAGAGATTTTCATCTGCTGCTCGAGGAGGAATTCCTCCTTCAGTTAGCATCTTCACCAAGTGCTGGGCAGAGCAGAGGGAGGGGGCAAGCTCTATAAATAGCAGATTTTAAGCTAGTCATCATCAGTGATGCTCGCAGCAGGATCTGAGGTAACAGCATCCTGCTCAGCCTGGCAGAGACAGACACCAGCAGCTGAAGCAGAGGAAGGGCTTTCACAGAAGACACACTGCAGAGATGCTGTGTGCACTCTGGCTGCTTCCACCCATCAGCTCCTCCTCGCAGTCACTCCCGCATTGCTCTCCTCACCCAGAAGCCAGACCCCACCGCCAGGCTGCATCAGCTGCCAAGTGCAGCTCTGAACGAGAGAACAGATCCATTTCCTTGCACGAAGCTGCTGCTGCTGATTAAAGAAGAGAGGTGGTTGGTACTTACAGCTCGTGCTGCCAGTGTCATCAGCACTCCTGTTAGAAATGTTAAATAGTATCCAGGGTAGACCCCGTGCCAGATGGCAGAGAGGATGAAGGTCTGGATCGTGGGGCTGAAGGTGGCTCGCTCATAGCACACTCTGGCAAGACAGACAACAGGAGACCAATCAGCAGCAGCCCTCCCAGGCAGCACCCACGCTGCCAGCAGTGTCACCCCCAGCACTCCCTGTGCTGCCACTGTCTGCTGACAGAGAGCACTGCAGCTGCTCACAGCTCCCACAGCAACCCCTCGGTGCTAGCACAGGCTCAGTGCCATCACACACGGCACTTAGAGCACAGAACAGTTCGGGTTGGAAGGGACCTTAAAGATCGTGCAGTTCTAACCCTTTGCCATGGGCAGGGACACCTTCTCCCAGCCCAGGTTGCTCAAGGCCTCATCCAACCTGGCTTTGAACTCTTCCAGGCTTGGTGATTCTACAACTTCTCTGGGCAATCTGTTCCAATGCCTCACCACCCTCACGGGGAAGAATTTCTTCCTCCTGTCTAATCTCAGTTGGGCTTCTTCCAGTCTGAAGCCCTCACCCCTGTCCAGTCACCACATGCCTTTGTCAAAAGTCCCTCTCCAGCTCTCCTGCACCATCCTGTGCATGCTTGAAGATTGCCCTATTTTTATGCTCTACCTCTTGCTCCAGGTTGTTTCTCCTCTGATGACAGAAACCTTCTAAACATCCTGGCTGAATTGGTTCAGTTCATCAGTCCTAGCTCAATCTCCAGGCCTAAACCCTCAGTGCAGCAACAGCCTCAAGAGTATGAGCATAACCAAGAAGTCATTGCAGGAAGATCAGCAGTCCAGGAACCTCTCCCAGCCTAAGGACTACAGAGGGGGTTCACAAGCTAATCAAGAAGGTTTATGAGCAACATAAAGCTAGACTGGAAGGCACAGAGCACCCCACAGACCCCTGTGGGGCAGGGGGGATTCTTCACAAAAAGAAAGCAGCTGCTAGGAGCAAGGGAAAAGGAGACACCTCCCTTCAGCTTTGATTGTGGCTGTGTGAGGCCATGAGGTGAGCATGACAATGAGACTGGAACTAACCACTGCAGGGATGTGAGGCTCTTGAGTACAGGAGGATGCTGAACTCTGCTGTTTGGAAATGAAGGCAAGGACCTACCACAAAGCATTCTAGAAGGAAGAAGGGGGGAAAGGAATTCCAGACAAGCAGTTTCTAGAAGACAACATTAAATGACACAAGGACAAACCATCACAGTGTGGAAGAATGATAGGGAACATGGTAAGGTCCTGATATGGCTTCATCAAGAGGTCTTTAATGATCTGAAAACAAAAAAGCAATAGGAAATATGGAAACAGATGCACACTGACATGGAGGAAAAAACACAGCATAAGCACGTCTGAACACACAGCCCAGATGAGCTGTGACTGGAACAGGGCCTTGGCAGCAACGTGTGAGAAGGGTTTGTACACACAGGGCGAGGACCAGGGCAGGAGCAGAGAGAGCAGGGCAACACCAAGCTAATGACAGAGGGCAGCAGCACTCTCTACTCACAGCACTGCTTTGTTACACCCTCCAGACAAGACTGCCAGGATCAAGGGCTACAGTCAGTGTTGAGGAGTAGAAGGTATAGAATAGAATCATAGAATCAACCAGGTTGGAAGAGACCTCCAAGCTCATCCAGTCCAACCTAGCACCCAGCCCTAGCCAATCAACCAGACCATGGCACTAAGTGCCTCACCCAGGCTTTGCTTGAACACCTCCAGGGATGGGGACTCCACCACCTCCCTGAAAAAGGTAAAAAGGCTCTGAAGGAGGCAAGCTCAGACGGGCACTGATAATCTATTGAATTCCAGTCAAAGAGGTGTGGGCAGCTTCATCTCAGGAGGGCTTCAGAAGAGGGTACCAAGCACAGTCCCCTCCCCTCACCAGGGGGCTTGGCTAGCAGTGGCCATGAAGATGAGAACATGCACACAAAACCATCACAGGACAGCTGCCCAAAGCAGACCTCTTCAAAGAGGAGAGCAACACTGGCCAGACTAAACAGCAACTAAACAGCAACCAGGGAATCTCAAAGGAGCTTTGAGACAGGATTTGTCGGCCAGAAATGCACAGAAGCATTAGGAAAATTGTCTCAAGCCAGGGAGACATCTCCAAGCAAAGTTCTGGTCACCAAAACCTAGCCTGGGGCAGTCAGAAGCTGCCCCACCGCAGCATGACCTCTCTGTACCTGAGGGAACACCTCCACCTCTTAAAACTCCTGGGGAGTGATGACAGAAGTGTGTTTGAAGTGTTCATTAAGCCAGAAGAGCAACCACACCCAAAGCACCTCTCCTAGCACTGAGATTCACCCTGCAGGGAGAGCTCACTGCCTGCCACTTAGGCCTCATTAATAAAGCCTGGAGCCATTTAGCAATGCTTCTAAGTTACTTCAAGCAAATTTCCCTCTGCAAAGCACTCAGGAGCTGACAAAGCTAAATTAACCACATCTGAGAGCTTATTAAGCCAGGTAAGAGATAGACCAGAAAAGACTCATCAGGCTTCAACTCTGAAGAGCAAAAAGTTAGCTGAAAGTCCTCCTGGATCTGTCCATAATGAATCACATTGGAAAGCTTCACCTGACACTTGCCTGAGCAAAGCAAGGAGCTGTGGGCACCACTCAGGAAAATCCATCTCCCCACAGCTGGGTCAGCTTAGCTGGGCCACCCTTTGCTGCACAACTGGGAAGACGCAGCAGCTCTTCAGCAAGCTCCTGCCTCTGCTCTGCTTCTCTACTTTCATTACCAGCTCAGAAGTATCTTCTTCCACCTTGCCTTGCCTTCCTGTTTCTGGGGTGGGAGGTGAGGTGGGCAAGACTGGCACTGTTTGCTTAGCAGATAGAGCATGAGAATTCAAAATGATCCTGCCAGGCTTGAATGATATTCTGAAAGCCACAACAGAGTCATAGAGTGGTTTTGGTTGCAAAAGCCCTCTGAGATAGCTAGGCTGAGGCAGCTGAGGGTGTGCAGCATGGAGAAGGCTCCAGGAGCATCTCAGAGCTGCCTGCCAGTGCCTGAAGGGATCCTGCAGGAAGGCTGCAGAGGGACTTGTGCTGAGGAGGGTCTGAGGCAGGCCAAGGGGGAATGGTTTGAAGCTGAGGCAGAGCAGGGTTAGAGTGGAGCTGAGCAAGAAGTTGTTGAGTGTGAGGGCAGTGAGAGCCTGGCCCAGGCTGCCCAGGGAGGCTGTGGCTGCCTCCTGCCTGGGGTGTTGCAGGCCAGGCTGGCTGAGGCCTTGAGCAGCTGAGTCTGGCTGAGAGGTGTCCCTGGGCATGGTGGGGAGCTTGGAGGAGATGAGCTCTGATTCTAGGAGTCTAAGTTCATCGACTCCAATCACTGACCTAACACCACCATGGTCATTATATGCTGTCCCAAAATGCCACATCTACACAGTTATTGAACACCTGCAGGGACAGTGACTCCACTAAGAAGGCAAAATGATTGTGAGCTCTAGGCTGGACATGATGGTCTCAAAAGTCCCTTGCAATCCCAACAGTTCTATGATTCTGTGAAGTCCAAAATTCTGAACATCTAATAAGAAGTGGAAGATGCAAACAATTCCTGTAGCTCTACTGCAAGCATGTGGCTGAGCATGACTATGAATCAACACCCTGAAACACTGAGCATCAGCTGAGCATGAATCAACAGGGGATGGCTGCTGCAGACAGACAGAAAGTGATACCCGAGAGGAACCAAGGTCAGGAACCCACTCAAGTCACTCAACTCTGCCCGTGACAAGCCAGGGAAAGGCCTCGGAAGTCTTAGCTGAGTACTACACCCACTGCAAGGAGACTGGAAGGTCGAAGAGGTACCAGAAGAGAGCAACAAGAACCACAGAGGCATTGCAATCATAATCAAAGACAATGGAACGAGCTGGTTTCTGGAAAGGAAACAAGAATGGGCAGGGGGAGAAGGACCACAACAGCTTCCCCAGCCAGGAAGCACTGCTGTGAGAGATGCTGCTGAGATCCACCACTGCTAACTGGCTGCTCTCACCTGGCTGGCTGCTCTAACCTGGCTGGGCTGGCTGGCTGCTCTCACCTGGCTGTCCTACTGCTCTCACCTGGCTGGCTGCTCTAACCTGGCTGTCCGACTGCTCTCACCTGGCTGTCTGACTGCTCTCACCTGGCTGGCTGCTCTAACCTGGCTGTCTGACTGCTCTCACCTGGCTGGCTGCTCTAACCTGGCTGTCTGACTGCTCTCACCTGGCTGGCTGCTCTAACCTGGCTGTCTGACTGCTCTCACCTGGCTGGCTGCTCTAACCTGGCTGTCTGACTGCTCTCACCTGGCTGGCTGCTCTAACCTGGCTGTCTGACTGCTCTCACCTGGCTGGCTGCTCTAACCTGGCTGTCTGACTGCTCTCACCTGGCTGGCTGCTCTAACCTGGCTGTCTGACTGCTCTCACCTGGCTGGCTGCTCTAACCTGGCTGTCTGACTGCTCTCACCTGGCTGGCTGCTCTAACCTGGCTGTCTGACTGCTCTCACCTGGCTGGCTGCTCTAACCTGGCTGTCTGACTGCTCTCACCTGGCTGGCTGCTCTAACCTGGCTGTCTGACTGCTCTCACCTGGCTGGCTGCTCTAACCTGGCTGTCTGACTGCTCTCACCTGGCTGGCTGCTCTAACCTGGCTGTCTGACTGCTCTCACCTGGCTGGCTGCTCTAACCTGGCTGTCTGACTGCTCTCACCTGGCTGGCTGCTCTAACCTGGCTGTCTGACTGCTCTCACCTGGNCTGGGCTGGCTGACTGCTCTAACCTGGCTAACTGGCTGGCTGATTGCTCTAACCTGGCTGGCTGGCTGCTCTAACCTGGTTGGCTGGGCTGGGTGCTCAAACCTGGCTAACTGGCTGGCTGCTCTAACTTGGCTGGCTGCTCTAACCTGCATGCTTGGATCAACAGCTCTTTGGAACTGCTGCAGTTTGTGACCCACACCAAATGTCCAGAACTTGCTTGTGGTCTGTAGCCCCCCTCAGTGTGTTTCCACAAGGAGGTGGTTTTAAGACACTGAATCTGAGGGCTCAGTTTAAAGTATCAGAAGAAATGCTGATGTCTGGTGAGGGAAGTGACAACAATTTTGGGGACTTGTATAAATGGGAAGCAAGTGAGCTGTGCAAGGTGGATCTTCAAAGTCCTCTGCTGCTGGAGCACTGCAGCTGGCCCAAGGGTTCTGGCAGAGTTTCTAGAGCACTAGGCAAGGGCCACACTCCTAACCAGTGCACAATCTTTTATTGGCAACAGAACTCAAAAAAAGCAGAGAAACAGAGAATGGGTTGGGTTGGAAAAGCCCTGTGAGATTGATTCCAACCATCATCTAACTCTGTCAGGGCTGGGGCTAAACCGTGACCCTCTGTACCACATCTCTGCCTCCTTGGAACACTTCCAGGAATGGGGATTCAGCCCATTAAGAGAGAAGCCCTAAACTCACAGAATCACAGAACACATCAGGTTGGAAGGGATCCTGCAAGATCATCTTGTGCAACCCCCATGTAGTCAGCAGGGACATCATAGAATCAAACCATCCTGAGGAAGGGACTTCAAAGCTCAGACAGTTCCAATCCCCTGCCATAGGCAGGGACACCTCCCACTAGAACAGGCTGCCCAAGGCCTCATCCAGCCTTGCCTCGAACACCTCCAAGGGGTTCATCCCCAACTAGCTCAGGTAGCTCAGAGCACCATCAAGCCTGACCTTGAATGTCTCCAGGGATGGGTTCTCCATCACATCTCTGGGCAGCCTGTTCCAGTGTTCCACCACCCTCACTGTGCAGGACTTCCTCCTGATGCCCAACCTAAATCTGCCTTGCTCCAGTTTAAACCATTGTCCTGTGGTGTCATCAGGATGAGAGGCTCAAACTGGAGTCTCACAAGCAGAATATCCCACGCAGCTCCTAACAACTGATGAGCTTTCAATGTCAATTTCTCCTCAGAGAAACACTTATCTAAGACAGTTCAGTGCAAAAGCAGCTTTCCTTGCAGAGATCAATACCTTTTCAGCCAAAGTGCTGTTTGGATATTCCAGTTATCAAGGAACATCTTGAAACTTGTGGAAAACTGTGAGGGAAAACAAACAAAACAACAAAACCCAAAGGAATTATTTCTGTAATTGCAGAGTGTTAGGAAAGATCTCAAAGCTCTGACATGGAAATGATGAAACCCCACAGCTTTGGTGATGAGTTCAGGAAGGTAATATTTAGTAAAGTTAATTCTTGGGAAATACTCAACTCCTTCTGGCCACAAAATATTGCTCAGCTGCTTCCAATCACAAAGTATTTTGGATGTCAACTGGCAAGCAGAAGACATTCAAACCAGGCTTTATTTCCCAACCTTTTCCAAGGGTGTGAACATGACATTTCTGACCTGGAACAGCCACTGGCTTGAGGAACAGAATGTGTAGAAGTCCTTTAAATGATAAGCAACAAGCTCAGCAGGAGTGCCAAACCAACCTCTATCTGCTGGATCCTCAGGTTTGAGATGAGGTCCCAACGTGTAGCTCCGGTTTTGTCATAGCCTCTGAAGCCAAACCCTGCTGCATTATTTATTGCATCTGCTGCAGTGAAACAAGAGCACAGACAGCAACTGTGAGCTGCACTGCACATGGCAGCTTGCTCAGAGTATTTATCATGTTTTAAAGGCTGCAAATGAATCTTATGCAAACACTGAGGATGACTGTTGGAGCTGGAACGGCAGAGAATTGCCCCTGGGGCACAGCAGTGCTCAAGTCCAAACACTGGGACACAAGTGACAGGAGGAAGGGCAGTACTGATCAGCTCACACTGCAGGTGTCCTTTCTCTCCTGCCACCTACTCACACCTCCCTGGAGCAATCTGACAGAAGATCAAACTCACAGACTCACAGAATGGGTTGGGTTGGAAGGATCCTTAAAAATCCTTTGCTTCTGACCCCTTGCCATGGGCAGTGACACCTCCCATCAGCCCAGCTTGCTCAAGGCCTCATCCAGCCTGGCCTTGAAAACCTCTGGGGAGGGGGCATCCTAGGATGGGTTGGGTTAGAAGGGATGTTGAAGATGTTCTAGTTCTAAGCATCCTGCCACAGGCTGTGCCATGGGCTTGGAACTAGATGATCTTCAACCTTCTGTTAGCCCAGGTTGCTCAAGGCCTCATCCAGCCTCGCCTTGAACACCTGCAGGGAGGGGACATCCACAGCCTCCCTGGGCAACCAGTGCCAGTGTCTCCCCATCCTCACTGTCAAGAACTTCTTCCTAGTCTGCAGTCCCAGCAAGCAGAGCAAGTCCTCATCCCATTCAGCAGCATCTTTGTGACCACTCATTTGAGGTGATTCACCAACAGTTCTTTCCTTCCTTAGGTGTAAAGAGCAGCAATGCACAACTCAGCAGCACAACACCCAGCCAGCTGCTGAGGGAGCTCACATTCTCCTTGTACCATTAGAAGTTTAGATGAGGCAAAGCCGAAGGACAGAAGTCAAATAAAGCTTTTAGCAAACTAAAAGCAGAGTTGGTATCACTGATCTCCTTTGGTGCTTCAGCAAAGGAATGCTGGCTCTGCCCTGCTAGCAAGTGTGCAAGGAGAACCTCATCTGAAGTACTCCAGGGACAAAAAATCCCACAAAGATTATTCCTTTTTTCAGCTGTCTCCTGCTCTCTACACATGATGCTACTGGTGCATAAGAGCACAATATTCTAAAGCCCCAGAACTGCCACTGCCCAGCCCAGCTGAAAGCTTTCATTCAGTGCCCAGGAGCGGAAGCAGCAGCTGTGAGTCACACTGCTCCGCCACGCTCCAGCTCTCTGCAGCCCTTTGTTGTCCTCCAAATTGTTGTGACACAAACATGTAAAATTGGAGAGGGGGAAGCCAATGAACTCTGCTTTGGGAGCCACTTCCAAGATGGCAGCTTCTATAAACCCAGCACTTTGAGGGGAAAACCCAACACATGGAGCAGCAAACTACAGCAAGTGAAAGGCAAAACGTTCTTAAGCTGCACCTCCTATCCCATGGCTGACATCAGTCACCGTGCCTGAGACCTGCTGCTCATCAGAACCTTCACAGACTGGGCTGGAAGGGACCCTCCAAGGGCATCTTGTCCAACCCTCCTGCACTCGGAAGGGACACTTCCCAACAGGGACACCCTGGGCAGGCTGCTCAGGGTCACATCAAATCTGACCTTGAATGTCTCCAGGGATGGGGCCTCAACCACAGCCTCGACCACATCCCTGGGTGTCCTGTCTCAGTGTCTCACCACTCTATTGGGAGATGAAGACTAAAACTGAAGTGTATCAAATTCCAAAACTACTGCTGCAAATCCAGGGACACTGGCACAGGCTGCCCAGGGAGGCTGTGGATGCCCCCTCCAGGGAGGTGTTCAAGGAAAGGCTGGATGAGGCCTTGAGCAAGCTGGGCTGGTGTCCCTGCCCATAGCAAGGGGGTTGGAACTGGAGGATCTCTGAGGTCCCTTCCAACCCAGCCCATTCTGTGAATCTCAACAGCACTGTGCTGGACCTGCTGCTGGGTTTGGTTTCTCAACAAAGACAAACAGCAGAGCTCAGTGCAGCACTGACTTAGAGGCTTCAAGAGGGCACTGCCACTTTGTACTGCACCCTCAGTCTGTAGACCCAGCTGAAGCTCCATGCACACCCTGCCTCATGCTCATGATGGAGGCTTCAAGAGGACACTGCCACTTTGTACTGCACTCTCAGTCTGCAGACCCAGCTGAAGCTCCACGCACACCCTGCCTCATGCTTATGATGGATGCACTTACCTAAAGTCCATGCAAAGTAATACTTGGGTCTGGCAGCCATGAGAGACAAGTACAGGTAGAAACACCTTACAGGCCATGAAGCTGTAGCTCTGAAGTGCTCATCAATGTTGTACTCCACAGGCAAAGTTTGAGTAATGGTCATGTGGAAGAGCAAAGACAGTCCACAGATTAAGAGCTTCTGTGCCACAGCCATCTGAAAAGTTGAAGATGGGAGACTTTGTGTCAAAATAAAGGCAAGTCAGAACCTTCCCTCCCTGAGCAGGTGTCAGTGTAAGTCAGAAGTACATGCTGCTCCCATAGTACAGCTAGTTTCAGGGTATGGAGGCTCAAGGAACAATATGGTCATGATGATGTTGTGAGAAGCACTCTGGCAGACACAGCAAACCCAAACTAACTACAGAGAGCCTCTAAAAACCCTTTAGTAACAGCAGCACCTTCTGGAACCAGAGAACCTTTTTGGTCAGAAGAGACCTTCCAGATGATCAAATTTTGCAAGTCCCTTTTTGTTTATTTCTTGTTTCACTGACCAGCTGCTGAAGCAGGCTAAACTGCCAAGCCACTGTCACACAAAGTGCACTGCCTAGGACAAGATGAGCACAGTTGCTGCAGACATTCAAGCAATGGCAAAGCTTGAGCTCATTTTGGTCCTCTTTGGCGTGATGCAGGTGTTCCAACTGCCGCCCAGCTCAAGCCATCACCCATCTCTGAGAGATGACTACAACACCTCACTTCTGAACCAACCAGCAGAGACATTAGGAAGAAGTCTGAGGCATTAGGAAGAAGTTTGAGACATTAGGAAGAAATTAGGAAGGTGAGACAATGGCGTAGGGTGCTCAGAGAAGTTGTGGAAGCCTCATGCCTGGAGGTATTCAAGGCCAGGCTGGATGAGGCCTTGAGCACCCTGGGCTAGTGGGAGATGTCCCTACCCGAGGCAGGGGTTGGAACTGGGTGGTCTTTAAGGTGCCTTCCAACTGAAGTCATTCCATGCCCCTGGGAAATAACTGCTGAGCTTCCAGCCCAAACAGCTCTGTCCTCTACAGACCATTTTCCAGCTACAGCCATGGCGCTCTAAGGGGTCAAACAAGATGCCCACACAGATTTGAAAGATGTTGTTCAGGTAGGGTCTGGACTCAGATGTCCTCAAAACCCATTTCTGCTGCAATCACTACACTGAAGAGCACGGAACTTAAGGAAGACATTTCTAAGCTGCTGTGATAGGAGAGAGAGAGCAGGAAGACACAGCATGGACTGCTTCCAGTCACTGCTCTGATCTCAGCACAAGGGCAGGTGCCACCCTCTCTGCAAGGTCCCCTAGGAACACGCTGGCCAAGCACCTACACAACAAGGTTTCAGAACTACTTCATATAGCTTTGGTCTGGAGCAGAGGAGGCTGAGGGCAGAGCTCATTGCTCTCTGCAGCTCCCTGAGAGGAGGCTGCAGGGAAGGGGGGCTGGGCTCTGCCTCCTAGGCTCAGGTGATAGCAGGAGAGGAAATACCTGGGATATTGCCAGGGAAGGGTTAGGTTGGAGAGGAGGAAAATGTCTTTGCTGCAGGAGTGGTCAGGGACTGGCACAGGCTGCCCAGGGAAGTGGTGGAGTTCCCATGCCTGGAGGTGTTCTAGAGCCATACAGACATAAACACCCCATGCCTGGAGGTGTTCTAGAGCCATGTGGCCATGGCACTTGTGGCCATGGTTTGGTGGCCATGGTGGTGCTGGGCTGGTGTTGGACTGGCTGCTCTCAGAGGCCTTTTCCAACCCACACAGAGAAGACATACATTTTTTGTAAGGGTTGTGGCTTAAGCCCTTGGAAGTCCAAGGCTGTTGTGTTGGAATAGTGACTGTCACTTCTAAGTGCTTTTCCTTTCTCCCAGGACAACTGGACAGCTCTCATTTCAGCAGCTAAAGAGGGACATGCAGCTATAGTAGCAGAGCTGCTCAGCCACAATGTCAGCTTGGAGCACCAGGATCTGGTGAGTGCTGTCTTCTCTTCTGCTGGGGGCCTCATCCTGGAAGTGTTTAAGGCCAGGCTGGATGAGGCCTTGAGCAACCTGGTCTTAGTGGGAGGTGACCCTGCCCATGGCAGGGAGCTGGGAACTGGATGATCTTCAAAGTCTCTTCCAACCCAACCCATTCCATGATGCCATGCAGACAAGATTTCAGCAAGAGGTTTGACTTTAAAAGCCACCCCCTGGGTCAAAGCATTGCCAAGCATTTCCCTGTGCTCTTGGGAACAGTTCTCTGACTCTGTGACCTTCCTCCTCCCTCAGAGGTTGTTCTGTGGCACCCTGCTCTTTAGGCACTCCTGCATTTCTTTCCAGCATCCCAAGACAGCAGCACTTCTGTACCATCTCCTCCTCCAGCTTACTGATAAAGACATTAACTCTGATACTGACAAAGGTGCTGACACCCTGATCAATGCCTCCCAGATAACAGAAGCACAGCTTATGAAACTACAGCCTGAGGCTTCTTTACAGCACTCAACTTCTGAAACATTTGCACCAAAAGAAGGCCAATGGGATCCTGGGGTGTACTAAGCAGAGTGTGTCCAGTAGACCAAGGGAGGTTCTCCTTCCCCTCCACTCTGCCCTGGTGAGACCTCATCTTGAATACTGCCTTCAGTTTTGGGCTCCCCAGGTTCAGAGGGACAGGGATCTTCTGGAGAGGGTCCAGTGGAGGGCTATGAGGATGATGAGGGGACTGGAGCACTGCCTGATGAGGAGAGGCTGAGGGACCTGAGGCTGCTTATTCTAGAGAAGACTGAGAGGGAATTTAATCAGTGTCTATAACTATCTTAGGGCTGGGGGCCAGCAGGGGGGTACAGGCTCTGCTCACTGCTCCCTGGGATAGGACAAGGAGCAATGGATGAAAGCTACAGGACAGGAGGTTCCAGCTCAACACAAAGGGGAACTTTCTCACTGTAAGGGTCCCAGAGCACTGCACAGGCTGTCCACGGAGGTTGTGGAGTCTCCTCTGGAGACTTTCCAGGCCTGTCTGGATGTGTTTCTGTGTGCCTTGAGCTAGACTGTGTGGTCCTGCTCTGGCATGGAGGTTGGACTGGATGATCTCCAGAGATCACTTCCAAGCCCTAACATTCTGTGACAAGATCCAGACTGAAAGCCAAAAACGTATTTCACTTCTGGAGTAGAGAATTGGACTGTGGGTGACTGGACTCAGAAAGTCACAGAATGCATTGAGCTGGAAGAGACCCTCAAAGGTCATGCTGACCAACTCCCTGCAGTCAGCAGGGACATCTGCAACAAGAGCAGGTTGGTCAGAGCTGCATCCAGCCTGGCCTTGAACACCTCCAGGGAGGTTGTGGAGCACAGAAGCCCCGAACGTGATCAAAGATCACGTTCGGTGCTTCTGTGCTCCACAACCTCCCTGGAGGTGCTCAAGGCCAGGTTGGATGTCTCACCATCCTCACTTCTTCCTAACATCCAGTTTCAATATCTCCTCTGGATGTTAGGAAGAAGTTCTTTGCAGTGAGGGTGGTGAGAGACTGGCACAGGTTGAGGGTGCTGAGACACTGGCACAGGTTGAGGGTGGTGAGACACTGGCACAGGCTGCCCAGGGAGGTTGTGGAGCACAGAAGCCCCGAACGTGATCAAAGATCACGTTCGGTGCTTCTGTGCTCCACAACCTCCCTGGAGGTGCTCAAGGCCAGGTTGGATGTCTCACCATCCTCACTTCTTCCTAACATCCAGTTTCAATATCTCCTCTGGATGTTAGGAAGAAGTTCTTTGCAGTGAGGGTGGTGAGAGACTGGCACAGGTTGAGGGTGCTGAGACACTGGCACAGGTTGAGGGTGGTGAGACACTGGCACAGGCTGCCCAGGGAGGTTGTGGAGCACAGAAGCCCCGAACGTGATCAAAGATCACGTTCGGTGCTTCTGTGCTCCACAACCTCCCTGGAGGTGCTCAAGGCCAGGTTGGATGTCTCACCATCCTCACTTCTTCCTAACATCCAGTTTCAATATCTCCTCTGGATGTTAGGAAGAAGTTCTTTGCAGTGAGGGTGGTGAGAGACTGGCACAGGTTGAGGGTGCTGAGACACTGGCACAGGTTGAGGGTGGTGAGACACTGGCACAGGCTGCCCAGGGAGGTTGTGGAGCACAGAAGCCCCGAACGTGATCAAAGATCACGTTCGGTGCTTCTGTGCTCCACAACCTCCCTGGAGGTGCTCAAGGCCAGGTTGGATGTCTCACCATCCTCACTTCTTCCTAACATCCAGTTTCAATATCTCCTCTGGATGTTAGGAAGAAGTTCTTTGCAGTGAGGTTGCTGAGACACTGGCACAGGTTGCTTAAGGAGGTGCTCAAGGCTAGGTTGGATGTCTCACCACCCTCACTTCTTCCTAACATCCAGTTTCAATATCCACTCTGGATGTTAAGAAGAAGTTGTTTGCAGTGAGGGTGGGGAGAGACTGGCACAGGTTGCCCAGGGAGGTTGTGGAGCACAGAAGCACAGAACACCATCTTCAATCACATTCTGTGCTTCTGTGCTCCACAACCTCCCTGGAGGTGCTCAAGGCCAAGTTGGATGAGCCCTTGAGTAACCTGGGCTAATGGGAGGCTTTCCTGGCCACAGCAGGGCATTGCAACTGGATGAGCTTTGAGGTCTCTTCCAACCCAACCCGTTCTGTGATTCGATGATTTTCAAGACAATTCTCCTGAACTCTGGCCACAGAATCACAGAATGGGTTGAGTTGGAAGGGACTTCTGAAGATTGAGCCCAACCACCACTGCCAGAGCAGGAGCACCCAGGGCAGGCCACACAGCAACACACCCAAGTGGGGTTTGAAGGTCTCCAGAGGACACTCCACAGCCTCTCTGGGCAGCCTGCTCCAGGCCTCCAGCACCCTCACACCAGAGAAGTTTCTCCTCACGTTGAGGTGGAACCTCCTGGGTTCCAGCTTGTTCCACTGCTCCTTGTCCTGTCACAGGCCACCACTGCCAAGGGACTGGCTCCTGTTACCCTTTCCCCCCTCAAGAAGTGCAGCAGTCCCCAAAGGTCTGTGCTAAGTGGCAGCATTTCCCAGGAAGGAGAGGTCTGTGGGGCAACACTGCTCTGGGCAGCACCAGCTGCTGTCTGCCCAGCTCTCAGGTAAAGGAAGGCAGGAGAGGGAAGGTGCATGCTGCAAGCCAGAATTAATCTGGTTCTTCACCAGGTCCTTTCTGCCTGCACTCCAAGCTCCCAAGCCTGCCTGCTGTGCCCTGCACTGCCTAACACTGGGAATGTTCTCCTTAAGGAAGCACAAAGCCTACTGGCAATGGCAGTGTGGAGAAGAGCTCTGAATGAAGCTGCCAACAGGAAGGGCATGGAGTTGTTTGCAGCAGCTTCAGTCCCTATCTGCACTGTCAACTCCAGCAACTCCACAGAGCATGAACAAAGCACAGAATCCTCTCTCCACCCCCACAGCTAGCCTCAAGAGATGTCCCAAAGCCTACCTTACAGCCAAGCACCTCTGGGAGGGAGTCAAATCTTCATTTCTCCGACACATCCCTAGGGGAGGGGACAGGAAAAAGGGAAAATAAAGACAAGTGAAACCCTGACACATTACTTAGTGGTTTCTTTACTCAGCAGAGCAGGCCTCATACTGCAAGGTCATTTCTGACGTGCTCAAGTAATTTCAGAGGTATTATGTCAGAGCATTCTCCTTTGGATGAGGCCTGGAGCAGCCTGGGCTAGTGGGAGGTGTCCCTTCCCATGGCAAAGGGGTTGGAACTGGATGATCTTTAAGGTCCCTTCCAACCCAACCCATTTTATGACTCTATGATTTCTTGGTACTTCAGGCAGCAAGTCTCAGAAGAAGGAACTGAGCCACAAGCCCACATCTTGTCCTAACACAGCAGCTGGACTGAAGCAGCCTCACTGACTCCTGGCTCATTTTCCTTAAGCTCCTTCTGTAGGGAACATTAAAGACAGTTCAGAGCAATCTCACCATCATGAATCTCAAATGCCAGACTGGTGATCTTCTGGGTAATGATCATCATTGGGCTGGGGAAAAAAAACAAACAAACAAAGCAAAAGAAAGAATCATTTAGAAGAAAGCTCAGGATTTTCTTTCTTATGTAAAGAGCAGGGAAAAGTTCAGGCTCAGCCAAGCTGAATTTGGTATCAGGAAGAAATTCTTGACAGTGAGGGTGGAGAGACACTGGAACAGGCTGCCCAAGAAGGCTGTGGATGTCATAGAATCAGCCAGGTTGGAAGAGACCTCCAAGCTCATCCAGTCCAACCTATCACCCAGCCCTAGCCAATCAACCACTCACTCCATGGAGGTGTTCAAGGGCAGGCTGGATGAGGCCTTGAACAGCCTGGGCTGGTGGAGGTGTCCCTGTGCATGGCAGGGGTTGGAACTGGATGAGCTTTTAAGGTCCCTTCCAGCCATTCTATGAACTCTGTGACTCGCAGCTGGGAGGTTTCCAACGGAAGTAGAAAGCAAATCTGGTTTTGGAGCTCAAACCATTACAGTGGAAGGAAATAAATTGATTCCTTAGATAGCAGATTTGATAGCCCTTGGCTTTCATCAGCAGCCAAAAGGATTCACACTCAGCATCTACTAACAGAGTTTGGGGGTTTGGGTTGGGTTTGGTTGCTTTGGGGGCTTTTTGGTTGGGTTGCTTGGGGGGGGAGGTCACTTGCTTTAGGATTCGTTTGGTTTGGGGTCTTTGTGTGGGGTGTTTGTTTGGGGGGGGGAGTTGCTTGTTTTGGGCAGGGGGGTGGACTTGTGTGGGGAATGTTTTGTGGTTTTCTCTGTGGGACACTGGGTTGGTTTTGGTCGGTTGGGTTGGGTGTTTGTTTTGGGGGGGTGGTTCTGTGCTTTTCCTCCCTCCAGTGAGCAGAGTAAAGAAGGAAGGGCAGACAGCACAACTACTTGCCTTGTACATTACAGCAGCACTTAAGGGACAAGAAAAACATCCTGAAGCTGAAGAGTATTGTAAAGAATTTTGATACCCAGACCACTTCCACTCACACCTGGGTCCTGTGCTTGCCTTTGCCACCATGCACTATTATTTCCTCCAAGCAAACACATCCAGCAACACAGAACTTCCACCTGGAGTACTGCATCCAGTTCTGGAGCCCCCATTACAAGAGGGATGTGGAGATGCTGGAGTGTGTCCAGAGAAGGGCCAGGAGGATGCTCAGAGGGCTGCAGCAGCTCTGCTGTGAGGACAGACTGAAAGAGTTGGNGTTTCATTTGGTGAGGGCTGGGGACACTGAAGTGGATCTTGAACTCCCCAGGAGCTGCTCCTGCCTGTCTGTGCAGGGCAGCTTCCTACACATCTGTTGGCTGAATGGGTTCTTGGGCAACCTGGGCTAGTGGGAGGTGTCCCTGCCCATGGCAGGATGATCCCAAAGGGCCCTTCTGACCAAAAGCATCCCAGCAGTCCATAAATTGTACTCTCCTTGTTGTGTCCAAGATTTTCTGCCTGCTGTAAACTGCAGCACTGCTGACCCTTAACTAACTGGGGGAAGGAGTGGACAGGGGGCAGCATAAAGCAACCTACCAGAATTTATCAGAGTTTAGGAATTTGATCTCAAGATCAGACCTCAAAAATACATCAGGGACTGTACTTGCCTGATTGTGCCTGAGCTGGAGACAAAAATACCCACAACCATCCTTCTGCAGGATGGGCACAGCTTCCTTCAAGTCTTTTGGCTGCATTTGGCCTCTTTACACCCTTTAAAGTGGCCCAGAAAACCAAATTCAAGAGCTACCAAGTCCGTGACCCTGACAGGCTCAGAGCAGTGCTTTGGCTCCACAAGGCAAGGTCATTTTTTAGGTTATATTTATTTCCAGCCCTCAAAATGCAAGCACTTGGGTTTATCCTCAGTGCCCCAAACCCCTGGCACCAAGCCCTGAAGTGGCTTTCAAGGGTCAGCCAAGACTAAGAGGCTGGGCAATGCCTGCTATCTCCTTGCAGCCTCTGAGCTGCAGAGCTGCCTGATTCTGGCAGGGATCCCCAGCTGGCTCTGAACAGAAGGGTTTTGCCTTCTGGAGATGGACATCCAGCAGCATGGATAGTGCCTGGGGGAAGGCTGCAGCCCAGGAGGAGCTCAGTCAGAGCCTGGGCTGATCCTAGCTGAAGCACCTCTCAGTACCACCCCCACACACCCTGGCATCCTTTCCCTTCTCAGGCAGCTATGCCACCATCTTCTGAGACTTGGCTGAGGAGCAGCAATCCAGAGATTAAAAGAGGAAGAGCCCTTCCTGGAACAGCAGGGCTGTGAACCAGGATTTTAACAACCTCTTTTAGGTGCTGGCAGAAAGGCAAAGGAGGTGGAGGGAAGCTTCCTGGCAGCTGGGATCTGCTAGTACTGAAGCCAATTGCTCCTCCAGCCTGAGGAGTCCTGGGCTTCCTCTGCTGCCAGCACACTGACACATTGCTTCAGGCTACCTGCAGATCCTCTGGGCCTGGGCACTTCAGGTGGGCATGGCCTGCTAGGAGCAATGGCTGGGCACAGGAATCCAGAACTCTCTCGGGGCTGCCCACCACGGGAATCCATGGCAACATTTCTGGATGACCTTGCTGCTGGGAAGGGCTCCACAGCTGCTCAGCCAACTTTGGTTATTTCTTTAAGCTCACTTCTTCCCTTGGAACTCCAGAAGATGCCCAAGGAGGTGGTGGAGTCCCCATCCCTGCAGGTGTTCAAGAAAGGAGTGGACATGGCACTCGGTTTAGTGGCCATGGCTGTGTTGGGTTGATGGTTGGACTCAACCCCAAAGGTATTTTCTAACCTTACTGATTCTAAGCTTCCATAAAACCCTTTGGCTCCAGACTAGCTGTTGAGGCCTATTTGCCTGTACATACCAATGGGTGAGAGGCAGCAAGGCTAAGGTGCACAGCTTCACTGCACCAACACAGCTCACATTGGAGCACAAAGCCTGCTGCCATCCAGAGCACTCTGCAATCTCAGGTATTTGCTAGAGCAGAATCACAAACACCTGCACCTCTGGACTGCAAAACACCTGCAGGAGCAATGGTTCAAACTGAAGCAAGGCAAAGTTAGGCTGGACATCAGGAGGAAGTTCTGCACAGTAAAGGTGGGGAGAGACTGGCACAGGCTGCCCAGGGAGGTGGCTGAAGCTGCATCCCTGGAGACATTCATAGCCAGATTAGAAGGGGCCCTAAGCAAGCTGCTCTAGTTGGAGGTGTCCTGCTGAGTGCAGAGGGCTAGACAAGATGAGTTTAGAGGGTCTCTTCCAGCCAGGTGCACCCTGTGATGCTCCTTTAAACCAACAAAAGCACCACCACAGGAGCAGAAGCGAATTATGGCTGCTGGATCTGCAGCACCAAGAAGGGTTTCTTTAGACCTTGCCTTTATTAGTTCATTTCTAGAACCTCAGAACTGGTGAGGCTGGGCAAAACCCTGCTCCTCTAGAGCTCCACTCAAAACACAGCTTTAAAACAAGGTACAGAAACAGGTTTAAAACAGGTATAGAAAACAAGAACACTTTGAGACACAACTTCCTATCTCCAAGGGCTCTGTGACCACTCCACCATACAGGTGCCTCTCCCTTCTTCCCTTTCTCCTTCTGGAACACCTAACACCAAAATACCAGGAAGAAGCTGAAAATGAATGGGATGAGACTGAACAAAGCCAAGTGCAGGGTTCTGCACTTTGGCCACAACAACCTCAAGCAGCACTACAGGCTGGGGACAGAGTGGCTGAGAGCAGGCAGGCAGAGAGGGACCTGGGGGTGCTGGGAGAGAGGAGCTGAAGATGAGGCAGCAGAGTGCCCAGGTGGGCAGCAGAGCCAATGGCATCCTGGGCTGGCTCAGGAGCAGTGTGGCCAGCAGGACAAGGGAGGCTCTTCTGCCCTTGTGCTCAGCACTGCTCAGGCCACCCCTTGAGTGCTGTGTCCAGTTGTGGGCTCCTCAATTGAAGAGAGATGTTGAGGTGCTGGAAGGTGTCCAGAGCAGGGCAGCAAGGCTGGGGAGGGGCCTGGAGCACAGCCCTGTGAGGAGAGGCTGAGGGAGCTGGGGGAGTGCAGCCTGCAGAAGAGGAGGCTCAGGACAGATCTCATTGTTCTCTACAGCTCCCTGGAGGTTGGAGCCAGCCAGGGTTGGGTTCTGCTGCCAGGCAACCAGCGATAGAACAAGGGGACACAGTCGCAAGCTGTGCCAGGGGAGGTCTAGGCTGGATGTTAGGAGGAAGTTGTTGGCAGAGAGAGTGATTGGCATTGGAATGGGCTGCCCAGGGAGGTGGTGGAGTCCCCATCCCTGGAAGTGTTGAAGCCAAGCCTGCCTGGGGCACTTAGTGCCATGGTCTGATTGATTGGCTAGGGCTGGGTGCTAGGTTGGGCTGGATGAGCTTGGAGCTCTCTTCCAGCCTGCTTGATTCTATGAGATCCCACCTAGCATTCCTGTTCTCCTCACCAACTGCTACCAGGCTGTGCTAGGCTCCTAAGTACCCCAGACAAAAACACAAAGCACTAAATCCCAGTGCCCAAACCTTCCCTGTCCTTCAGACAGCAGCAGCAGGCAGCAGCCCATGCCTGTGTAGCTCTATCCAACACAAGTGTCCCCAGGCTCTCCGTCTGCGTGGTGGAAGCAGAGAGAGGGAAGTGTTTGTGTGTGGCCATGCCTGTGCTCACACTCAGCCTTCTCCCAGAGTTCAAAAGGCTGCCTCGGCACCCCTCAAGCAGTGACAGGTTCCCTCAGAGGACAGACTGGAGAGCTGCTCTGGCTCCTTACCCTGAAAAGTCAGCAGAATACTGCCCATAGTCAAAGATATAGACTCTGGTGATTTGGCACACGGTGAGGTATCCCAGAGCAAAGACAAAGCAGTACCTGGAAGGGAAAAGGAAACAAGCATCAAAGTGAGACCCAGCAAAGCCATCACCACTTCCCCCCTGACTGAACTGCCTTGCACACAGCCTGTTCACCAGTTCTTTCCTGCTGCTACCACCTCCCCCTGGCTGGGCTGGCTGGATCTATGCAAGCACAGATTCTTGTTTGCAAAAGCTAACTTACAAATCCTGTTGTCACCCATCAAAGGCTTTATTCAAACAAATACAGCACAAGATTTAGGATCCCAGGCACCACTGTACAATCTGGAGGCTCTGTAACCTCCTCCCCAGGAGCCAGTGGTGCCCTCCTGCAGCCCTAAGGCAGCTGTGTGCTGGCTGCAGCCACAGCAGTGTGGGTAGCAGGGCAGGGGAGGGGATTCTGCCCCTGCACTCTGCTCTGCTCACATCTCACTTCCAATCCTGCCTCCAGTGCTGCTGGCCCTAGCAGAAGGAGGACACAGAGCTGCTGGAGAGAGGCCAGAGGAGGCCACAAAGATCATCCAAGGGCTGGAGCAGCTCTGCTGTGAGCACAGGCTGAGGGAGCTGGGGGGATGCAGCCTGCAGAGGAGAAGGCTCCAGGGGCACCTCAGAGCTGCCTGCCAGTGCCTGAAGGGATCCTGCAGGAAGGCTGCAGAGGGACTTGTGCTGAGGAGGGTCTGAGGCAGGCCAAGGGAGAATGGTTTGGAGCTGAGACAGAGCAGGGTTAGAGTGGAGCTGAGCAAGAAGTTGTTGAGTGTGAGGGTGGTGAGAGTCTGGCCCAGGCTGCCCAGGGAGGCTGTGGCTGCCTCCTGCCTGGCGTGTTGCAGGCCAGGCTGGCTGAGGCCTTGGGCAGCCTGGGCTGGTGAGAGGTGTCCCTGCCCCTGGTGGAGGGTTGGAACTGGATGATCTTCGAGGCTCCTTCCAACCCAACTCACTCTGTGAAAATTCAGCCAAGACAGATTGGTGACCTTGCCAGAGGGACTCTGCAGATGCCACAGCAGCTTCTGTTTCAGGCTGTCCCTGTGCACCGAAGGGCAGCAGTCCCCTTCCCTGTGCTGCTGTGCTGGAAAAGGGTCAAAGAGCTCAAGCAGCACAGGGCACTTTCACCAGCTGGTGGGCATGGTTTAGCCTTGGAGCCAAGGCTGGATGTGCAGTCAGGATGCTCTTCTTCCCTGTGCTACAAGTGCTATTTTTTGGGTGAATGTCTAATTATTCCCTGGCCTCCTGCTTTGATCTTGCAGAAAGGTGACAGAAAAGCCTCTGAGTTTTCCCAGCCCCTGCACTGCAAGCTGCTGCTTGGCTTCTGTTTGTTTATTTTCCCTACTGCTTGTGGCAACGTAAAAGCAGTAAAATAAACCCCTGAAGTTGCTGTCAAAGCCCAGCCACATTAATTCTAATGCACAGCATGAAGGTTTCCTTGGTGGCACAGAAATGCTGCCCTAGGGAGGCAGAACCTGCAAATATTTGCCTGCAAAATGCCAGGGGAAAAGTATCAATCAAGAGAGAAGGTCCAAAGAGCATCAGCAACCCTACAGCCCCTTCAGGCACTGGAAGCTGCTCTGAGGTCTCCCTGGAGCCTTCTCCTCTCCAGGCTGAACAGCCTCAACTCTCCCAGTCTGTCCCCATAAGGGAGGTTCTCCAACCTCTGATCTTTATGGCCTCCTCTGGAGTGCTCTAACAGTTCCATGTCCTTCTCGTGCTGGAGGCCCCACAGCTGGACGCAGTGCACCAGAGCAGAGGGGCAGCATCAGCCCAACCCATGGCTGCCTTCTGGGCTGCCAGGGCCCATTGCCAGCTCACAGTGAGTCTTCCATCATTTCTTTCTCCCAGCATTCAGACACTTCCCATCCTGGCTGAGGGGCTGGCAGTGTCCTCACCCTGCTTGGTTTGCTCTGTGCTGGACAAATCTGGCTCTGCCCAAAGGCAAGCAGCCATTCTTCTCGGGAGCTGGGCTGCTCCTCACAAGCAGTCTGTCTGGGCAAATGAATCACAGAATGGTTTAGGTTGGAAGGGACCTCAAAGTTCAGCCAGTTCCAACCCCCTGCCATAGGCAGGGACAACTCCCACTAGAACAGGTTGCTGAAGGCCTCATCCAACCTGGTCCTCAACACCTCCCTGGGCAACCTCTGCCAGTCTCTCACCATCCTCACTGCAAACAACTTCTTCCTAATATCCACTTCCAATCTCCCCTCTGACACTTCAAACCCATTCCTCGTCCTCCTCTTGTCATGACAAGACCTTGTCAATAGTCCCTCCCCAGGCCTCCTGCAGCCCCCTTCAGATCCTGCAAGGCCACTCCAAGGTCTCTCCTGGAAGCCTTCTCTTCTCCAGGCTGCACAGCCCCAACTCTCTCAGCCTGTCCTCAGAGCAGAGCTGCTGCAGCCCTCTCAGCATCTTGGTGGCCTCCTCTGGACTGGCTCCAACGCTTCCATGCCACAGCAGAGCTGCAGCCAGGACTGTAGGTGAGGTGTGAGGAGAGCAGAGCCAAGGGGCAGAATCCCCTCCCTTGCCCTGCTGCCCACACTGCTCTTGCTGCAGCCCAGCACAGGGTTGCTGTCTGGGCTGCACTCACACTGCAGGCTCCTGTTGAGCTTTTCATCAGCCCAGACCCTCAAGGCCTGTTCCTCAGGGCTGCTCTCAGCCATTCCCCACCCAGTCTGGAGTTGGGCTTGGGATTGCACCCACCCAGCTGCAGGACCTTACACTCCCAACTCTCTTGCAGCAGAGGAACATCTTTTATTGCTGGCAGGGCTGGGTGCAGGCTGTGTACAGGAAAGGTGTCTGCAATTCTTCTGCCAGCAAAAAGCTTTCTCTGTGGCCATTTTCATTGGTGAAATGCCTTTATCTGCAGACAGCACAAAAGCCACAAACGAATTCTGAAGAGGCACTGAGGAATGTCCAACCTGAGCCACAAAAAAAGGTGATGGAGATGAGAGGATTGTCCTGATTTCCATTTCTATGGCTGCCACTAGTCTGAGATAATAAATATGCTAACTGTTCTTTTTAATCATCACTTTAGCCATTATGCAGAGAAAAAGTCTCTGTTTAGACTTGTAGAAGCCAAATATTATTATGTAGAAGACTTAAATTTAGAGCAGCCATCAAAGTAACCTTTGAAATCCTTGATAGCGCTGTTCATAGGAAAAACTCCACCTGGCAGGCAGAGAGAAGATAGTACTGGGGTGGCAAAGGGGCCACTGCACCCCAGGGAACTCACCAGGACCCTGCTCAACACCCAGCCCAAGCAGGCAGAACAAGCAAGGAGGAGGCCTGAGCACCAGCAGCCTGGGAGAGCACCAAACTGCTGCCTGACTGCAAACACAAGGCTGGGAGCAAGAGCCCCAGGGGGCAGTGCTGCTGCTGGCACAGCTCATAGCCTGCCAGGCTGGAGGGCACCCCAAAGACCATCGGGCCCAAGCTTCCCCGGTGATGCACTGGCCAGGAAGGTCAGAACTCTGAAGGGGTAACAGCAGAGCCAAGCCGGCGCATTGCAGAAGCACAGGGGTTAGTGCTGCCAGCACTAACCTGCCTGCACCCCTACTGCCCTCTGCCTTGCTTCAGAAACACAGACACGAAAAATACCTTTCAGAGTGAGTCCAACCATCAAGCCAGCACTACCGTGGCCACTAGATCTTTCTGGAACACCTCCAGGGACAGGACTCCACCACTTCCCTGGGCAGCCTGTGCCAATCCCTGGCCACTCTTGCAGCAAAGACATTTAGAATCATAGAATCAGTTAGGGTTGGAAGAGACCACAAGGATCAGTCAGTTCCAACCCCCCTGCCATGGGCAGGGACACCCTACCCTAGAGCAGGCTGCCCACAGCCTCAGCCAGCCTGGCCTTGAACACCTCCAGGCATGGGGTCTCAACCACCTCCCTGGGCAACCCATTCCAGGCTCTCACCACTCTCATGCTCAACAATTTCCTCCTCATGTCCAGGCTGAATCTCCCCAACTCCAGCTTTGTCCTGTCACTACTTAACCCTCCCCTGGGCAATTCCAGGCCACTTCCTCTTGCCCCCTTCAGCTGTTAAATAAGCAACTCACTCTGGGTTGTGACCAGGCTGAAGCCTCTCCTTGCAGGGCTGGTTCACAGTTGATGACACTTGAAGCAGAATTCATCTTGCCAGGAACCTCTGCTGGTCCTCCCTGCCCTGTCTCCTCTCACCTGTAACCTCTGCAGCTCCAGAGATGCAACAGGGCAGTGCTGTACCAAACTGAGCTCTTCAAAGCAGGACAGGACTCTTGCAACCTGCCTGCTTAGCTTTCACTCTGTGCTCATCTCACAAACCTGCCACCAACCTTCTACTCCCCTCTTGCCTCTTGGTGGTCTGACTGTGCGCTGGCGGAAGACTGCACCACAGTCCCAGCCCCCCACAGCCAGCAGAGCTCTGAAGCCAATCCACCCTGACATTGTTTCTCAAACTACCAGCAGTTACATTTTCTCTGCTAAGCAAGGAGCCCCACACAGACTGTTTGCAGGGGGAGCAGCTGGCTGGGTGATAGGTTGGACTGGATGAGCTTGGAGGTCTCTTCCAACTCGGTTGATTCTATGACACAAGGGGACTCTGCCTCTCTGCTCTGCTGAGACCCCATCTGGAGCACTGAGTCCAATTCCGGTGCCCCCAGCACAAGAGGGACGTGGAACGGATGGAGAGGGTCCAGAGATGGCCATGAAGATGATCAGAGGGCTGCAGAACCTCCCCTATGGGGACAGACTGGGAGAGTTGGGGCTGTTCAGCCTGGAGAAAAAAGAAGGCTCCAGGGAGACCTCAGAGCAGCCTGCTAGTAACTGAAGAGGCTCCAGGAGAGCTGGGGAGGGACTGTGGATAAAGGCTGGGTGAGACAGGAGGAGGAAAAATGGCTTTGAGCTGGGGGAGGGGAGACTGAGAATGGAGACGGGGAAGAAATTCTTGAGAGTGAGGGTAGGGAGACACTGGCACAGATTGCTCAGGGAGATTGTGGATCACAGCAGCACAGAATGTGATCAAAGACTGATCACATTCTGTGCTTCTGTGCTCCACAACCTCCGTGGAGGTGTTCAAGGCCAGGCTGGATAAGAGCCTGAGCAATCTGTGCTGGTGAGAGGTGTCCCTACCCATAGCAAGGGGGGGGTGGTCCCTTCCAACCCATTCTGTGAAGCTGACATTCTGTGGCACTGTCATGGCAGCAGCAAAGTTTCAGAGCCCAGTGTCTGGCTGCAGCAGCAGCACAAACCTGCCCCTCTGCACCCACTGGTACATGCCTTCAGTGGGCATTGCAGGAGGAGATTCTCTGGTGCTGCAAGAAGCACAGGGACAGCTTAGGCTGCTCCTGCTGCTCTGGCCACAGGTCTGTTTACCCCCAAACAGAGTTTCTGCTCTGGCTACAAATGTCTTCACTCCCAAGCACAGCTTTTCAAGTTGCATAAGGCTGTTAACTATCAGCACAAGCCCACAGGCCAGCTCGACTTTGGGTAGGACAGGGCAAAGAGGGAAGAAAAATGCACCTTTTTTATTGAAAATGCCAAATCTTTGTCAAGAAGCAGCAAAGGAGAGCCAGGGGCTGGGGGAAGGAGAGGAAAGGAGTCCAGAAGAGGGTTTCCTTCAACCTTGTGCTCCAGCAGCCATTGACTGCTGTGAGAAAACAGCATTTAGGAGAGCTCCATGTATGCATGTCCCAAAGCAGTTGGGCAAAGGAGGGCAGGAATTATGCAAAGCAGCCTGAGTTAGGCACAGCTTGAGTGTCTGGATTCCCCCCACCCCCTCACGGAAAGCCTTCCAGAAGCAGCACAAAAGCTTTTCAATGTGGAGAGGGCACAACACACAGCAGAAGCCAAGCAGCCCCCACACACATTACTGGCACAAGAATGAGAAGCTTGAAATGTCGAAGAGAGGGCTCAGAGCAAGTAGGGCAAAGAGAGCAGGAGGCACATCCTGCCCACTGTTCATTGTGGCCTTGGCAGGCAGGGTCCTGCTGCCAGCCAGCTCCACTAGCTCTGAACAGGGCTGGATTCTGCTCACCCCAGGGCCTCAGCAGCTCTGCTTGAGTAAGGAAGGTGGACCAGGTGAGCTCCAGAGGTACCTTCCAGCATCACTCACTCTGTGATTTTTAATGTCTCTCAGGCTAAGTTGTGGGGTTGTTGATATTCTGACCAGAAAAAGTCTTCTACTGACTTCCTCTTGTTAAGTCATGCCTGGAGAGCAGCCCTCGGCCTCTAGCAAACAGAGAAGCCAAGCATGGGTTGGAGGGAGCCTAAAGATCAGCCAGTTCCAAGCCACCATCCAGTTCCCATGGCAGGGACACCTCCCACTAGCCCAGGCTGAGGATTAAGAGGGAGGGAAGGCAACACAGAGAGAAATGGGGGGGGCGGGAAGGTAACACAGACACAGGGAGAGGGAGAGGGAGGGAGGGCAACACAGAGAGAAAGGGGGGGGGGAGGGAAGGCAACACAGACCCAGAGAGAGGGAGAGGGAGGGAAGGCAACACAGACACAGAGAGAGGGAGAGGGAGGGAAGGCAACACAGACACAGAGAGAGGGAGAGGGAAGGAGGGAAGGCAACACAGACACACAGAGAGAGGGAGGGAAGGCAACACAAACACAGAGAAGGGGAGGGAAGGCTTAAAAGCATCAAGTGGAGCTGAATTAAATGGTGTGCAAAGCATGGATCTGGCTGTAAAAAAATCAAGCACACAGATCTGTAATGGAAACCTGCAATTAGGCAGCATTAGACTAGAAACAGGACCCGTGGAAAGCCACAGCCCTGCAAAGCCAACAGAATGAGCTCTTTGCATTAGCTCAGGCTGCTAGAAAGCACATCTGTGAGTGACACAGAGCAACTGAATGGAGGCTGAAAGTATTGACACAACTGTGGAAAGAGGCCTTCAAACCACAGCCTCGGGAAGGGCTGAAACAGGCCTGTGGAGAGCAGCTCTGAAGAAAGAGCCTTGGGGGTGTTGGGTGCTGAGCAGCTCTCCAGCAGCCAGCAGTGCCCTCCTGCAGCCCTAAGGCAGCTGTGTGCTGGGCTGCAGCCAGAGCAGTGTGGGCAGCAGGGCAGGAGAGGGGATTCTGCCCCTGCACTCTGCTCTGCTCAGACCTCACCTCCAATCCTGCCTCCAGTGCTGCTGGCCCCAGCAGCAGGAGGAGGACACAGAGCTGCTGGAGAGAGGCCAGAGGAGGCCACAAAGATCATCCAAGGGCTGGAGCAGCTCTGCTGTGAGCACAGGCTGAGGGAGCTGGGGGTGTGCAGCCTGCAGAGAAGGCTCCAGGGGCACCTCAGAGCTGCCTGCCAGTGCCTGAAGGGATCCTGCAGGAAGGCTGCAGAGGGACTTGTGCTGAGGGGAGCTGAGGCAAGCCAAGGGGGAATGGTTTGGAGCTGAGGCAGAGCAGGGTTAGAGTGGAGCTGAGGAAGGAGTTGTTGAGTATGAGGGTGGTGAGAGCCTGGCCCAGGCTGCCCAGGGAGGCTGTGGCTGCCTCCTGCCTGGAGGTGTTGCAGGCCAGGCTGGCTGAGGCCTTGAGCAGCTGAGTCTGGCTGAGAGGTGTCCCTGGGCATGGCAGGAGGCTGGGGCAGCTGAGCTATGAGGTCCCATCCACCCTGAGCCCTTCTAAGATTCTAGAGTTTATGGACTGAAAGGAAACAACACAACCAGGAGACTGCTGCAAAGGAATGCACCTCCCTGCACTGATGAAGTGGCACAAACCCCACAAGATTTAGGCTCCAGTGAGGCTAATTTCTAGGAGAACCTAACCACAAGGCCTTGCCCAGCAGGACTGGAAGCTTTGAGGGTTCTTCTGGTTGAGGTTTTACCTTTTAGTTATCTCTAAAGTACCTGAAACTGCCTTTGCTTAGAGGTCCAGATAACTCTGCCATATCTTCCAGCCTCCTCTTCCCACCACTCTATTATCAGGCTTTTGTTTCCCAGATAAAAATGAGTTGGAAGTGAGAAGGGAAAAAAAAGGAATCTGCCCAAAAACCTGTCCAGCAGGTAGCTAAAAATACATCTGTACTGCAAGTCTTGATAACCTGGAGTCTGTTAAGAGCTGAGATGCAGCAGAGAGGAAGACTCAGCTGCGGGAGCCAGTGGAGATGCTGCTGATCTGGCCAGACAAACTCCAGGGGAGGAATGCAAGAGGCACACCCAGGGGAGTTGTTTCTCTGTCACAACACTTCAGCACTGCTCAGATTGCTTTAAGACGTTTCCAGCTCGGCCAACCCAGGGTCAGGTTTGCTGCAGAGCTTTCACATTTGGCATCCTCCCCGAGCCAGGTAGCTGTTTTGGAACACTAAACAGTGCGAGGAAGGAGCTCAGCTGAGGTGAGGGCTGCCAGCCCCACAGCTCTCTTGTCTCCTGATCCAAACAAATACTGTTCCATGCTGCAGCAGCAATTCATTCCAGCAGCAGCATTTGTTTGGGAAGGAGGAGGTAACACAGAATCTTTTCCCCCCCCATCTTCTCATTTACACATTGTTCAAATGTTTTCTGTATCAAATTTCTTTGTCACGGAGCCACAGCACGCAGCAGGAAATGCAGAAATAAAACACAAGCAAGGTAGGAAGCTGAAGGGAGGTGAAGCTCTCACACAGGATTTTTATCCTCCAGCATGGATGTCTCCTGGACTCCAGAGGCTGCTAGCAAACAAAAGCCAGAAGAAACAACTTCCAGATACTAGGAAAGGGTCCTTTACAGTGAGGGTGGGGAGACACTGGCACAAGTTGCTCAGGGAGGTTGTGAAGCACAGAGAATGAGGGTGGGGAGACACTGGCACAGGTTGTCCAGGGAGGCTGTGGAGCACAGAGAGTGAGGGTGGTGAGACACTGGCACAGGTTGTCCAGGGAGGCTGTGGAGCACAGACAGTGAGGGTGGTGAGACACTGGCACAGGTTGTCCAGGGAGGTTGTGGAGCACAGAGAGTGAGGGTGGTGAGACACTGGCACAGGTTGCCCAGGGAGGTTGTGGAGCACAGAGAGTGAGGATGGTGAGACACTGGCACAGGTTTCGCAAGGAGGTTGTGGATGTTCCCTCCCTGGAGGTGTTCAAGGTCAGATTGGATGAGGCCTTAAGCGACCTGTTCTAGTGGGAGGTGTCCCTGCCTATGGCAGGGGGTTGGAACTGGCTGAGCTTTGAGCTCCCTTCCAACCTAAACCATTCTGTGATTCTATGGTATTCAAGTCTTGCTCAATGCTTTCTCCCCTTTTTCCTGGGGATTAAGGAATTCAGTATTCCAAGCATAGAATGTGCAGATTTCTTAATCCCTTTGGGAAAACAGGGGCTGCAAGAAAGAAGAGAATCATGGAGGGAGATGGAATGAAGCTGGAGGAGAGCAGATTGAGAGTGGAGATTAAGAAGAAATTCCTGACAATGAGGGTAAGGAAGACACTGGCACAGGCTGCCCAGAGAGGCTGTGGATTCCCCTTCCCTGGAGGTGTTCAAGGCTGGATGAGGCTTTGAGCATCTTGGGCTATCTTGGGCTAATGGAAGGTTGAAGATCATCAAGTTCCAAGCTGTGTCCATGGCAGGGGGGTTGGCACTTGATGATCTTCAACATCCCTTCTAACCCAACCCTCCCTGGAGGTGCTCAAGTCCAGGCTGGATGAGCCCTTGAGCAACCTGTGCTGGTGGGAGGTGTCCCTGCCCATAGCAGGGGGCTGGAAGTGAAGGATCTTTAAGGACCCTTCCAACCCAAGCCTTTCTAAGAATCTATGAACCTGAAGAATCATCAATCCCCATTCCCTGCCCAGAACACTTCAGTTCCACAAAAAGGGGAGAAAATGTTGAGAAAGGCTCAAATTTATCACCTCAGCAATGGCAGTGCAGTTAGCACTGTCCTCAGTGAGGACACTGAGCTTGCAGCCAAAGCAATGCTGACCAACAGGCCTCATGCAGAGGCTCCTAAAGCCTCCTCTGAGCCCCAACGTGGCTGTGGTTCTTCATTCAGACAATCACAGATTGGCTTGAGTCAGAAGGGACCTTAAGCACCATCCAGTGCCAACCTCCTGCCATGGGCAGGGACACCTCCCACCAGCCCAGCTTGCTCAAGGCCTCCTCCAGCCTGGCTTTCAATAGGAACAGATGTAAAAATGATGTGGAAAAAGCCATGGAAGTTGGAAAGTATTGCTCCTCCTCCACCATCTTGGCCTCTGCAGAGTTGCACCCACACATTAGTTCTCACAAGGCATGCCCTGATCAGCACAGCAAGAACAAAGCAGGCAGAGAAGCCTGAAGAAAGCTGAAGGCTTTTCCTCCAAACAGGCATTGCCAGGAGCCTTCATCTGCTGACAAGAGTCTTTCTGTTTTCCCCTTTCAGCATCTGGGAGAAGATGACTGTAGGGAGAGATTTGAGGAGGGCAGATTGAGACTGGAGATAAGGAAGAAATTCCTCAGAGTGAGAGTGGAGAGACACTGGAAAGGGCTGCCCACAGAGGCTGTGGATGCCTCCTCTCTGGGGGTCCCTTGGATGTCCCTTCCCTACAGCAGATCCTGAGCACAGGGACAGGAGCGCTGCGAGAATTCTCTCTGCCAAGGACAGGGAAGGAAAGCGACCCACAGAGGTTAGTCAGGTGTCTGCTCAGGGACTTGACCAAGTGCCACGCCAAAGGTGTCACCACTGTGGGTGTGCTGGGACATGGAAACGAGGTAGAGGGTCCAGAACAAACCAGGCAGCTGCCAGCCTGTTCCTGCAGGCTTGCAGAGTGGGCACAGCTTCCTCCTGGTGTCCAACCTAACTCTGCCCTGCTCCAGCTTCAAACCACTGCCCCTGTCCTGTCACTGCAGTCCCTCTGCAGCCTTCCTGTAGGTCCTCCCTGCAGATATTGAAATGCAGCTCTGAGGTCTCCCTAGAGCCTTCTCTTCCCCAGGCTGAACACTCCAACCCTCCCAGCCTGCCCACACAGCAGAGGTTCTCCAATCCTCTGAGCATCTTTGTGACCGCCTCTGGACCTGCTCCAGGAAGTCCATGTCCTTCTTGTCCTTCCCCCATTGCCCGTTTGACCCAGAGGTGCTGCTCCCAGCAGAAGAATCTCTTCTACCCTAAGAACTTCCAACCTGGTTGATTCTATGATTCTCTACTGGGCAGGGACTGCACCTTCAATTCTCTTCTAGAATAGCCTCTTAGTCTACTCTGCAGTTATGGGGTGGGGCTAAATTAAAGAATAAATAAAGCTGTTGCAGCAAGCCCAAGTCAGCCCAGAACACTGAAGTGCTGCATGAAGTCACCTCAAATCAATGCTCAGCTCTAGCAGAGGCCAGACCCACCCAGAGGAAATGGCTGGCATGCTTGTGACAACTGCAGCCACCCAGGAGCATGCCTGGATTAAGACAGCCTTGGGTTTCACAAAGCAACCTGCTCTAGCGGGCTCCCGCTTTGGAAAGGGGATGTTGGGCTTGGGAAGTGACTCCCTCCTCAGCTATTCTATGGGCCTGTGATCTCAGATGTGACTTCCAGTAAAGGATTGTGACCTGCAGAGCACGAAGGCTACTCCAAACTTACTCCTCTGTTTAGCTGAGACACTGGATTGGAAAAGGAAGCCTGCATTCTGAGCTGTCGATGCTCTTCATTTACAGCGACCTACCCCAAAAGGAATAGCAACCAGAGAGCTCAAATTACAAACTTGAAGGAGAAGTGGATTAAAAAACAGACTGAGGCAAGTTTGCAGATGGCATCAAGCTGAGTGGGGTGGCTGATAAGGCTGAAGGACGGGATGGAGCCACCCAGGGGGGACTGCACAGGCTGCAGAGGTGGCTGAGGAGAGCCTCGTGAGGTTCGGTAAGGCAAAGTGCAAGGTCCTGCACCTGGGTCAGGACAGTCCTAGATACCAATGCAGGCTGGGGAGTGATGAGATTGAGAGAAGCCCTGCAGAGATGGGCTTGGGGGTGCTGGTGGGGGAGAAGCTGGGCAGGAGCCAGCAGTGGGCACCAGCAGCACACAAGGCCAAGGGCTGCCTGGGCAGAGGTGGAGAGAGAGGATCCTGCCCCTCTTTTCTAGGGAGACCTCACCTGCAAGGCTGTGTCCTGCTGTGGACCCCCACCACAAGAGAGATGTGGACCTGATGGAGCAGATCCAGACAAAACCACAAAGATCAGAGATAATCAGGTTCCCTCTGGGGACAGGCTGAAAGAATTAGGGTTGTTCAGCCTGGAGAAGAGAAGGCTCCAGGGAGACCTCAAAGCTGCATTTCAATATCTGAAGGGGACCTGCAGGCCGGCTGGGGAGCGACTGCTTAGAAGGGCTTGAGGTGATAGGACAAGGCACAATGGTTTGAGACTGGAGCAGAGGAGGTTCAGGTTGACATCAGGAGGAAGTTCTGCACAATAAGAGTGATGAAAGACTGGGACAGGTTGCCCAGGGCTGTGGTTGAGGCTCCATGCCTGCGAATCTGTGACCCACCACTGGTTCAGTTCAGTCAGTGCCACACAACCAGGATTTCTAATCAACTCTTATTAGCAGCAGCCTTTGCCAGCAGCTGAAGAAGAGCATAGCTCTCACTGAAGTCTTCTAGGTACAATTTATTCTGCCACTTCATTTTGTAGGGAGCCTGATTTATTTGACATCAATAGTTTGTTGAGGTAATAAAGCATGCAGCAATGATACCATGACTCAGAGCTCATTTGCTGGCAGTCAAGTTGCTTGGCAGCATGACAGGCAATGTGCCTGGGAGAAGCATCTCCAGAGATGCTACACCTCTCTGAGCTCACCAAAGCCAGCCAGAGCCCAGGAAACAGAGCTCTGCTCTGGCTGGCAACTTGCTCTTTGCTCGATGGATGGTGCTCAGCTTCACTTCCAGCACAAAGCTTAAGAAGATCTATGCAAGCCACAGAGCAAGAGCTGCTCAGTCCCAAGAGGCTGCTAGCACAGTCAGGCACTCTGCAATGCTGCTCCTGTCCAGGCACAGGCTGTCCTCTGGATGCTGCCGGAGGGAGTCCAATGGAGGCTATAGGGATCATTAACATCCCTCCTGGGAAGAAAGGCTGAGAGACCTGGGGCTGTTCAGAGAAGGCTGAGAGGGGATCTTGTCAAGGTCTATATAGATCTGAGGATGGGTGGCAAGAAGGTGGTGCCAGGATCCATTTAGGGTGTCCAGTAATGGGACAAGGAACAGGAGACAAGCAGGAACCCAAGAGGTTCTGCCTCAACATGAGGAGAAACTTCTTTAATGTGAGGTGCTGGAGCAGAGAGGTTGTGGAGTCTCCTTCTCTGGACACTTTCAAGATCCCTCTAGACACATTCCTGTGAGCACTGTCCTAGGTGACCCTGCTCTGGCAGGGGAGTTGGACTCACTCTCCAGAGCTTCCTTCCAACTCCTAACATTCTACAATGCTATGAAACCAAGTCAACAGTGGGGGTAAAAACATCAGCACTACAGAGGCTGCACCACCTGGTACAGTCTGCCCAGGGAGGTGGAGGAGTCCCCATCCCTGGAGGTGTTCCAGCACTGTGTGGCCACAGAGGTGCCAGGTTGATGGTTGGGCTGGGCAACCTTGGGGGCCTTTTCCATCCCAAACAATTCTGTGGTTCACAAAGCTTCAGACTGAATGATTCTGATCCTTACTTTTTCCCCCTTACATACGCAAGAAGGGGGAGAGAGGACATCAAAGATTAAATAGATGTATTTAATCTTTAGTTAAAACTAAGGCCAAAGTGACAGGCACTGGAGAAAATTCCAGTTCTCTTTTCACTCCAGTTCTCTGCTCACTAAAGGCTTTTCCATCTGGACACTCCCATTTCAAGAGGATACCACACCAAGCTATTTTTCAGCTTGTACCTTGACTGTTTTAAAGTCATGAACTGAGCTGTATCCAAAGCACAGCCAAGCAGAGCTGCAGGAAGTTATCAGAGTGGATCAACTTGGAACAGCTTTTTAAAACAAATGCTTTCAAAAGAAATTCAGGAGGTCACTAGGAAACTCCTTCACAGCTGTTTGCTTCCACAAGTGCTCCCTTCCCAGGTCCCAGAGGCAGCCATGCCTTGGCATGGCTGAGCCATCAGCAGAGAGAGAATCTCTGCCTCCTCCTGCTGCTGCTCTGTTTGCATTCGGGACACAAAGTTTGACCTCCAGGTAGAGAGAGGCACAACCACAACAGACGATGACGGTGTTTAAGGCAATAAAGCACCCTCAAGAAACCATCTCAGAGCCTCCAGCACTACTGATCTGTTTCCAAGCTCCACAAAAGTAAGCAGGGATGCAGGAGGTGGTGGTGGTGTTCTGGTGTTAAGATTTGGTAGGTCAGTTTTAAACCGAGTAGCTTTGCTGAGTGATTGGGTGAAGGAGTGATGCAAACATCTTCTAGTTCAAACTGGACCTTAAGTTCTTCAGTACAAAGGTGGGGAGACACTGAACAGGTTGCCCAAGGAAGCTGTGGATGTCCCCTTCCTGGAGGTGTACAAGGCCAGGTTGGATGAGCAACTTGGCCTAGTTGAGACGTGTCCCTGCCTGTGGCAGGAAGGTTGGACTGGATGACCTTTGGAGGTCCCTTCCAGTCCATTATATGATTCTGTGAGCATGTGGGAGGCTGCTACTAAACCTCAAAGTGCTGCAGGGTAAGCTCCATCCAAGTCCTGTCCCCACACATTACCAAGGCAGCAGCAGGGTACAAGAATGAGCTGTGCAGAGCTCTCATCTGCATGGTGAAGATATTGCCCAGCAGAGCATCTGATTGAACCAGATAAAGGAGCAGCTCTGCAGTCAAGGACAGAGCTAACAGACAGGAGAAAGGGTACTGAAAACATGGAGCCTCTTTCAGCTCACAAGTGTCTGGTACCTTCTGGTTTAGTGCTAACAGTTCTGTTTCCATTGCTGTTGTCTCTTTTCAGTGGGTGTGTACAGCACAAGCTACATTCTTGAACAGCTGAAATTGGGGTTCACCTCTGCAGGCAACCAAGAAATGTCTTTGCCATGACACAAAGGAAGCCCCAAAGATGTATCTGCCCAGGAAGCTCATCTAACACCCAAGCCACGTGCTTAGCTAGCAAGAAAAAAAGGAATTCAACCCTGTCCCAACCAACTCCACAGAAGAGGTGAAGCATCCTGCTGCAAAGAGCCACAGCAGCACTTCTGACAGCAGTCTGCGTCCAAAGGACAGCAGCAGTCCTCCATCAGCTGCACCTTGCACAATGCTCTGCCTGCTCAAACAGCATCTCTGCATTTGCCTTCAGAGGGAACACTTCACTGTCTGGGAGCTCTGTGAGAACTCCAAAAGGATCTTCCAATGCTCAGTGTCAGCTCCCCAGGTCATCGTTAGGGCTCTTCATGTGGGATTCAGCATTTCCAAACGTCTCCTTGATCCTGGCTGCTAGGACAATCATAGAATCGTTTGGGTTGGAAATGACCTCCAAGATCAGCCACTCCAACACCAATACAGCACCACCATGGCCGCCAAACCATGGCCACAAGTGCCATGGCCACATGGAATACCTGCAGGCATGGGGACTCCACCACCTCCTTGGGCAGCCTGTGCCAGTCCTTGACCACTCTTGCACCAAAGACATTTTTCCTCCTCTCTAACCTAACCCTCCCCTGGCACCATTCCAGGCCATTTCCTCTCTATCATCTGAGCCTAGGGGGCAGAGCCCAACCCCCCCTCACTGCAGCCTCCTCTCACGGAGCTGCAGAGAGCAATGAGCTCTGCCCTCAGCCTCCTCTGCTCCACAACAACCCGCCCCCCCCCTCCCCCCCAGCTGCTCCTCCCCAGCCCTGCTCTCCAGACCCTTCCCCACCTTTGGTGCCCTTCGATGGACCTGCTCCAGTCCTTCAGTGTCCTTCTGGCAGTGAGGACCCAAACCTGACCCCAGCACTCAAGCTGGGGCAGCAGTGCTGAGCACAGGGGCACAATCCCTCCTCTGCTCCTGCTGCTCACACCAGTGCTGACCCTAGGCCAGGCTGCTGGTGTTCCTCTTGCCCACCTGGGCACCCCCTGGGTCATCTCCAGCTGCTGTCCCCCAGCTCCCCTAGGGCTTTCTCTGATGGGCAGTTTCCATCCACTCTTCCCCCAAACCTAGAGCTCATGGGGTTGGTGTGACTCAAGTGCAGCAAGGGCTGCAAAGCTGCAAACCTACCCTCACTTCCATTCCAAACACTACTGCAGCTCATGGATGTGTCACTTTAACAGAACCGTGTCAGAACTCACAGGTGAGTGACAGTAGCTTGCTCGATCCATTTGATAGTTCCCTGAAGCTGCAGCTCCTAAAGCAGCCAAGTGAATTCTCCCAAGCAAAGTGAGCTGCAAGCTCAGCAGCAGGCAGGTCTCCAGAGCCCTGGCATACAGCACTATCAGACACCTGACTGACAGGTTAAGTGCCTCCATTAGCAGCACATGAACAAGACTTTTGTCTCTCAAACTCAGATTCCTAAAATCATAGAATCAGTCAGGGTTGAAAGGGACCACATCTAGTTCCAATCCCCCTGTATAGGCAAGATCAAACCAAGTCTCCTCCACTGCTCCTTCATCAAACCTCCCACTGTTAATGGCACAGCCAGGAGGGAAACGAGAAGGGGAGCAAAGCATTGCTCTGTGATGCTCTGGAGTGGGAAGGGAACTTCCTGAGGATTGATACTCCAGAAGCCAGTCTCACCATGGCTGCACCATGACAAATGTGGCCATCAGGTCAAGGCAGGTTGAGGGAGGTGATTTTCCCATTCTACTTTGCTCTGGTGAGACCCCACCTGTAGTACTGCATCCAGTTCTGGAGATACTATGACAAGAGGGATGTGGAGACACTGGAGTGTGTCCAGAGATGGGCCACGAGGGTGCTCAGAGGGCTGCAGCAGCTCTGCTGTGAGGACAGACTGAAAGATCATCCTGTCCAATCTTTAGTTTGGGGATGGATGATCTTGGATGGAAGTGACTTAGAATCATAGAATCGATCAGGTTGGAAGAGACCTCCAAGCTCAGCCAGCCCAACCTAGCACCCAGCCCTAGCCAAGCAACCAGACCATGGCACTAAGTGCCCCAGCCAGGCTTGGCTTCAACACCTCCAGGCATGGGGACTCCACCACCTCCCTGGGCAGCCCATTCCAATGCCAATCACTCTCTCTGACAACAACTTCCTCCTAACATCCAGCCTGAACTTCCTCTGGCACAACTTGAGGCTGTGTCCCCTTGTTCTGTTGCTGGGTGCCTGGCAGAAGAGCCCAACCCCACCTGGCTACAGCCTCTCTTCACGTAGCTGTAGAGAGCAATGAGGTCTGTCCTGAGCCTCCTTGTCTCCAGGCCAAACACCCCCAGCTCCCTCAGCCTCTCCTCACAGGGCTTGTGTTCCAGGCCCCTCTCCAGCCTTGCTGCCCTGCTCTGGACACCTTCCAGCACCTCAACATCTCTCTTCAATTCAGGAGCCCACAATTGGACACAGCACTCAAGCTGTGGCCTGAGCAGTGCTGAGCACAGGGGCAGAAGAACCTCCCTTGTCCTGCTGGCCACACTGCTCCTGAGCCAGCCCAGGATGCCATTGGCTCTGCTGCCCACCTGGGCACTGCTGCCTCATCTTCAGCTCCTCTCTCCCAGCACCCCCAGGTCTCTCTCTGCCTGGCTGCTCTCAGCCACTCTGTCCCCAGCCTGTAGTGCTGCTTGGGGTTGCTGTGGCCAAATACAATTTCTTTTTCTTCTTCGACTGTCCCAAACTCTGAGGTGTAGTGAATTTACTCTACTGGGGGAGGGATCTGCCCAAACCCACCACAGGGAGGGACTCCAGCAGGGAGTGCAGTGACAAGGCAAGGGTTAAGAGTTTCAGACTGAAAGAGAAGATTTAGATGTGCCATTAGGAAGAAATTCTTCGCCATGAGTGGTGCTGAGGCACTGGAACAGGTTGCCCTAAGATGTTGTGGGTGTCCCATTGTTGGCAGTACTCAAAGCCAGGCTGGATAGGGCTTTGAGCAGGTCTCTGGGGCCTCCCTTAATTTACTCTGCACAAGTGAAGTGGACCAGAAAACACTGCCGTGATTTGTTCCCTTTTTCTAAGGCAGGAAATAACCTCCTTAGATCGTAGCAGTTCAACTCTAGCCTTGGGGCAAAAGAAAAGTACCACCCTGCAGCTCGAAGCAGGAGCACAGAAGACACCAGGCATGTCTGGCACCTGATTTTGCAGTGGCACAGTTAAGAAGTGAACACTTCACCAGGAATTGTTTTAAATAACCAGATCTATTTTCTACTCTTCTCTGTTTTCTCAGTGAAGTCTTAGTGGAGCATTCCTGCATCTGGGGAGGAAGAATAAACTGCCCCAGGACAGGCTGGGAGGTGATCTGCTGGAAAGCAGTCCTGTGGAGAGGGACCTGGGGGTCCTGGTGGCTAACAAGTTCCCCATGCCACAGCAATGTGCCCTTGTGGCCAAGAAGGCCAATGGGATCCTGGGCTGTATTAGGCAGAGTGTGTCCAGCAGATCAAGGGAGGNATCCTGTCATCTGTGAGAGCTGTGATGAACATTCCTGCCCGCCCAGGCTGAGGGACATCAGTTACCAATCATAACATGAACAATCAGAAGGCTTTGGGGAAATCTTCATCATTTGTTTTCAAATCACCTCTGCAAGTCTTGCTTAGAGCTCTTCACAGAATCACAGAGCTTTAGAGGTTCATAGAATGGTTTAGGTTGGAAGGGACCTCAAACTCAGCCAGTTCCAACCCCCTGCCATAGGCAGGGACACCTCCCGCTAGAACAGGTCGCTGAAGGCCTCATCCAGCCTGACCTTGAACACCTCCAGGGAGGGAGCAACCCGCAGGGAGGTTGGTAGGGACCTCTAGAGATCAAGCCCAAGCTCCCTGCCAAGGCAGGATCCCCCCAGAGTACTTCACACAGGAAGACATCCAGGTGGGTTTAGAAAATCTCCAGAGAAAGACTTGGCTCATGGTAGCCAAATGCTTTAAGGCCTGACTGTGGCCTTTGGGGTTTTGTCTGAAGTCAAAAAGCAATTTCACAGCCCTTGAAGAAACAGAAGTATTTCTAAGGAAAAAGAACACAAAACCTCCCCACATCAGCACCACCTCAGCTTCCAAAGGCAAATCCACTGCACTCGAGAAATCCACACCCATTTCTCTGACTCCCAATGGCCTGAGCCATGCAAGCACCAAACTATGACAGCTTAGTCCCAAAGCCAAAGCCAAGAAGCACTGAGGATAGCCACTGCTACCAGTCCATCTTCCAGCCAAACAAGGCACCAAAATAATGGATCAGTTTTTAGTTCAGCCTCAGCTAACTCCTTTCCTGCAGACCAAAGCACTCCTACCTGATAAGGATCTTTGCAGCTCTTAACCACCTCCAGCACTTTTTAAAGCATTTAGCTACAGAAGTTACAACTTCCATTGTTAAATGTCTGAAGACTTTACCCTGCTCTGGTAAGACCTCACCTGGAGCACTGCATCCAGCCCTGCAGCCCTCAACACAGGAAGGACATGGACCTGATAGAGCAGGTCCAGAGGAGGCCACAAAGATGATGAGAGAGGTGGAGAACCTCTACTACAGAGACAGGCTGAGGGAGCTGGGGGTGTTCAGCCTGGAGAAAAGAAGGCTCCAGGGGAACTTAACAGCAGCCTTCCAGTACCTGAAGGGGCTCCAAGCAGGCTGCAGAGGGACTGTTTGCAGAAGCCTACAGGGACAGCACCAGGGCAAGGGTTTGAAATGAGAGCAGAGCAGATTGAGATTGGATGTGAGGAACAAGTTCTGCACCAGGAGGCTGCTGCAACACTGCAACAAGTAGCACAGGGAGGTGGTTGAGGCTCCAAGCCTGGAGATACTCAAGGTGAGGCTGGGCAAAGCTGTGAGCAACCTGATCTAGTGGAGGATGTCCCTGCTGAGTGCAGGAGGCTGGACTGGATGAGCTTTAGAGGTCTCTTCCAATCCAGACGATTCCATGATAAATTGCTTTAAAGCAAACCCTAAGCAAACAAACCCTGAGAGTATAAATCAGCCAATCCAACCAGGTGAAGGTCTCTCAGACCTGCAGTAGCTGGAACATGTCAGGCTTTTGGGATCAGATGATCTTTAAGGTCCCTTTTAACCCAAGCCATTCTATGATTCCACGAATAAGAGCCCAGTAACGTGGGATCTTTCCAAAGGCAACCCAATTCCAGCCAGTAATAAAGCAGCAGAGTGTTCCAACAGCAGGATCCTGAACCAAGGCCACTCTGGCTTTGCACCTTCAGTGCAAACCAATTTTCTTTTCTGGTTCCTTCTGCAGCATCTTTCCCAAGAGCCTCACACATTTTAGGAACCTATTCAAGGAAGAATTTGCTATTTTACTCAGCATTTACACAGGAAATAAACACAGCAGGAACCTATTTTGGTTCTGATCTCTAGACTGGTGGAACAGCACAACAGATGCCTACAGGAATAAATGTCTTTGCTGCTTTTACAAAAGAGTGAGAAAGAGAAATAAGAGCCATGCAGCATGGACCCAAACACTGATAATATAATCAAGAACTGAAGCCAGGCCATAAGAATGCCCTGCACATAGAATTCCTCCCAGCCATCCCAACATAATGTCCTAAGAATCACAGAATCAGTCAGGGTTGGAAGGGACCACAAGGATCAGACAGTTCCAACTCCCCTGCCATGCCCAGGGACACCCTACCCTAGATCAGGCTGCCCACAGCCTCATCCAGCCTGGCCTTAAACACCTCCAGCCATGGGGCCTCAACCACCTCCCTGGGCAACCCATTCCAGCCTCTCACCACTCTCAAGCTCAACAACTTCCTCCTCATGTCCAGTCTGAATCTTTCCACCTCCAGCTCTACTCCATTCCCCCCAGTCCTGGCACTCCCTGACAGCCTAAAAAGTCCCTCTCCACCTTTTCTGTAGCCCCCTTCAGATCCTGGAAGGCCACAAGAAGGTCACCTGGGAGCCTCCTCTTCTCCAGACTGAACAGCCCCAACTCTTTCAGTCTGTCCTCACAGCAGAGCTGCTGCAGCCCTCTGAGCATCCTCGTGGCCCTTCTCTGGACATGCTCCAGCATCTCCACATCCCTCTTGTCCCAGGGTCTCCAGAACTGGATGCAGTACTCCAGGTGGGGTCTCAGCAGAGCGCAGCAGAGGGGGAGAATCACCTCCCTGGCCCTGCTGGCCACACTCCTTCTGATGCAGCCCAGGCTCTGCTTGGCTTTCTGGGCTGCAAGTGCACACTGCTGGCTCCTGTTGAGCTTCTCATCCAGCAGCACCCCCAAGTCTCTCTCCTCAGGGCTGCTCTCCAGCCACTCACTGCCCAGCCTGGATTTGTGCTTTGGATTGCTTTGACCCAGCTGCAAGACCTTGCACTTGGTCTTGTTGAACCTCCTGAGGTTGGCTTGTGCCCACCTCTGCAGCCTGTCCAGGTCCCTCTGGATGGATCCCTGCCCTCCAGCCTGTCTGCTGCACCACACAGCTTGGTGTGGTCAGCAAACTTGCTGAGGCTGCACTCAATGGTTCTGTCCGTGGCACCCACAAAGATGTTGAACAAGCCTGGTGCCAGGACTAATCCCTGAAGGACTCCACTTGTCACTGGCCTGCACTTGGCCATGGAGCCATTGACAGCCACCCTTTGGGTGCAGCCATCACACCAGTTCTTTATCCATCCAGTGCTCCACCCATTGTGTCACCAGCTTGGAGACCAGAAGGTTATTTGGTGATAGCTTTACCTCTAGGCACCATTCACACTGCCTTAGCCTTACAAAACAAAAGAGGAGGTGACAAATGGCACCAAAACTAAATAAGTGCAGCACCAACCTCACACAAACTCTGCTCCCTTCAGACACCTTCCCTCTCCCAACACTGCCTGTTATCCCACAGGATTTGTACACCTACCTCATCTGTCAGACACCTGCAGCTACTGAAGCAGCAACCAAAAAGGATATTGAGAACACAAAAGGCTCAGTGGGACACTGCCAACTGGAATAAGCTTTAGACACTCTCAAACCCAACAGAAATACCCAAAGAAGCCATTTTATCTCCTGGCAGTAAGAGCACAGTTAGCAGAATTCAAATGCTGAGCTACTCTGCTAGAAGCAGAAGGATGCTCTGTGTGCACAGCTGCAGAACCCCCCGAGAATGGCAGCATTTTAATCAAAGAAAACCAGTATTTTTTGGCAAATGGAGAACTTACTTGTGCATATTTTCCACTCCTATTATGATCATGATATAGTAGGAAATTCCACTTTGTATAACAAAATGTAAGGCATACCTGGGGGAGAGTAAAAAAAAACACAAGGGAAACCCTCACAGCATTTTCATGAAGGAAAACAAACTGCATGGGTTTAAGTTACTTAAAAGAGCTTCAGCACTCAACAAAACCCCTAGCACCCAAAAATTGAAAGAATCAAAACCCCAACAACCCCCCTCCCCAACATTAAAATCAACCCCAACACCACTTCATCCCACCAAAATATGAAAGAGTTTACCCCCCTCCCCGGCCCAGAACTCTCAAATCAAGGCCTTCCCAGGTGTTTTATAATGCTAGGAGCATCAGCAGTTCATGGAATGGGTTGCTTTGGAAGAGATCTTCAAGGTCATCTACTCCAACCCCCTCTGCCATGGGCAGGGACACCTCCCACCAGCCCAGGTTGTGCAAGGCCTCATCCAGCCTGGCCCTGAATACCTCCAAGGAGAGGCAGTTTTATACTGCATGTTATATACTCCAGTTCATGGAATGGGTTGCTTTGGAAGGGACCATCAAGGTCATCTACTCCAACCCCCTCTGCCATGGGCAGAGACACCTCCCACCAGCCCAAGTTGCTTAAGGCATCATCCAGCCTGGCCTTGAATACCTCCAGGGAGGGGCAGTTGCAGCCTCTCTGCCTATAGAAAATCAGATTCTATTCAATACTCAGGAAAAGACACAGTGAATGGCTAAGAGAAATGATCTCAGGCACCACAGCTGGGCAGCAGCTCAAGGGAACACTTCTACTCTCCCTGTGAGCAGCTGATGGGATGAAAGGAAATCAGCAGGGAAGGCCTAGGTTGGAGATGAAGAAAAATTTCCTTGCTGCAAGAGTGATCAGGGATTGGCACAGGCTGCCCAGGGAGGTGGTGGAGTCCCCATGCCTGGAGGTGTCCCAGTACTGTGTGGCCATGGCACTTGGGGTTGTGGTTTAGTGGCCGTGGTGGTGCTGGGTTGCTGGCTGGACTGGAAGATCTCAGAGGCCTTTCCCAACCCTAATGATTCCATGACTGGATAGGGCTGGGTGATAGGTTGGACTGGGTGATCTTGGAGGTCTCTTCCAACCTGGTTAATCCTATGATTCTATGAAGAAAAGCTGGGGCAAGTGAAACAAACTGCAGCTGCTCCATCTTGCCAAGCCCACAGGCAGGCAGTGTGTGTTACTCAACACTGGTCAGGCCACACCTTGACTACTGTGTCCAGCTCTGGGCTACTCAATTCAAGAGAGATGTTGAGATACTGGAACATGTCCAGAGAAGAGCAATAAAGCTAGTGAGAGGCCTGGAGCACAGCCCTGTGAGGAGAGGCTGAGGGAGCTGGGGGTGTGCAGCCTGGAGAAGGCTCAGGGGTGACATTGCTCTCTACAACTACTTGAAGGGAGGCTGGAGCAAGGTGGGGTTGGGCTCTGCTCGCAGGCAACCAGAAACAAAACAAGGGGACACAGCCTCAAGCTGTGCTGGGGGAGGTCTAGGCTGGATGTTACAAGGAAGGTCTTGACAGGGAGAGTGATTGGCATTGGAATGGGCTGCCCAAGGAGGTGGTGGAGTCCCCATCCCTGGAGGTCTTCAAAAAAAGCCTGGCTGGGGCACTTAGTGCCAAGGTCTGGTTGATTGGCTAGGGCTGGGTGCTAGGTTGGGCTGGATGAGCTTGGAGGTCTCTCCCAACCTGACTGATTTCCATGATTCTGCAGACCCAAGATCTGCCTCAACCTGTGTGCCACAGCAGAACGGCTCAGACTATTCCTGCCCAGCTGCCACAGCTCAGCTCCGCTCCACACAACGAGGCCATCAGGGTCTGCACCACAAAACTTTGCTTCCCTGCAAACAAGGAATGAAAACCTGCATGGCCCTGAGAAGTGGATTTAAAAAAGTGGAACTCACCATCCAAAACAGAAAAGTGCAAGGTAAAGGCCCAGGAAGGTTGCCACGACGTGCCTGATGAAGGGGCTGGTCTTGCTGGCGTGCAGGTACGTCCGGAACCAGACGGCTGCCAGCAAGGCAAACAGTTGGCACACCACAAAGTTGACCTGCAAAAAACAACAAAGTCTTCACACCCTTGGCTTGTGAAAACTAACACAGATGTCCACAAGCTACCAACAATCTGCTGGAGTTTTTGACATGCTGTGGTCCTCACCACAGCATGTCACAGGCTGGCAGGATGTCAGGGGTTGGAAGGGACCCATCAAGTCCAACTCCCTTGCCAGAGCAGGACCACACAATCTAGCTCCGGGCACACAGGAACACATCCAGACAGGCCTTGAAAGGCTCTGGAGAAGGAGACTCCACAACCTCTCTGGGGAACCTGTGCAGTGCTCTGGGACCCTTCCAGTCAAGAAGTTTCCCCTTGTGTTGAGCTGGAACCTCCTGTGCTGCAGCTTCCATTCATTGCTCCTTGTCCTATTCCCCAGCCCTCAGTTATAAGCATTTATTAGATCCTCTCTCAGTCTTCTCTTCCCTAGACTAAGCAGCCTCAGGTCCCTCAGCCTCTCCTCATCAGGCAGTGCTCCAGTCCCCTCATCATCCTCATCGCCCTCTGCTGGATCTTCTCCAGCAGATCCCTGTCCCTCTGAAACCGTCAGAGCTTCCCCCCAGAGCCCCATCCTTCCCAAAGCACAGTGCTCACCTGAGCCAAAGATAGGCAGCAGCTATGGAGAGGGGAAAAAAACCCTTAACCAACCCCAAAGCCACTCCTGACCTCAATACCATGGCTGACCAAAACCAGACCCCTCAAAGGCACAACCAGCCAAAAAACCTTTCCCACAACCAACTCCAAGACAGGCCAACCCAACCCAAACACCCCCCTAGTTTCTCTTTCCTATATGCTCTGCTCATACCCAAGCACCCAATCAACCACAGACTCTTTCCTACTGGCCCCATAAGGTGAAGATCTGGGTTGGGTTTGAACCTGCTTTCAAGTGAGCCTGACAAGGGCACAGACATCAGGTACCCTGCCTGATGGCTTCAGTGGCCTGGGCAACAGCAGAGCTCAGTGATGCAGGAGGTGTCCCTGACTGGCTGGGGGTTGGAACTAGATGACCTCCTAAGGTTCCTTCCAAGCCAAACCTGTGACTGTGCTGCGCCCTTCAGCAGCAGGGGATCAGCTGAACACTTGGCTGCACTCTGCACTGCCTTCCTTCAAGCATTCAAGCAGGAGAGGGACCCCAACACAGGAAGGACACACAACTCCTGGAGTAGATCCAGAGGAGGGCACAAAGATCAGAGGGCTGGAGACAGGCTGGGAGAATTGAGGCTGTCCAGCATGGAAAAGAGAAAGCTCCAGGGAGACCTCAGAGCAGCCTTCCAGTGCCTGAAGGGGCTCCAGGAGAGCTGGGGAGGGACTTTTGACAGGAGCTGGCAGCGCCAGGATGAGGGACAATAGTTTTGAGCTGGGAGAGGGGAGACTGAGAGTGAAGATGAGGAAGAAATTCTTGTCAGTGAGGGTGGAGAGACACTGGTACAGGCTGCCTAGGGATGTCTTTGAGGCCCCATCCCTGGAGGCATTCCAGGACAGACCTGACATGGCCATGGGCAGCCTGAGCCAGTCAGAGATGTCCCTGCTGCCTGCAGCGAGTTGGGTCAAGATGACCTTTGAGGGCTCCTTCCAACCTGAAGAACTTAATGAAATTTGAATTTCAGCAGTTCCTTCTCCCTCCCTTCAGGTTATTTATTCTAGAAGATAGAAAAAAAAAAAAAGTATCTCTTGCACATGAAATATTTAAATAAATTGAGGCACTGAAAGCAAAAGTGGGATGAAGTCAGGAAAAATGATTGTTTTGACCGGGGTCTGAAAAAGAGTTTAACAGTAAGGGCAAGGTGATGAAATAACTTCCTCCAACACAGCCACAGCTACACAAACATAAGAAGAAAGTGGCTCATAGAATACCTCATTACTCACATGGCATATTTTTGCACTTAAGAGTCACAGAATGGGTTGGAAAGGACCTTCAAAATCATCCAATGCCAAACCTCCTGCCATGGGCAGGGACACCTCCACCAGCCCAGGATGCTCAAGAACTCATCCAGCCTGGTCCTCAACACCTTCAGGGAGGGTGTGGAGCACAGAAACACAGATCTTTGGTCACATTCTGTGAGTCTGTGCTCGACTAGCTCCCTGGGCAACCGGTGCCAGTGCCTCAGCGCCCTCACTCTCTGAGCTTCATAACCCCCCTAGGCAAGCTGTGCTAGAGTCTCACCACCCTCACTCTCTGTGCTCCACAACCTCCCTAGGCAAGCTGTGCTAGAGTCTCACCACCCTCACTCTCTGTGCTCCACAACCTCCCTGGGCAGCCTGTGCCAGTGTCTCACCACTCTCACTGCAAAGAATTTCTCCCTTCTCACCAGCCTCAATTTGCCCTCCTCAGGCTTGAATCCAATCCAATCAGTTCCCAATTTCTTTCCCTCCGTAGACAGCTGCCTAACAACTTCCTGTGTCTGACAGCAACCAATCTCCTTTTATGATCAGGTTCCTGCCTGGTGAATGTGGGGCAGGCTGCGGATGCCTGACACCACCTGCCACAAGCAGATGCTGGCCAGGTTGGCAGCTCCTGGCTTGGACAGATTCACTCTGAAATGGGTCAAAAAGTAGCTGGAGGGCTGGGCCCAGAGAGTGGTGGTGAATGGTGCCACATCCAGCTGGCAGCTGGCACTGGTGGTGCCCCCAAGGATCAGTGCTGGGCACAGACCTGTTCCATATCTTTACTGATGATCTGGAACAGGGGACTGAGTCCAGCATCAGTGAGTTTGCAGATGACACCAAGCTAGGAGCAGGTGTGGAGCTGTTGGAGGGTAGGAAAGCCCTGCAGAGGGACCTGGCCAGGCTGCATGGGTGGGCAGAGGCCAATGGGATGAGACTGAACAAGGCCAACTGCAGGGTTCTGCACTTTGGCCATAACAACCCCAAGCAGCACTACAGGCTGGGGACAGAGTGGCTGAGAGCAGCCAGGCAGAGAGGGACCTGGGGGTGCTGGTAGAGAGGAGCTGAAGATGAGGCAGCAGAGTGCCCAGGTGGGCAGCAGAGCCAATGGCATCCTGGGCTGGCTCAGGAGCAGTGTGGCCAGCAGGACAAGGGAGGTTCTTGTGCCTCTGTGCTCAGCACTGCTCAGGCCACCCCTTGAGTGCTGTGTCCAGTTGTGGGCTCCTGAATTGAAGAGAGATGTTGAGGTGCTGGAAGGTGTCCAGAGCAGGGCAGCAAGGCTGGGGAGGGGCCTGGAGCACAGCCCTGTGAGGAGAGGCTGAGGGAGCTGGGGGTGTGCAGCCTGCAGAAGAGGAGGCTCAGGGCAAACCTCATTGCTGCCTGCAGCTACCTGAAGGGAGGCTGTAGCCAGGTGGGGTTGGGCTCTTCTGCCAGGCAACCAGCAACAGAACAAGGGGACACAGCCTCAAGCTGTGCCAGGGCAGGTTCAGGCTGGATGTTAGGAGGAAGTTGTTGGCAGAGAGAGTGATTTGCATCGGAATGGGCTGACCAGGGAGGTGTTGAAGCCAAGCCTGGATGAGGCACTTAGTGCCATGGTCTGGTTGACTGGATAGGGCTGGGTGCTAGGTTGGACTGGATGAGCTTGGAGGTCTTTTCCCACCTTCTTAATTCTATGATCCCACAGGCTGCTGCAGGTCATGACCACTTCAGCAGAAGCAGCTCAGGATGAGTGCAGTTTACAGGCACACTGCAAGAGTGAAATGTGAGCACAGAAGTGCACAGCTTCATGCTGTGGAGCAGCTTCACAAAATGCAGATCCATTGCCTCGGGTACCTAACACATTTGCCATCAGCCTGGCCTGTGCTGAAGCCAAGGGAAGGTCTCTATTGAGGCTTTTAAAGGCAGTTACTCCACTCCCTTAAAAACTTCAATGTCATTTCTGCAACACATTCGTTGTTCCTTGGCAGGGGGGGGGGGGGGGGGGGGGGGGGGNGGGGGGGGGGGGTGGGGGGGGGGGGGGGGGGGAAGTGAGTCTGAGATATGAAAAGAAAAGGAGAAAAGGTCACTGAGTGCTACGAGGATTTTCAGCAGCAAGTGAAAGTTTTTGCTAAACAATTGATTTGGACAGCTGAAAAACTGCCAACCTTCTGACACAGGCAGCACCTCAAATGAAGCTTGAGGAGGGCAGACTGAGACTGGAGAGGAGGAAGAGATTCTTGAGAGCGAGGGCGAGTGAGACACTGACACAGGTTGCCCAGGGAGGCTGTGGAGCACACAGCGTGGGGGTGATGAGACCCTGACACAGATTGCTCAGGGAGGCTGTGGAGCACAGAATCACCCAATGTGATCAAAGATCACATTGGGTGATTCTGTGCTCCACAGCCTCCCTGGAGGTGTTCAAGGCCAGGCCGGATGAGGCTTTTAGCAACCTGGGCTGGTTGGAGATGTCCCTGCCCATGGCAGGAGCTGGAACTGGGTGATCTTTAAGATGATGCCATGAATCTCTGACTCCTGCAAGGATTTCCATCTTCAAGAGGAAGGCTTTGGCAAAAGAGTTGCTTTGGACACCCAGAAATTTCCAGCATCTTTGATAAGCCATTAAAGAAGCTTCAGTTCATAATAAAAAGAAGAGAAATCCTTTTTCTCTTCATAGAATTAAGCAGATTGGAAGTTAATATGATTTCATTGGAGCAGCAAGAGCTTTATGTCTGGAAGCACAGCTGGACCCCTTTCCCATCTCCCTTAAGGTTATTATATTTCTCTAGTAGTTTATTTCTCCTTTATTTCTCTCAGCCACTCTGTCCCCAGCCTGTAGTGCTGCCTGGGATTGCTGTGGCCAAAGTGCAGAACTCTGCACTTGGCCTTGTTCAGTCTCATCCCATTGGCCTCTGCCCACCCATGCAGCCTGGCCAGGTCCCTCTGCAGGGCTCTCCTACCCTCCAACAGCTCCACACCTGCTCCTAGCTTGGTGTCATCTGCAAACTCACTGATGCTGGACTCAGTCCCCTGTTCCAGATCATCAGTAAAGATATGGAACAGGTCTGTGCCCAGCACTGGTCCTTGGGGGACACCACCAGTGCCAGCTGCCAGCTGGATGTGGCACCATTCACCACCACTCTCTGGGCCTGGCCCTCCAGCTACTTCTTGACCCATTTCATAGTGAAAAAGTGATGTGAAAGTGATTTTTAAGATGTGCAATTTTTCCTCCACTAATTGAGCTTTCAGACTCAGCTTCCTCTCCACATCAGCCGCATTTTAATATCAAAAGTCAGTCCTCACAGCCAAGCCCTCCACAATCCTGCCACTTCACAGCACAGAAGGCAGAAAAGCAGCCAAAACAGTGAAGGAACTTTCCTGGTACAGATAATTCCCAATTGGATGGCACAAATTAATCAGAGGGTCCCACACAGCCTGTGCCCAGCAAGGAGGACACTCAGAAGACCACCAACCATAAAGCACCTCCTAAGGAAACCGCTGCTCGAGCAGCTGGAACAGCACATGTGAGTCAGGGATATTGCACTGGGGGCTCTCTTCTGCCAACCACCCACACACCTTGGTGAGTTTCCTTCACTTTGGACTTATTTTCTCATTTTTAACAGATCTTCTCAGATCAGAAGGAAAATTAAGTACTGAAACCTGTGAAGTGCAATGAAGGGCTGCAGCCTTACTAAAGTGCTTTGAAATGATGGGGCAGGGGGTGGAGGGGAGGGTTGGGCCCTTTGGAGGGCTGGCTCAGGGGTTTTGGTTTGGTTTGTTCCTTGCCTTTATGTGTTCCTTCTCAAGGCAGTTTAGTTCTTACTGCTGATGAAGCAGGCCTTGGGAAAAAAAAAGACCCCAAATATCAGAAGCAGCACTGGAGCCATGCACAGAGCCTACAATGGTGGGTTTGAGATGCAAGATGTGTCAGAGCTAAGAGTTAAGAACAGTGAAGATGATTTTGCAGCTGCTTGAGGTTTCCCCCCATTTTGCCACACCAGGAAATGTATTTCCATGGAATTTAGCTCTGTTGAGGTGCAAGATGCCAGCATTATTTGTCTCCCTGCCTACAGGCAGCTGGGGTGCCCTGCTCGGGCACAGTAAAACCTATTGCTGGTGAAGCCAAACAACCCAAATACATAGACACTGGGAACAGCACACACAGAATGGAGGAGCAGACTTAGGTCTCCCAGATTTTCCCTCCCGATAGTCACAGAACCATAGAACTATAGAGTGCCTCAGCTTGGCAGGGACCTCAGAGCTCAGCTGCCCCAGCCTCCTGCCATGCCCAGGGACACCTCTCAGCCAGACTCAGCTGCTCAAGGCTTCAGCCAGCCTGGCCTGCAACACCCCAGGCAGGAGGCAGCCACAGCCTCCCTGGGCAGCCCGGGCCAGGCTCTCACCACTCTCACACTCAACAACTTCTTGCTCAGCTCCATTCTAACCCTGCTCTGTCTCAGCTCCAAACCATTCCCCCTTGGCTTGCCTCAGACCCCTCAGCACAAGTCCCTCTGCAGCCTTCCTGCAGGATCCCTTCAGGCACTGGCAGGCAGCTCTGAGGTCCCCCTGGAGCCTTCTCCTCTGCAGGCTGCACTCCCCCCAGTTCTCTCATCCTGTGCTCACAGCAGAGCTGCTCCAGCCCTGGCATCATCTTTCTGGCCTCCTCTGGACTCTCTCCAGCAGCTCTGTGTCCTCCTCCTGCTGCTAGGGCCAGCAGCACTGGAGGCAGGATTGGAGGTGAGGTCTGAACAGAGCAGAGAGCAGGGGCAGAATCCCCTCTCCTGCCCTGCTGCCCACACTGCTCTGGCAGCACACAGCTGCCTTGGGGCTGCAGGAGGGCACTGCTGGCTGCTGGGGAGCTGCTCAGGAGCTGCTCAGCACCCAACACCACCAAGCCTCCATCTATTGCCTTGGCTCATGCTTTGCTCTTCTGACCTCTGCTAGCAGCAGAGCACAGTCCTACCAAGCAAGCTCCCTGCTTTGTGTTCCAAGGCATCTGGAGCAGCATTCCTGTTCTTCCACCTTTTGCCTGACTTCTAACTGCAGTGTTTTAAGAAAAAGAGAGTTTAAAAACCATTATAGAATATGAACTACCAAAGCACTCTGTAGAGAGCCCTTGCAAGAGCCAGGAGGTGCAGACAGAAGAAGGCATGTTTGCTTTGACAAGGATTCTGATCTTCAAGTGGAGGTTATTTGTTTCTCTTCTAACTCGACAGGCATGTTTCAGCAGCAACACTTCAACACAAACCCCTCCAAGCATCCAATCTGTTGACATACCCTTGTCAAAAAAAACCCCATCAAACCTCCTCACCATTAATGAAGCCTCAGTTGTGCCTTGCCTCTCAAACATCAATATTGTCTCCTTCTTCCTGCCAGTCAGGTCAAAACCGTTTCCCTTTTCCACCCAAACAGCCGGCTGAGGAATTTAAAACATCTACAGATGTTCACTGAATGCTACTCAGAGCACAGGAGAGTTGCTGATGCTTCTTCACAGCAACCACACAGCAGTGCACACGGATTGTCCTCTGCCCAATTTCTAACCTCCATTCAGCAGAAGAGAAGAAATCTGAAGGAAGCTAGGAAGAGGCATTTGACAAGAGCTGGGAGTGACAAGACAAAGGCAATGAATTGAAGCTTGAGGAGAGACTGAAACTGAAGATGAGGAAGAAATTTCTGGAGATGAGGAAGAAATTCCTGACTATATGGGTAGGGAGACACTGGCACATGTTGCCCAGGGAGGTTGTGGAGCACAGAGAGTGAGGGTGGTGAGACACTGGCACAGGTTGCCCAGGGAGGTCATGGAGCACAGAAGCACAGAATGTGATGAAGGATCACATTCAGTGATTCTGTGCTTCACAACCTCCCTGGTGGTTTTCAGGACCAGACTGCATGAGGCCTTGAGCAATCTATTCTAGTGGGAGGTGTCCCTGCCTATGGCTGGGGGTTGGCACTGGCTGGTCTTTAAGATCACTTCAATCCAACCCATTCCTCGATTGTATGAATCTGTCTGGCCATGAAGCAGGCATTAGGAGTCTGGTTTGTGCAATAAATGAACACCAAATCATAAAATCAACCAGGTTGGAAGAGACCTCCAAGCTCGTCCAGCCCAACCCAGCGCCCAGCCCTAGCCAATCAACCAGACCATGGCACTAAGTGCCCCAGCCAGGCTTTTTCTGAACACCTCCAGGGATGGTGACTCCACCACCTCCCTGGGCAGCCCATTCCAATGCCAATCACTCTTTCTGCCAACAACTTCCTCCTAACATCCAGCCTGGACCTGCCCTGGCACAGCTTGAGACTGTGTCCCCTTGTTCTGTTGCTGGGTGCCTGGCAGAAGAGACCAACACCAAGCCCACACCAGCAGCTTTCTCAAACAGGCCTTTAATAAATCATTGCTAATAATTACTCTAATTAAAACTGACTAAAGACATGACACAGAACATGACTTTACCATTTGCTAGTGAAAATAACCAAAACCAATTGATTAAGGGCAGGGAGGTGGCAGATGAAGGTTTGCTTTCTCTGCTGGGCTTTAAGGATTCAGCAATATATATACAGTAACAGTTATTTAGTCCCAGGAATAGCCAATTGGGTTATAAGCAATTTTGGTTCAAAGGTGAGATTGAACCAAGAATGCTGTCTTGGAGGTTGGTTTTGTTTTCTTCTCCCCTCAGAAGCAGCAAGGACCTAAAACACTTAGTTCTGTTAAGCAAAAACTGGTTTGGCCAGTTAAGGGTTGCAGAGCTCAGCCCAGCAGGGAAAAAAGGCTTTAGGACATCAAAACACAACAGCCTGGCATTATGTTGGCACAACACAGCCCCAAACAAAGCCCAGCTCAGCTCCTGCCTTCGCAGAAGCCCGGCTCTGTGTGGCACACGGGCACTGGCATCAACCTCAGAATCTCTGCTGTGCCACAGGGCTGACAGCACAAGCCAAGGTTGGAACATGTCTATCTGAACAGCAGCTTTCTATTTTAATGCTCAAGGAGCCACTGCAGTGCCTGAAACACTTCAACGTGTTACCAGTTGTTCACTTCCTCAGCATTGAAGAATGAAGCAGAACAACTCTCTGCCATGCAGGTCTCCTCCTCAAGGGCAACTAGAAGCAGGCACTTTTGTCAGTGCCATGGACAGAGGAGTGGAGTGCAGCCTCAGCAAGTGTGCAGCTGGCACCAAGCTGTGTGGCACAGGTGACTTGCTAGAGGGCAGGGATCCATCCAGAGGGAGCTGGACAGGCTGCAGAGCTGTGCCCAGGCCAACCTCATGGCATTCAACAAGGCCAAGTGTAAGGTCCTGCAGCTGGGTGGGTGCAATCTCAAGCACAACTCCAACTGGGTGGGGAATGGCTGAGAGCAGCCCTGAGGAACAGGCCTTGGGGGTCTGGGCTGATGAAAAGCTCAACAGGAGCCTGCAGTGTGAGTGCAGCCCAGACAGCAACCCTGTGCTGGGCTGCAGCAAGAGCAGTGTGGCCAGCAGGGCAAGGGAGGGCATTCTGCCCCTTGGCTCTGCTCTCCTCACACCCCACCTGCAGTCCTGGCTGCAGCTCTGGAGCCCCCAGCACAAGAAGGACATGGAAGCGTTGGAGCCAGTCCAGAGGAGGCCACCAAGATGCTGAGAGCGCTGCAGCAGCTCTGCTGTGAGGACAGGCTGAGAGAGTTGGGGCTGTGCAGCCTGGAGAAGGCTGCCAGGAGAGACCTTGGAGTGGCCTTCCAGGATCTGAAGGGGGCTGCAGGAGGGCTGGGGAGGGACTATTGACAGGGTCTTGGAATGACAGGAGGAGGAATGGGTTTGAACTGTCACAGAGGAGATTGAAAGTGGATGTTAGGAAGAAGTTCTTTGCAGTGAGGATGGTGAGAGACTGGCACAGGCTGCCCAGGGAGGTGTTGAGGACCAGGCTGGATGAGGCCTTCAGCAACCTGTCCTAGTGGGAGTTGTCCCTGCCTATGGCAGGGGGTTGGAACTGACTGAGCTTTGAGCTCCTTTCCAACCTAAACCATTCTATGAGTCTTTCTCTGCTAAGGTCTCCTTCTGTGTTATGGGATTCTGTTGATGCGTGAGAAACTGAAGTCCACCTCAAAAGCAGCAACACAACACAGAGTGCAATCCTTTCTTGCCCAGCCAGCCAGCAGAAACGCACTACCTGCAGGAGTCCTCGCAATTAGCAAGGAAAGCAAATCCTGCCCAGCCTAAAAGCAATCAGCTGCTTGCTGCTCTCAGGGGAAAACCCAAACCGAAAGACTTCCCCTCCACAGCTGCTATCCCACTCGCTCTCTGCTGCTCCCAAGCACCTACAACGTCAGGGAGCACCACACAGCAGCCCTGCGACCATCCGCAGTGCCCAGCAACCTGCCCCAGGGCATCTCCCCTCACAGCAGAGCTCTGCTGCCATAGCCAAATGTTCATCTAACTCCTTCCCTTCTGTCTCATCACCAGTCAGTGCTGGATATATTCTCAGGCTAGAAGAGAACTTGTACAGATCTGGTGGCCAGCACTGGGCTTCTTATGAATTCTGAAAAGGGCTTGGGGGTGCTGGTGAGGGAGAAGCTGGGCAGGAGCCAGCAATGGGCACTGCCAGCCCAGAAGGCCAAGGGCAGCCTGGGCTGCATCCAAAACATCGTGGGCAGAGCTGGAGAGAGGGGATCCTGCCCCTCTGCTCAGACCTCACCTGCAGGGCTGTGTCCTGCTCTGGAGCCCTCAGTACTAGAAGGACATGGAGCTCTTGTAGCAGGTCAACGACCTTCCAACAGCCAGACTTCTACGATTACAGCCAAGCCCAAATAGCTTCCTCACCTTTGGATAATTGACATCAGGTCAAAAGGCAGAGCTTTTTCTACTGCAACAGATGCTGAAAGCATCACTTAAGCCAAGCAGTGATCTGCAATCGCAGACAAGCTGAAAGTGCCAAACATCTCTGTTGACTGCATGACAGCTAAAACACCAATAACTAATGCTGAAGGCAAAATGCTGGCCAAAGGGGGGGAGGAAAGCTTCACAGCCATGCTGAAGAATTGCATCAGCACTCTTTGTGGAAGAAATGCTGCAAAGACATTCTGCAGAGAGGCTTTCACCTGCTTGTGGGAAGCTTTTCTCACCTTCCAGTCTAGAGACCCTTCTTCAAAGAGCTGGAAAGTAAGGAGAAAACCTGGGCAGCTGCTACTCAGCAAAACATGTGAGAGTCAAAGCAAGAGCTGTGAAGAAGTCCTAACCAGTGCTGCAAAGCAGGCATCCCAGCGCCAGGGGAGGGTTAGGTTGGAGATTTGGAGACGTTCCTTTGCTGCAAGAGTCATCAGGGACTGGCACAGGCTGCCCAGCGAGATGGTGGAGTCCACATCCCTGGAGGTGCTCCAGAACCTGGGGACACAGCTTAGCATGGTGGTGTTGGGCTACTGGCTGGACTGGATGACCTGAGGCCTTTTCCAATCCAAACCATTCTGTGCCTCTGTAACCTCCCTTCTGCCTTACTGGTTGTCCTTTGGCAACCTGGTCTTGGGGTCCTCCAATTCTTCCCAACACCCCAGGACTGCAACACTTCCCTAACAGCTCCTCATGTGCATTCTGAATTCAGAACTGGCTTAGAACTGCAGCGAGCACAGCTCAGTGAAGTGCTCACACCAACACCCCCTAAATGCACTGCCTAAGGATGGGGGAAACAATTCAACAAAGCAGGTGACTGTGGCTGTGCAGGCAAAGGCTGCTGGGTTTAGATGTTTACCAGGCATCCTGGGCTAGCTCAGGAGCAATGTGGCCAGCAGGACAAGGGAGGTTATTCTGCCCTTGTACTCAACACTGGTCAGGTCACACCTTGAGTGCTGTGTCCAGTTCTGGGCTCCCCAATTGCAGAGAGATGTTGAGGTGCTGGAAGGTGTCCAGAGCAGGGCAGCAAGGCTGGGGAGGGGCCTGGAGCACAGCCCTGTGAGGAGAGGCTGAGGGAGCTGGGGGTGTGCAGCCTGCAGAAGAGGAGGCTCAGGGCAGACCTCATTGCTCTCTACAGCTACCTGAAGGGAGGTTGTAGCCAGCTGGGGTTGGGCTCTGCTCCCACGCACCCAGCAAGAGAACAAGGGGACACAGTCTCAAGCTGTGCCAGGGCAGGTTCAGGCTGGATGTTAGGAGGAAGTTGTTGTCAGAGAGAGTGATTGGCATTGGAATGGGCTGCCCAGGGAGGTGGTGGAGTTGCTGTCCCTGGAGGCGTTGAAGCCAAGCCTGGCTGAGGCATTTAGTGCAATGGTCTGGTTGATTGGCTAGGGCTGGGCGAGCTTGGAGGTGTCTTCCAACCTGCTTGATTCTATGACTCATAGAAAACTTGGCCTCTTATTTTATTTTTCCCACTGCTTTACAAAACTAATGAGAAAACATCCCCAGAAAGAAAGAGTGAGAGTGTATCAGAGTGACAACTCACTGCTGCCTCCCTGCACCTTCAACAATTAAGAGCAGCTCTGTTGCATCCTTGCAGCAATAGTCCTGAACCTCAGTTGAACAGAAATACTTTCCTGAACTAAATCCTCCTGCCATTTAGATGCTCATCTTTACCAGGACTGTATCCAGTGTCTGCTTGCTCTTCATTACAGCTTCCATTCCTCCATTCAGTCACTGTCTACTCCCATTTTTTCCTCTCACCCCAGCAGTTTCATCCTTCTCTGGGCATCTTTTACTGCAGAGCAGTTTCAGTGAACAAGATGTGAAGAGTTAAGTCACCACCTAAACACTGAAAGTCTGAGAAAGCTGTCACTGCCCAGGGACAGGACCCTTCTGCCGATAAAACTCCTGCACCTCCACCAGTTCCAAGGAAGTTAAGAAATTCAATAACACCTATGGTGGGGAATCCAAACAATCCAAATTTAGCTCTGTTGAGGTGCAAGATGCCAGCATTATTTGTCTCCCTGCCTACAGGCAGCTGAGGTGCCCTGCTCGGGCACAGTAAAACCTATTGCTGGTGAAGCCAAACAACCCAAATACATAGACACTGGGAACAGCACACACAGAATGGAGGAGCAGACTTAGGTCTCCCAGATTTTCCCTCCCGATAGTCACAGAACCATAGAACTATAGAGTGCCTCAGCTTGGCAGGGACCTCAGAGCTCAGCTGCCCCAGCCTCCTGCCATGCCCAGGGACACCTCTCAGCCAGACTCAGCTGCTCAAGGCTTCAGCCAGCCTGGTCTGCGACACCCCCAGGCAGGAGGCAGCCACAGCCTTCCTGGGCAGCCTGGGCCAGGCTCTCACCGCCCTTACACTCAACAACTTCTTGCTCAGCTCCACTCTAACCCTGCTCTGTCTCAGCTCCAAACCATTCCCCCTTGGCTTGCCTCAGACCCCCTCAGCACAAGTCCCTCTGCAGCCTTCCTGCAGGATCCCTTCAGGCACTGGCAGGCAGCTCTGAGGTGCCCCTGGAGTCTTCTCCTCTGCAGGCTGCATCCTCCCAGCTCCCTCAGCCTGTGTCCACAGCAGAGATGCTTCAGTCCTGGCATCATCTTTCTGGCCTCCTCTGGACTCTCCAGCAGCTCTGTGTCCTCCTCCTGCTGCTAGGGCCAGCAGCACTGGAGGCAGGATTGGAGGCAAGGTCTGAGCAGAGTAGAGTGCAGGGACACAGTCCCCTCTCCTGCCCTGCTGCCCACACTGCTCTGGCTGCAGCCCAGCACACAGCTGCCTTAGGGCTGCAGGAGGGCACCGCTGGCTGCTGGGGAGCTGCTCAGCACCCAACACCCCCAAGTCTCCATCTATTGCCTTGGCTCATGCTTTGCTCTTCTGACCTCTGCTAGCAGCAGAGCAGGAGCACAACTTTGTTATGCTGCCCACTCCTTTATCATCAGTGCTTGGATTTCACACACCCTCCTGCTCACTTCCATTACTCAAGTTTCCTGTACCACACCAGAATAAGCAGTGACCTGCTGCTGCTCTGTATTTCACAGCTGCACACAAGGGTCTGAGGACAAGTGGTGACAGAGAACACAGCTTGGGACACCCTTCACTCTCTTCTTCTTCTTGCGGCTTTATAATGCCTATGACAAATGTTAGGCCGTGTAAATCCTGGACAGCTATAAAAGACAACCTTTTGTTATCTGTTCCACGTTTAAAATACAAAGGGTTTAATCAGACTAAAACATTCTGGTCCCCAGGCTACACTAGGTTGCCATGACAGAAGAAGATGGGAGACCAAAGCATCACTAATGCCCAACACTCTGTGAAATAACAGAGACCAACAGCAGAACCATCCAGATGTTCCCTGCAGGCACAGCAGGCAAGTTCTGCTTCTCAGCAAAACGATTCCCTGAGGCACTCCAAGCCTTTTACCTTAGCTCCAGCTGTGGCTCACCTTCAAAGCCTCAAAATTCAGTAGATTTGGTGGTTCAGAGACTTCATAGAAAGGTTTGGGTTGGAAGGGTCCTTGAAGACCATCTAGTTCCAAGCCCCCTGACATGGCAGGGGGCTTGGAACTAGATCATCTTCAAGGACCCTTCCACTTGCCCACCTGGCCTTGAGCACCTCCAGGGAAGGGCCACCCACAACCTCCCAGGGCAACCTGCTCCAGTATCTCCCCACCCTCACTGTAAACAACTTCTTAGAACCATAGATTCAACCAGGTTCGAAGAGACCTCCAAGCTCATCCAGCCCAGCCTAGCACCCAGCCCTAGCCAATCAACCAGACCATGGCACTAAGTGCCCCAGCCAGGCTTGGCTTCAACACCTCCAGGGACAGCAACTCCACCACCTCCCTGGGCAGCCCATTCCAATGCCAATCACTCTCTCTGACAACAACTTCCTCCTAACATCCAGCCTGAACCTGCCCTGGCACAGCTTGAGGCTGTGTCCCCTTCTTCTGTTGCTGGGTGCCTGGCAGAAGAGCCCAACCCCACCTGGCTACAACCTCCCTTCAGGTAGCTGCAGACAGCAATGAGCTCTGCCCTGAGCCTCCTCTTCTGCAGGCTGCACACCCCCAGCTCCCTCAGCCTCTCCTCACAGGGCTGTGCTCCAGGCCCCTCCCCAGCCTTGCTGCCCTGCTCTGGACACCTTCCAGCACCTCAACATCTCTCTTCAATTGAGGAGCCCACAACTGGACACAGCACTCAAGGGGTGGCCTGCGCAGTGCTGAGCACAGGGGCACAAGAACACCCCTTGTCCTGCTGGCCACACTGCTCCTGAGCCAGCCCAGGATGCCATTGGCTCTGCTGCCCACCTGGGCACTCTGCTGCCTCATCTTCAGCTCCTCTCTCCCAGCACCCCCAGGTCCCTCTCTGCCTGGCTGCTCTCAGCCACTCTGTCCCCAGCCTGTAGTGCTGCTTGGGGTTGTTGTGGCCAAAGTGCAGAACCCTGCACTTGGCCTTGTTCAGTCTCATCCCATTGGCCTCTGCCCACCCATCCAGCCTGGATAGGTTCCTTTGCAGGGCTCTCCTACCCTCCAACAGCTCCACACCTGCTCCTAGCTTGGTGTCATAGTGCTCTTCCTCATCTCCAGTGTAAATCTGTGATCTTAGAAGGCTTTTCCAGCCCTCTAGGAGTCTACCAAGTAAATCTGTGGTCTTGGAAGGCTTTTCCAGTCCTCTAGGAGTCTGCCAAACAAGGAGGCTCAGCGCTGTTGTGTGCCAGTGGGGGCATTCACGGCACGTTGAAAGCACAAGGAAGCACACACAGGAAACTCTGCCGAGCTGCAGAAGCAGCAGCCTGGGCTGTGATCACCCAATGAAGCAAGCTGATAGGATTTCTGCAGTTCACAATTTAGGAGGACTTGGGGATTTTTAGGTCTGTTATTGATTAAAAAAAGGAAGGCTGGGTTAAATTCTTTGAGGGCTGATGGCACTCATGTAGAAAATTGTATTTACTCTACACAAATGAGCACATCTTTTCTAACAAAAGCTAAAATTAGACTTAGGGAAAAAAACCCAACCCCACACAACTCAAAGTGTGGAAATAGCAAGGAATTTCTTTTCCTTTTGTTCAAACAAGACTGCTGAGCTTTCCAGTCTGGATATTAAGTGAAGTGCATAATCACGAGCAAGATGTTTCGGTAGGTCCACAGACCTCCGCTGCCGGCACTCGGAGCCAGGCTCTCTCTTTGCTGATCTAAAAGATGATCACTGAGGCTGATCCAGCTGCCCAGACCACATTTCAGGATCTCAAGATCCATCTCTCAGACAACCCATGCAAAAAGCTGCCACACGTGCTGTGGTAGTCTATCTCCGCTCTCCTCTCCAGCTCTTCCGTGCTGCATCTCCTATCTCCCCTGCTCAGTCCTCCTGTGGTCATTCTCCTATCTCCCCTGCCCAGCTCTTCCTCTATCACTCTCTTGTTTCTAAGGCAAACTCAGGGCACTAAAAACCCTCTCCATTTTTGCCCATTTTCAGCTAAAAACGTTACTCCCTCTGGTGGGAGCAGCAAAAGCAAGAATTGCTCTGTGAACTCCACAGAGCCCTGGAGCCAAGCAGCAAGTTTAGCTCCTTTAGAAGAAGCACCCTCACCTCCCAGTAAGTTCAACCAACTCCAATGTATGATAAATGGACACATCATCAAGAGAAGTCATCTGCTAGACAAGCAGCAAGACAGGAGCAAGGTTCAAGGTGCTGCTAGTTGGGCTTCACCCCAAAGAGGAAAACAGCAGACACAACTGCAACACAGGCACAGACAGCAAAACCAGAAGGCTGGGTGGGACACAACTGAAGTCATTCAAGTCTCAGCCTTGATGCATTATTTGCCCTCTACAGGTCCCTTAATGGAGGCTGCAGTGAGGTGGGGTTGGGCTCTTCTTCATAGGCTCAGGTGATAGGAGAGGAAATGGCTTGAAATGGTGCCAGGGGAGAGTTAGGTTGGAGAAGAGGAAAAATGTCTTTGGTGCAAGAGTGGTCAGGGATTGGCACAGGCTGCCCAGGGAGGTGGCACAGTCCCCATGCCTGGAGGTGTTCGAGCAACGTGTGGGCATGGGCCATGGTTTAGTGGCCACAGTAGTGTTGGGTCAATGGTTGGACTTGATCTCGAAGGTCTCTTCCAAGTGAAGCAACTCTATGACTCTGATTATGCAACTCCCAACTCTAGCAGCCAAGTTTGTTATGGTTATCCCTGCCATGCTGCTCTTTGGCTGCCAAGAGAGGGAAGCTCTCTCCTTCCCCTCTCTCCTTTAACAGGACAGAAGGAGCACTGTGGTACACTGACAGTCATCAAGTCTTTTCCTACAGCAAAACACCAAAGCAAGATGTAGCAAGTTTGCCCCCCCATACCTACAGAGATAATCCTAGGTTCTTATTGAAGAACCATTAAGGACAACACCTCTGAGATCACCCAGTCCAACCAGCAACCCAGCACCGCCATGGTTCCCAAGTGCCATGGCCACAGGTTTCCTGAACACCTCCAGGGATGGCGACTCCACCACCTCCCTGGGCAGCCTGTGCCAATCCCTGACCACTCTTGCAAGCAGATAAATCCTCACCAAGCATCTTCCCTTACACCTGACAACTCAAACTCAAAAAAACTGGCAGCAGCAGCCCATCATAGATTCAGTCAGGGCTGGAAGGGACCACAAGGATCAGCCACTTCCAAGCCCCCTGCCATGCCCAGGGACACCCCACCCTAGATTAGCCTGACCAGAGCCTCATCCAGCCTGGCCTTGAAACCTACAGGCATGGGGCCTCAACCACCTCCCTGGGCAACTCATTCCAGCCTCTCACCACTCCCATGGTGAAGAACTTCCTCCTCATATCCAGTCTGAACCTACCCATCTCCAGCTTTGCTCCATTCCCCCCAGTCCTGTCACTCCCTGACAGCCTAAAAAGTCCCTCCCCAGGTTTTTTGTAGGCCCCATTAAGATCCTGGAAGGCCACAAGAAGGTCACCTGGGAGCCTCCTCTTCTCCAGACTGAACACCCCCAACTCTTTCAGTCTGTCCTCATAGAGATGTGCTCCATCAAGACCACATCCGCTGTGCCAAATGGTCATTTCTGTTAAACTGGTGCAAAACAACAGAAGAGGCAAAGGAAGGGTTAACAGTGACAAGCTACCACCTAGCAGCTTGTATGGGGATACCCAGAGAAGCAGAAAACAAGTTCTTCTCCATTCCTACAGCTGACCAACACTCTGGGACCAGGAAGAAAGAACCTAGGAACAGCCATCTGTTGAGCAACAAACTTTCTCCTCTCTTGTAAGGCAGCTACAGGCAGAGGAGACTGCTCTTACAGGGGTGTCCAATGGCTCTGGCCCAGCTGTCAGCTCTGCCTTCTACACTGATCTTCAGATAGCACAGAACCAACAACATCCTCACACAGATCTGTGTCTCCAGTTCCAGCAAGCATTAAAGCAATCATTTCCTCACACAGAATGGTATGAGTTGGGCTGGAAGGGACCTCTGCACACCATCGAGTTCAGCTCCCCTGCCGGAGCAAGGGCACCCAAGAACACGTCCAGGTGGGGTGGGAAAGGCTCCAGAGAAGGAGACTCCACAACCTCCCTGGGCAGCCTGCTCCAGGCCTTCAGCACCCTCACAGGGACAAAGTTTTCCCTCCCATTCCCCTGGCACCTCCTCTGCTCCAGCTTGCCCCCAGTGCCCCTTGAGCTGCCCTTGGCCAGCCCTGAGCAGAGCCTGGCTGCATCCTCCTGACACTGCCCTGCACATCTTTAGCACAGCACTGAGGGCAGCCCTCAGGCTCCTCTGCTGCCAGCTCCCAGCCCCAGCTCCCTCAGCCTGACCTCACAGGAGATGTTCACTGCCTGCAGCAGCTTGGGGACTCTGGGCTGGGCTCTCCCAAGAAGTTCCCTGAGGTCCTTCTGGAACTGAGGGGCCCAGGGCTTGATAGGACAGTCCAGATGTAGCCTCACCGGGGCAGAGGAGAGCGGGAGGAGAACCTTTCTCAACCTATTCACCACAACCCTTCTAATCCACCTCAGAATACTGTTGGCTCTTGGGCATTCTTCTGTCTGGATGAGCCATGATGACAACATTCTGGACATAAAGATCAGCTTCTGCTTGTGGTCAAAACTGAAGCACAGAAGCTAAGAAACAAAGCCCATTCATCTCCACCAGTTCTGAGTGCTGGTACAATTCCAGAGTGCCCATTCCAGGTACCTGCTGTACTGGGAAAATATTTTCCCTGTGAGGATGACAGAGCCCTGGAACAGGCTGCTCAGTGGAGTTGGGGAATCTCTCTGGAGATAGGCAAAACCTGCCTGGATGTGTTCCTGTGTGATCTGGTACAGGAGATTCTGCTCTGGGCAGGGGACTTAGACTGGATGAGCTTTGGAGGTCCCTTCCAGCCCCTGACCCTCTGTGATTCTGTGGTGTGGCTGCAATCACAACTTACTAATCAAAACCCCTTTATTCTCAACTTGTTCACAACACTGCTTCATTTTCATAGCCCATGTCACACTCTTTGAGCACACATAGCAGAGGATCAGCTCTTCCTCTTTGTCCTCTGCCCTCACTCTCTCCTTTGACTTGATCACATCGAGCACAGCTCATATCCTTGCTGTACTCAAGCTTCCTATTATGTTTGGCTCTTCAAACGAGAGCTTACCAAAAAACTAACTTTGCCTTTTCAGCCAGCTGTAGACGCATTCTCCTCAGCACAGCTGGATTTTGCAACTCCTCAAATCACACCCCGGCCACAACCAGTGCTCTCCATACACAGCTGCACCTGCATCCAGCCCCCTGCTGCCACCGACAAGAGTAGGATTTGCAACTCCTTTTAATGCATCTTTTAGCCACCTTCCACTGTGTCCATCCCCAAAAGCTTCCCCCAGAGCTCAAGTACTATTAGATCAAAACCTCTTGGCTTTACAGGAGCACCTGTTAGAAAACACCTGATAAAGAGAAGTTTTCCAGGCTTTGGTAAAAACTAACTTCATCCAAATGGAACAGCCACATGGCTTAAATCATTGTGGTAGAAGCTGCACTATGCCACGAAGTAATCAGATTTATGACCACTACTATGAACAGACAATTATAGAACACCAGCACCATGCCAGAAGGAGGTGGTCATCTCTTATTATTCCACATGAGCCTGCAGTGTGAGTGCAGCCCAGACGGCAACCCTGTGCTGGACTGCAGCAAGAGCAGTGTGGCCAGCAGGGCAAAGGAGGGCATTCTGCCCCTTGGCTCTGCTCTCCTCACACCCCACCTGCAGTCCTGGCTGCAGCTCTGGAGCCCCCAGCACAAGAAGGACGTGGAAGTGTTGGAGCCAGCCCAGAGGAGGCCACCAAGATGCTGAGACGGCGGCAGCAGCTCTGCTGTGAGGACAGGCTGAGAGAGTTGGGACTGTGCAGCCTGGAGAAGAGAAGGCTTCCAGGAGCCCTTGGAGTGGCCTTCCAGGATGTGAAGGGGGCTGCAGGAGGGCTGGGGAGGGACTATTGATGAGGTCCTGGAATGCATTTGAACTGGCAGAGGAGGGATTGAAAGTGGATATTAGGAAGAAGTTGTTTGCAGTGAGGGTGGTGAGACGCTGGCACAGGTTGCCAGGGAGGTTGTGGAGCTTAGAAACACAGAATGTGATCAAAGATTCTGTGATTCTGTGCTCCACAAACTCCCTGGAGGCGTTGAGGACGAGGCTGGATGAGGCCATGAGCGACCTGTTCTAGTGGGAGTTATCCCTGCCTATGGCAGGGGGTTGGAACTGGCTGAGATCTGAGGTCCCTTCCAACCTAAACCATTCTATGATTCCATTTTAAAATCACAGAATAATTAGGGTTGGGACAGACTTTTCAGATCATCAAGTCCAACATGGACAGCTTCTTCTCACCTCTACCATCTCATTTTACGTGCTCTAAACATGAAGGTCCCACCCTGAAGGTATCTGACTCACCCAGAAGCATTGATGTTGGTCAAAGGCAGCCCTTCACGTCCTGTGTGGCGCCTGTCCCATCACAGCAAGCTCAGTTCAGACAATCACAGAATGGTTTAGGTTAGGAGGCACCTTCAAGATCATCCAGTTCCAACCCCCTGCAATAGGCAGGGACACCTCCAAGCAGCCCAGGTTGCTCAAGGTCTCATCCAACCTGGCTCTGAACACCTCCAGGGAGGCTGTGGAACACAGAACCACCAAACGTGATCAAAGATCACACTGTGCAATTCTGTGCTGCACAACCTCCCTGGGCAACCTGTGCCAGTGTCTCAGCACCCTCACTCTCTGTGCTCCACAACCTCCCTGGGCAACCTGTGCTAGAGTCTCACCACCCTCACTCTCTGTGCTCCACAACCTCCCTGGCAACCTGTGCCAGTGTCTCCCCATCCTCACTGTGAAGTTTCAACCTGCTTGCTTCTGTCGTTTTGCAAGGAGCTATTCTTTTTCAGGGACATCCTTAAGCTAAGCTTCCATTCACACACATGGCTGGAAGAGCAGAGGAATAAAGAGAGACAAACTTACGAAGTTCAATCACTTCCAAAGCTCTCTTACCAGCCATGCTCCTTCCTCTACATTCTATTCCCAGCTCATCTTCTCACTTAATATGTGAGCTCTACCTAAGAGCAGGCTGTTTTCCTTAGGGCCCAATCATTCACCATGCAAACTTTGGCGGGGGGCTGAATAAGACTTTAAACCAAATCCCTCACATGAAACCCCCTGGTGTTACAAAATTTAGAGGCACTTCTGGAGGTTACTTCGTGTATGTATTGATAAAGACATCAATACTGGGTAGGTTCAGGAGGTCTGGACCACTTCCCCCATAAGCACTCCTCTACAGCTTCTGTTACTCAGCTCTGCAAACACACTTCCTAACCTGGTTAAACCCCAATATTGGGTACATTTAGGGGGTCTAGGCCAACTCCCCTATAAACACACATTCCAGTACAACCTCAGCCCTCCTGCAAGCAGCCTTCCCAGTTTCCTTCTGCACTCCAACACATCGACTTCTTTTACGTTTGGGAGGGGGGGTGGGGGGTGGGCTCGCCCAGCTCCCCCATCCCCACATCCTCCTGTACAACTTCAGTCGCTGAACTCCGCAGCCCTTCACGCTAACCTTTTTTACCTGACGATGGCAGGGCTGAAGCCTCTCGGCGATTTCTACATCGCCCTGACAGGCGAACCCCCGCAAGGGCTGCACTCCCCGAGTCCCGGCAAACCCCGCATTTAACCCCGCAGGCAAACGCGCCCAGGCTCCGCGCTGAGATCGCACCGCCGACCCAAGCCCCGCACCGACGAGCTGCGGGGCCGCGCCTCTAGCCAAAGCAAAACTGGCCCGGTCGCCACCGCCACCCGCCCGCGGCCTCACCCCCCGGCCCGGCCCGGCCCTTCCGCAGCCGCGCCCCAGCGGGACGAGCCGGGCCGGGCCGTATCGTACCGTGCCCGGGATGCAGCGCCCGCAGATGGAGCAGACGGTACTGGGCGGGGCGCGCACCTGTGCGCGGAACGCGGTCGCCGCTCCCCCACCCCGGGGCCCACTCCGCTCACCCGCGGATGCGTGAGGGGCACCGCGGCCCCTCCGCCGGGCGCTGCCCACCTTCCCTCCCCCCAGCCCGGCGAAGGCAAGGAGGATGGAGGGACCGCCGGAGGAACAGGCAGGGCGGGACGCATCGGAGCCGAGGAGCTCGCCCGGCGCTGCCCCTCCCCGGCGAGCCCCCGGGAGGCAGCGCCGGGGCAGGCGCATCCCCATCCTCACCTGGTCGACAGGCAACCGCACGGCGTTGCTGAGGGGCTGCAGCAGCGTAGAGCCCGTCGTGCTGGTGGCCATTATGAGGGCGCTTCCTCTTCCTAATCCCGCAGCAGGAGAGCGGGCGACGAGGCCGGGGAACCGCTCCCCTCCCGGGCTCCCGCGGCGGCGGCGGCAACAACGGCGGCGGCGCGAAAAGCCTCAGCCCCCCACGGCGCCGTGACAACAAGGGGCCGGCGAGGCCCCGCCACTGACTGACAGCACCGGCGGCCAACCCACGCGCGGAGCTGCCGCGGAGTGACAGGCGGGCTAGACCAATCCCGGCCCCGCGCACGGCTGGGCGGGACGAGGTGCGGCTCCCCTCAGGCAGCCGCCCACCGGCCGGCGGTGCTGGGCGGGGGGCGAAGGTGGTGTCTGCAGGGGCGGGTGACTCTTAGGGCCAAGGTGAGGTGGCCTGAGGGAACGGAATGGAGCCAGCCCCACAGCCATCGCTATGCGCTGAGAGTGGGCAGAGGCTGCGCGCACCCCGCAGCGGCCTCGCTCCGTGCCAGGCAGGGCTGCTCGGGACATATCTCGCCTCGTCTCGGTTTTGCGCGGAGAGCGGAGCTTCGAACCGCAGCGAGGTGCGCACCGCCTCGCCCGGAGCGCGGGAGATGGGGGGCCTGAGACAGCTTCGTAACGCGGGCTGAGGGGGCACGGAGTCATCGAAGCGTGTGGGGCGATGAAGACCTTGGGTGTCATTGAGTCAAGCCATTGTCTCCCGGCAGGGAGAGCAGTGAGGGGCGGGAGTAGGTCCCGAAAAGGACAACCAAGCTGGGGAAGGGTCTGGAGAGCAGGGCTGGGGAGAGGGAGCCGGGAGCGAGGGGGTTCTGTGTGGAGAAGATGAGACTGAGGGCTGAGCTCATTGCTCTCTACAGCTCCCTGAGAGGAGGCTGGAGCCAGGTAGGGGTTGGACTCTTCTCACCTAGTATCGGGTGCTAGAACAACAAGAACTGACTTCAAGTTGCAGCAGGGTTTAGGTTGGACATGAGAAGACACTTGTTGAACTGAAAGGGTTCTGAAAGCCTGGCACAGGCTGCCAAGGGAGGTGGATGAATGCCCATCCCTGGAGCAGTTTGCCTAGAGGCAGAGCTGTGGTGCTGAGGGCCATGGCTTGGCCCTAGCCTTGGTGGACTTAGAGCGTGATTGGGCTGGAGGATCTGAAAGGGCTTTTCCAATCCAGAGCTTCTTTTCCAAAGGGCTTCTTTGATTATCTGACTCTACTGGGCCTTGTGCTAAGCCACGGCCCTCAGCAGCGCACTGCCTGCCAACCTGACCGTGCTGTGGTTCTGCATGCCTGTAGCCTTTGCTCTTCTGCAGAAGGTGATGGAGGAGGCTCCAAAGCAGCATGGGGCTCTCCTCTGTAAAGCTCCTCGAGCACTCTGGGTCCCTTGGGAGAAAACTGCAGGTTACTCCTTGCATTTCATTGCATCTTTATAATTGTTGTTTATTACACCTCTGGACTGTGCTGTGCTCAGGAATTCACCCTCCACACACAAATTCCACCACTTCCAGAGAGCGGGAGGTGAAATGCCTTGGCCCAGCTCATGCCAACAGTCTGAGCCATACCTGGAGTTGGAGCTAGGAACACAGCCTTTGAAGTTTGTGGTTAAGGCTAATTGGGAGGAGTAGGAAATGAGAGGTATGGGTAATTATCTGTAAAGGTTGCTGGTTTTCTTCCTGAGCTGCAGCCTGTGCTCTGTAGTTCTGGTTTAGCTTGTGGTAAGGGCTTTTGTCTGCGTTTAAAGAGCCTGCTTAATAGCTACAAATCAGTGGGGTTGTTTAGATCTGTTTAGATCTCTTCACGGCGTGACAGGCAGTGACAGTTGTGGGAGCATCTGCAGCTCCAGCAGCAGTGGTGTGAGGGGGTTGCAGTAAGGCCAAGAAAGCTGGGGAAAACAGAAAAAGACACATTTAATTCTGAATCAGTCCCCTAAATTTTCATCTGCAGGTTAGGTTGATAGATTGAGAGAATGGCTTGGGCTGGATGGGACCTTAAAAGACCATCCCATGCCAACGCCCTGCCATGGACAGAGACACCTCCCACCAGCCCAGGCTGCTCAAGGCCTCATCCAGCCTGGCCTTGAGCACCTCCAGGGAGAGAGGACACCCACAGCCTCCCTGGGCAACCTGTGCCAGTCTCTCCCCACCCTCACTGTCAGGAATTTCTTCCTCCTCTCCAGTCTCAGTCTCCCCTCTCTCAGCTACAAGCCATTGTCTCTCATTCTGTCACTGCCAGTCCTTGCCAAAAGTCCCTTCCTGGCTTTCTCGCAGGCCCCTTACAGGGATCAGAAGGGATCTTAAAGGCCACCCAGTGCCAACCCTTTGCCATGGGAGGGACACCTCCACCAGCTCAGGGCCTCATCCAGCCTGGCCTTGAACACCTCCAGGGAGATTGTGGAGCACAGAATCACCCAATGTGATCAAAGATCACATTGGGTGATTCTGTGCTCCACAACCTCCCTGGGCAACCTGTACCAGTATCTCCCCACCCTCGCTAGTAAGAATTTCTTCCTCCTTTCCAGGCTCAGTTTCCCCTCTCCCAGCTCCAAGCCATTGTCCCTCATCCTGTCGCTGCCAGCCGCTGTCAGAAGTCCCTTCCCAGCTCCTTTCGAGCCCCTTCAGGTAGTGGAAGGCTGCTCTGAGGCCTCCCTGAAGCCTTCTCCAGGATGAACAGCCCCAGCTCTCCCAGCCTATCCTTATAGAGGACATTCTCCATCTCTCTGACCATCTTCATGGCCTCCTCTGGGCCCTCTCCAGCAGTTCCATGTCCTTCTTGTGCTGGGGGTACCCGCACAGGACATGTGATACGCATGTGAGTAAGTGGCAGCAGCGCAGTGCCACGAGGCTCGGTACAGCCTGCACCACACCACACATATGTCTGTGTGTATTTAAAAAGTAAGCTGGTTTGGTCTGGTTTCTTTCAGCAAGGAGCCCTGGACCTACGCACAAACCCTGGGAAATCTGAGCTGTTCTCCAGTGGAGCCACAGAAAAGCACTGCTGGAGTGGCAAGTTCTGAATCATGGTCTAGTCACAAGGAATGCTTCTGCTGCATCTATATCAGTCCGTGGAGGTGGCGGAGCTGAGACTTCCACCAAGCCTGCACAGCAGATACCTGACCCCCTGAACCACCTCCTTCCTCTCAGTGAGCAAAATGCCTGAGAACAAGCTCCTGCTTCCACAGCAGCAACATCAGGTGGGTTGAAAGCACAGCCTTGAATGTTCTGGGAATCTTTTTTTCTTCAGAGTCTATGTTATCACAGTGCTCAGAAAACACAACCCTGAGCTTCCTGCCTCACTGCTGCCAGGTGACCCCTGGAAGATCCATTTGTCTGCACTGGAAATCACAGGGGTGTTACAAATCCGTTGCATCTACAGCATGAAGTTGCTCAGCTATATCTGCCACAAGGTTCCTCTGGAGGAATGTCGTGTTTGGGAAGATGTTCTTAGGTTCACGCAATGGGTTGGGTTGGAAAGGGCCTTTAAGATCATCCAGTCCCAACTCCCTGCCATGGGCAGGGACACCTCCCTCTAGCCCAGGTTGCTCAAGGCCTCACACAGATTCCCCTTGAATACCTCCAGGGAGGAGGCATCCACAACCTCTCTGGGCAACCTGTGCCAGTGTCTTCCCCACCCACACTATCCAGAATTTCTTCCTCATCTCCAGTCTCAGTCTTCCCTCTCCCAGCTCACAGCCATTGTGCCTCGTCCTGGCACTCCCAGCCCTTGTCCAAAATCCCTCCCTTGCTCTCTTGAAGCCCCTTCAGGTACTGGAAGAGTTCTCTAAGGTCTCTGTGGGTCCTTCTCCAGGCTGAACACCCCCAGCTCTCCCAGCCTGTCCATATAGGATAGGTTCTGCAGCCCTCTGACTATCTTTGTGGCCTCCTCTGGGACTTCTCCAGCAGTTCCATCTCCTCCCTGTGCTGGGGGCACCAGAGCTGGAGGCATTGCTCCAGGTGGGGTCCAACAAGAGCTTGTAGTCCTCTTGAGGAAGAGGTGTGCTGGGGAAGAAGCACATTCTGGAACCCATGACAAGGTAACAGTTCCATTATAGTGCCTGGAAATGGTGTCAAGTTGTTACAGGAGAGGGTTAGGTTGGAGATGAGGGAAAATGTTTGGTGCAAGAGTGGTCATGGATTAGAAGAGGCTGCCCAGGGAGGGGGTGGATTCCCCATGCCTGGAGGTGCTCAAAACCTATATAGACACAGCACTTGGGGACATGGTTTAATGGCCATGGTGGTGCTGAGCTGATGGTTGCACTGGATGACCTCAGAGATCCTTTCCAACCTTAATGATTTCATGATTCTGTAGTAAGAAGGGGTTGGAGGAAAGGGATCCTGCCCCACAGAGCTGACACTCTGCTCTCTCAGAAGCGTACAAATGCTGGTGGAGAAGGCAAGTGTCAGGAGAAACAGCAACTTCTGTCAGGGCACCGGCAACTTGTCTGTGCTGTCTGCTGTCAAAGGTCTGGGCAGGGCTTCCACAGGTACTGCAGCAGAACGAGGTCTTCTGCTGTTCCTTTTTTGCATTGACAGAAGGTCCCATCCCATCAGTTTGCAGAGCTCCTCCCGCCTGTGCAGTGTGTGGGAAGCTGGCACTGCCTGGCCACAGGCAGCATACAGAGCGGAGAGCCCTGCAGGCTGAAGGGTGTTGGGCAGGAAAGCTGTGAGTGATTCATAGGATGGTTTGGCTTGGAAGAGACTTTGCTTGATGTCTGATGTCACAGGTTCTCAAACTGACCCTTGCCATGCACAGCTCTGCTCCCAGAGCTCATTGCACTTGCCTCAGGTGAGAGCAAGAAGACAGGACCAAGGCTCTCCTATATTTGGATGGCTCCTGCAGTAAGGATATGCTGTCTTCATTCTAGAGTGGGTGGAGAGCTGCTCTGAATGCCAAGATAAGCTTCCAGAATGAAGGGAGGTGACTCTTAAGAGCAAAGGTTGAACTACAGGAGGGGATGCCAAGTAAATAACAAAAAAGCAGCTAAAATCCAGCTTGACAAACAACTTTTCCTTTCAGTTGCTTCAGGTTCACTGCTAAGGGAGAGAAAGGGAAGACTCTGGATTTTTCTGCTTCTGTGCCCTAGGACTGGTTCACCCTACACAGCTTTACCAGGCCATGTGGTTACTGCTGCTCTCAGAGAGCTGCAGAGAGCAATGAGCTCTGCCCTCAGCCTCCTCTTCTCCACACCAGACCCTTCCCCACCTCTGTTGCCTTTCTCTGGACCTACTCCAGCCCCTCAAAGTCCTCCTTGGAGTGAGGGCCCCAAACCTGAATAGAAGACTCGAGGTGTGGCCTCAGCAGTGTTGAGTCCAGGGGCACACCCCCTTCCCTGGTCCTGCTGGCCACACTGTTGCTGGCCCAGGTCAGGAAGCTTGTGGTTACCTGGGCGCACCCTGGGTCATTTCCAGCTGCTGCCCATCAATTCCCCCAGGTGGCAATTCCCAGCCACTCTGCCCCACGCCTCGAGCCTTCGCGAGGCTGGTGCGAGCCAAGTGCAGGACCACTGCTCCAGTTTCCTAGCACTGTGAAGCTGCTGCATCTCTTCCTAACCATAATCATCTCTGTTAGAGACTTCTTGTGTCACTGCAGAAATCCCGACATGGAGATCCTGCAGGGGACTCTTGGAGCTGAAGGGAGCCTTGTCCCTGCAGGGCTGCAGTCGAGCTGACACCAACGGCCCTGTGATTGATGTTCTTGGGGCCACGCTGCCTGCTGCTTTAAACAGGAAGCTCCTCCAGTACTGCTCCAGCCACTTCCTCAGCAATACAATCACAGGAATTTGATCAGAAACCTCAAAATTCAGCTCTGGGAGGCACAGAGATGATTGCTTCCATTCTTGAATTATCTCCACTAGTTATGGTGTTTGTTTGAAAAGAAAACCCAACCAAGCAATAATGTTTTCCTCCTCTTCAGCAGGAGGAATCTGCCTTTTGTCTGGCTCTCACAATATTGTCCCAGTTTTGTGACATTCTTCTGTCTTGCCCTAGACTAGGATTGATGTTGCCCACACCTCAATCTGGTTCTGCAGGAAGATGCCCTCAGCCACTTCCAACAGTTTTTCTTCTTTCAATACCTTTTTGTGTTCCACCACTCAGAGCAGCAGCTTTAGGCGGATCCTGTTCAGGGGCAGCACTCGGTCACAGCCTCTCTGCATTTGCTGCTTCTAACACAGGTACAGACCTTGAGGGGCTGCAGCAGGTCCAGAGAAAGGCAGCAAAGCTGGGGAAGGGTATGGAGAACAGAGCTGGGGAGGAGCAGCTGGAGAGGGTTGGTGTGGAGAAGAGGAGACTGAGGGCAGAGCTCATTGCTTTTTGCAGCTCCCTGAGAGGAGGCTGCAGTGAGGAGGGGGTTGGGCTCTGCTCCCTGGTATCATGTGATAGAAGGAGAGGAAATGGCCTGAAATGGTGCCAGGAGGGTTCAGGTTGGACATGAGAAGAAATTTGCTGACTGGAAAGGTTCTCACAGCCTGGGGCAGGCTGCCCAGAGATATGGCTGAATGCCCATCCCTGGAGGTGTTTCCAAGAGGCAGAGATGTGATGCTGAAGGCTATGGTTGAGCCCCAGTCTTGGTAGAGTTAGAGAATGGTTGGACTGGGTGACCTTAAAGAGCTCCTCCAAGCCAAACCATTCTGTGATTTACAAATGGAGCATGAGATCATCAGGAACCAGCTGAAGCATGAAAGACAAGAGTTGAAGGCTCCAGGGAGACCTTAGGGCAGCCTTCAGTTGTTAAAGGGGGCCTGCAAGAAAGCTGGAGCAGAACTTGCTACCAAGGCTTGTATGAGAGAAGAAGGGGTAATGGCTTCAAACTGAAAGAGGGAAGAAGGAAGAAATTCTGCACCGTGGGGATGGGGAGACACTGGAACAGGTTGCCCAGAAGGTTGTGGATGCTCTCTCCCTGGAAGGGTTCAAAGCCAGGCTGGATGAAGCCTTGAGCAACCTGAGCTAGTGGGAGGTGTCCCTGCCCATGGCAGGGGGCTGGAACTGGATGAGCTTCAAGGTGCTTTTCCAAACCAACCCATTCTGTGATGCTAAGGGTACAGGAGCTGTGCAGCTCAGGAGAGAAATGCATCTAACAGGGCAATCCTTGCAGAGCAGGCTGCAGCACTTCCTTTTCATGTTCCATGCTGCTAACAGACATCCTCCAGGCTGGAATTTCCAGTTGCAGGGAGACCTCTGAATGAAAATGTCACTAAAAACCTTTTCCATTTCTGTTGAAATCTGTTAATTCAGGGATCCTGATGGGAAACCCTGGGATACATTCAACCACCTCCCTGGGCAGCCCCTGCCAGGCTTTGAGAACCCTTCCAATCATGAAGGTCTTTGTCCCAGTTCCAGGGGAGCTGAGCTTGTCATGTTCTGGCATGGCCTGAAAGCAGCCTCACACCACCTGAGATGTGCAGAACATTTTCTTCTTGGTTGCTCTAGGGCAGCAAAGTCTCACAGTCATAAAGCCCAGGGAGGTGGTGGAGTCCCCATCCCTGGACTTGCTCAAGAGATGTGTAGCCATGACACCTGGAGACATGGCACTTGGATAGCCATGGTGGTGCTGAGTTGCAGCTTGGACTCAGTGACCTTAGAGGTCTTTTCCAACCCAAGCCATTCTATGACTCTATGTACACAGCAGCAACCCAGGGCAGGAGAGGCCAGGAGTGGAATTCCTTCTGGGCATGTTTACAGGAACATGGCCACAGAATGGCCTGCAACCACCTGCAGTGTCAGTTGCTAAAGACCTTGCCACATGCTGTCCTCATTTCTTGCAGGCACTGTGCTCTGGATTTGGTTAAGCTCCTGGTGTCTGTGGCTGTTCCTCTGCCTGGAGTCTTTTGGCCCAGATGAATTTCTGGGCTCGGTTAGGCAAGCATTGGCTGAGTGTGGGCAGCAGTGTGGCATGTTTAAAACAGAGCCCCATGCTGAATTCACAGAGCTTACAGGGAACTAGAGGTGTTCCTGTGCCAGCTGCCAGAGGGCATCCTGCCTGGGCAGTAGGGTTGGATGCAAAGACCTTCAGAGGTCCCTTCCAGCCCTACCATTCCGTGGTTCCATGATCTCAAGAACTGTATGAGGAGCCTCCTCAGATTGCTAAGAAGAATCAAATGTAGCCTTAAATCATGGGATGTGTAAATCAGATCCAGCTTAGGAAATGCTAGGACTGGGCCATGAGTTGTGTTTGATCTGCACTTGAGGACTTCCTTCTGCCCTGCACCTCTTCCTTAGCAGCCACGGACTCAAGAGGTTTCCTGCCCACTATGTGAGGTCACATCAGCATTTACCAAATGCTCACTTTTGCCTTTCCCACTCTTTGGAAAGCAGCAGACCAGAGATTCAGAGGAGTTTTGGATTCCTGCTTCTGGAGCTGGAAGGGAACTTGTGAGATGAGATTTGTGTATCCTTGTGTCTCCAGGTGGTGTTTCTCAGAGCCCTGGTGAAAGTGCCAGCACTGGGACTTGCACACACTCCTGTTCCTCTGCTCCAGCACTGAGCCAATGCTCCCAGTGCCTCTGGGTCACCTCCACCACAGGATTTCTCTTTCAAAACCATGCCAGGGGTTGTGGTTCCCACAAGTTGTAATAACTTCTGTGGCAGTTTGCCTCTTCATTTGGATATGGAAGTGTCTTTTCTCCTGGCCTCACACAGCACAGGCACCTTACGGGGCTCTACATGGCACAGGCTGGAAGCCAGGGCATGTCCAGGCAATTGGGAGCTGTTGCTTCTCATACATCTGATGCTCTCCTGGGCCTGCTGTGTGCAGCCTCCCTCAAAATGGCACTGCTGCCATGTGCTTCATTCATCAGTTGAAGTCATGAGGCTGCTGTGTTCCTGCTGGGATCTGACCAGGCTCTTCCTCTCAATGGGCTCTGTCAGGACCTTGTGTGACCTGGGCTGGCAGCCTGCGGCAGCCTACAGCAGTGCAAGACTGAAGGCCAGACACGGAGCCGTGCAACCCTGCCTCAGACTGGCTCTGGCTCTGGCTCTTAAATATTGCTGGAGTCAAGTCTTGTAGTGCCAAGGAAACTATAGAAGCATACATTTGTTTGGGCTGCAAAAGACCTCCAAGGTCATCAAGTCAACCTAAGACCAGCATGGCCATCAAGCCATGTTCCCAGGTGCCATGTCCACACGTTTCCTGAACACCTCCAGGGATGGGGACTCCAGCACCTCCCTGAATCTGACCCCTCAGCAGGAAGCAGTCTGGTGATCCATCTGTGTAGTGAAATGTCAGATTTTATGGCTAAGCCCATTGACTCACTGTGTAACCAAAACCCAGCTGAAGCAACTGGGGAGTGGCTGAGTAGGACAAGGGGCAAGGGCTGTGCAGCCAGGAAGGGCTTTCTAGGGTGAGACACTGCAAACACAAGGCAGAAAGCTTGAGCTGCTCTCATTTTCCTCACCTCAGTGCTTTTTTATGGTTGGCAGATTCCAGAAAGGGCTGAGTTGCACTGGGTGTGTCAGTGAGCAAGTTGGGCTCAGCATCTCTTCACCTTGGACCTGCATCTGCCTGCAGATGGGAAATCTGAAGAAGAAAGCTTAAGAGGAAGGCTGGAGCAGTCAACATGACTGCAGCAAGGCTCCTCTCTGGCTCTGTGTGACAACCAGCTCACACTTTTCGGTTTAGAAACCAACCAAATTGATTTCTAAGCACTGTTACCCTCCTTGCCCTTAGAACTCCCACTGGAAATTCTTCTCAGACACTCTCTGTTTGCTCTGATGTCACTAAAGCCCCCATGGGTACCTTCATCCCCAGGGTGTGCTCAATTTGCAGCGCTCTCTTCCTTTCCTGTACTTCTTTAATCCAGCATTGACTTCAGAGCCCCATTTCCACCAATGGGCCAGCACTGGGAGCTGCCCCAGCAGGGCTGCAGTTTTCCAGCACCTTCAGACAGCTGTATGTTGTTTCCTTCCCTTCCTCCCAGTGCCCAGCAAACTGATGTACTCTGGGCACAGTGTCACTCAGAGAAGTCTGTTGGCACTTTGCTATGTGGTGGTTCTATCCTTCATGATTCATAGAATCATAGAATCAACCAGGCTGGAAGAGACCTCCAAGCTCATCCAGCCCAACCTAGCATCCAGCCTTAACCAGTCACCCAGACCATGGCACTAAGTGCCCCAGCCAGGCTTTGCTTCAACACCTCCAGGGACAGCGACTCCACCACCTCCCTGGGCAGCCCATTCCAATGCCAATCACTCTCTCTGCCAACAACTTCCTCCTAACATCCAGCCTGAACCTGCCCTGGCACAGCTTGAGGCTGTGTCCCCTTGTTCTGTTGCTGGGTGCCTGGGAGCAGAGCCCAACCCCACCTGGCTCCAACCTCCCTTCATGTGGCTGCAGAGAGTAGTGAGGTCTTCCCTGAGCCTCCTCTTCTGCAGGCTGCACTCCCCCAGCTCCCTCAGCCTCTCCTCACAGGGCTGTGCTCCAGGCCCCTCCCCAGCCTTGCTGCCCTGCTCTGGACACCTTCCAGCACCTCAACATCTCTCTGGAATTGAGGAGCCCACAACTGGACACAGCACTCAAGGTGTCCTGACCAGTGTTGAGTACAAGGGCAGAAGAACCTCCTGCTGGCCACACTGCTCCTGAACCAGCCCAGGATGCCATTGGCTCTCCTGCCCACTTAGGCACACTGCTGCCTTATCTTCAGCTACTCTCTACCAATACCCCCAGGTCCACATCCCCACATTGTTTGGAAGCAGCCCCTCAATGTGCTGGGCTAGGTTGACAACCCAGAATTCAGCTTCCCTTGGCCTACCCTGGCAGCTTTTCCACTAGTAATGTCCATGGAGCCTTAGCAGAAGGAATGGATGCCTGCCCTCAGCTCAGCTTGCTCAAGGCCTCACCCAGCCTGGCCTCAGACACCTTCAGGGAGGTTGTGGAGCACAGCATCACCCAATGTGATCTTTGATCTTTGATCACATTGGGTGATGCTGTGCTCCACAACCTCCCTGGGCAACCTGTGCCAGTGCCTCCCCACCCTGACTGTCAGGAATTTCTTCCTCATCTCCAGTCTCAAGCTCCCCTCTTCCAGCTGAAAGCCACATCCCCTTGTCACTTCCAGCCCTTGTCCAAAGCCACTCCTCAGCTTTGTGTTCTGTCCCTGGCTGCTGTTCTCCAACACCTACCCTCCCGACCAACCGTCTGCTTTGAGCGTCCTGAGGATGAAGCCGTGCAACTCTTTTTGCTGGAGCTGATTAGATACCAAGGTTATGTCTGTGGAGTAGGCCCAAGAGGAGAGCTTCAGTGAGCAGCTGAAGCTGTCAGCTCATGGCTTTCCTGTCGAGGCAGAAGTTGTTCTGCAGCTAAGTTTGCTTTATAGTGCCCCAGTGCTGGCTAGCAGCGTGGGGTGTCATCAGCTGTCTGCTGAGAAGCCCTCTTGAGACAGACACTGAGTGATGCTGCTGCAGCTTCAGCTGACAAATGCCCAGTGACAGCTTGGCCCAGTTTTAGGACAGGCAGCAGGCTTTGCAGAAGCTGCCAGAGTGCTCCTTTCACAAACGCTTTGAGGCCTTCTGCACTCCAGTGTCACTATGCAGAGAGAGTACCCTGAGTGATCTGTCCCACCTCCAGCACCACAGAATCACAGAACTGGAAGGGCTGGAAGGGACCTCAAGCATCAGCCAGTTCCAACCCTCCTGCCACAGCCGGGGACGCCTGTGCTAGTTTGAGGCTAATTGGAATATTTTAATGAGAGAAAGTAGATGATAGGCTGTGAAAAGGAAACAATGGTGATGTCTGCTTCACTCAGAGGTTTGCTGAGATGGATAGAAACAAGAACACAGAAATAGGTAAGACAGTGAGAGTCTCTCTGTCAGAATTAGTGTCTCTGCTTTCCTCCCTTGGCTGCTTCTGTGTAACCCAACTAATCACTTTGCTTCTAACCCTCCTTGCTGATCCTCCAAACTCACCTTGCATGTGAGGCAGACTCTGGGATAAGGGAGAGGGGTGGGTAGGAGGTGGAAGGGTGGTTGGGAGCCCCTCCTGGCGACTCTGGTTTCTGGGAGGGCTGTTGTGTTTCTGTATTAATTTAACTTGTCTATTCCTGTCTATAGCTGTAAGTATTGGGAATATCTGCCTGTGTTTTGTGCTAAGCTGTGGGTATAAAGCTTCATTCCTTAACTTCCAGCTTGGCTGAGTCTAGTCTGGCTGATTTCATAACAGTGGGAGGGGGTGTAACTCCCAAATCATCACAACACCTCACACTAGATCAGGTTGCTCAGAGCCCCATTCAGCCTGGCCTTAAAGACCTCCAGGGATGGGGCTTCCACCAGCTCCCTGTGCAACCTGCCCATCCTGGCGTTGCAGTGCTGCCTCAGGCCCTGGTGTGGCAGCAGCCTTGTGCCCATCACCTGGCACTGGAGAGAGCTGAACTCTGCTTCAGGCAGGCGAGACCTCCTGTTTGCAGCATGCTTTCTCCTCTGAACAGCAGAAGCTCTGAGACTTCTTTCTGAGATTCTGATTTTCCACAGAAACACCACAGAAGAAAGAGACACAGAGGGCTTCAGGCTGCCCAGGAAGGTTGTGGAGTCTCTTTCTCTAGAGGCTTTCAAAACCCATCTGGACATGTTCCCGGGCAACTTGTTCTAGACGAGTTTGCTTTAGCAGGAGGGTTGCAGTAGATGATGTCCAGAGGTAGCTTCCAGCTGTTCCCATCCTATGATTCTGTGTACTTCTGGCCAGTTTTGCCACTGTTGATGCTTGCCAGAAAGAAGTGATGGCAGGTGCTGTGGAACACCTAAACCTGAGGTCTCAGGAGATAAATAGTTCGGAATATATGAATTCTGCAGAGGCTCAGGGCTTCAATTAAACCATTTCCTTATGAAGACCTAGCTGATGGAGCTGAGTCTGCTAATAAAAGTGTGAGTCACCCTGCCTCTGCTATTGATTGCTGTTATCTGCCTGTATCCCAGCAACAACAAACAGGATTTATCTCTGCTGGCTCTCATTTCCCTGGCTCCAGCCTCATGCCGCTGTGGGGGAAAAGTCAGCACAGATGTGTGGTCAGCAGAATGCAAACTGGGGAGCATGCAGCAAACCTAGGCAGGAGGTCTCTGGGGCAGGTCGAGAGAAGAGCACCAAAGCTGGGGAAGGGCCTGGAGAACAGAACTAGGAAGGAGCTGCTGAGAGAGCTGGGGGAAGGTTTGGTGTGGAGAAGAGGAGGCTGAGGGTAGAGCTCATTGCTCTCTGCAGCTCCCCGAGAGGAGGCTGCAGTGGCGGGGGGTGGTGGTGGTGGTGTTTGGGCTCTGCTCCCTATTCTCAGGTGATAGAAAGAGGACATGGCCTGGAATGGTGCCAGGGGAAGGTTAGATTGGAGAGGAGGAAAAATGTCTTTGGTGCAAGAGTGGTCAGGGACTGGCAGAGGCTGCCCAGGGAGGTGGTAGAGTCCCCATGCCTGGAGGTGTTCCGGAACTGTGTGGCCTTGGCACTTGGGGCTGTGGTTTAGTGGCCATGGTGGTGCTGGGTTGGTGTTGCACTGGGTGCTCTCAGAGGCCTTTTCCAACTCCTCTGTGTGGAGGTCCAGGAGACAAAGGAAGCTGAGCTGGCTGTGAGGATCTGAGTACAGCCGAGATGCCAGAACCTTGACTGAGGTGGGAGCTGATGCTGAGAAGGGTGCCCAGGGAAGCGCTGGGAAGTGCAAATCCATACTGACTCCTGCTCCTCATGAGGCTACTGAGCATGATTTGAAAACCCATCAGTCATGGTTGGGTTTTCAAAGCTCAGAGGCAAAGTAAGCAGCCCTCTATCAGTGCCCTACAGCTTGTGGAAAAGCCTCAGTGAGAAAGGAAAAGGCCTTCCAAGGGGCAGTGCTTGGCAGGGCTGCTGCAGCTGCTGGAGGGAAGCATCCTGTGCAGCCCATCTCTGGGCTTTTGGCTGTGGGACAAGGAAAAGGTCACATTTTGAGGCAGTAACAGCTGAAGCCTCTGTGGGCAGCTCCTTTCTGGTTCAGCTCGTGGTCTCACCAGTAAATTTTGTCCCTTTTCCTTCCAGGGGCAGGCAGTTAGAGAAAAGCCTTTTGGGTTGCATTCCTCCCTTCTCCAGCGAACACACAGATCCTTAACCTACTTTTGGGTTATTATGAGGCTCAAAGCCTGTGCCTGCTCCCTTTGAGGACAACTGGAAGGCTGCCACTGACTTCAAAAAGAGCATGGGCAGGCTTCTGGTTAGTTAACATTCGCAGAGTGCTGGGAGGTACTCAGGCAACAGATGTTACATAAAGGTGATTAACGCCGCAGCACAGCCCCCACGCACACACCGCTGGGGCTGCAGGGCAGGGTATGCTGGCGTGCAGGCAAACCCTCTCCCAGGCCAGGGCAAACAGTCCTGTGCATGAACAAAGCTGCAGGGGTAGCACCTGCAAGGGGCCTGCGAGAAAGCCTGGAAGGGACTTTTGGCAAGGGCTGGCAGTGATGAGATGAGGGACAATGGCTTTGAGCTGGGAGAGGGGAGACTGAGCCTGGAGAGGAAGAAGAAATTCTTGGCAGTGAGGGTGGAAAGACACTGGCACAGGTTGCCCAGGAAGGTTGTGGATGTCCCCTCCCTGGAAGTGTTCAAGGCGAGGTTGAATGGGGCCTTGACCAGCCTGGTTTAGTGGGAGATGTCCCTGCCCATGGCAAGGGGTTGGTACCGGATGAGCTTTGAGGTCCATTACAACCCAAGCCACTCTGTGTCTCTATGGCCCTATGAATCCACGTTAGTCTCCTAAATATGAAACCCTCTCTTTGGTGTGGTTCTGTATGTGTGAGAGGTCTTTTAGAAGTGTACATGAACCCAAGCTCCTTATTTCTGGTGCAGCTATAACCATGGGTGAGGCATGGGTGTTGCGTGCCCGAATCATCGCAGGTCTCCAGGGGACAGCAAAAGAAGCAGAAGCAGATCAGAGAATCACAGAATGCTTTGGGATGTAAAAGCCTTCTCAGAACACCCAACCCAACCATTCTCTACCTCTGCCCAGGCTGGGCCTGAGCCATGGCTCTCAGCACCACAGCTCTGCCTCTGGGAAACCCTTCCAGGGATGGGCATTCAGCCACCTCCCTAGACAGCCTGTGCCAGGCTGTGACAACCCTTCCAGTCAGCAAGTTTCTTCACATCCCCAACCCAAACCTGCCCTGGTGCAACTTGAGGCCATCTCCTCTTGTCTTGTCACTTGTTCCTTGGGGTCAGAGCTGCCCTTTGCTGGCAGCGTTTGGCACTGAGCATCCAGCCATCCATGACAGCTTTTTCCCATTAATTATCAACATTTGGCTTTATCTCTCAGTGATGTAGACAACTCCTCTAACATTCCTGAGCTCTGTCAGTTCTGTTCTTATTTTGGGGCAGTTTTTCACTTGCACATCCCATGAGAACCAAGGGATTTATTTATCACCTCACAGAATTTACAGAGAGGTTTCAAATTCTGTGGGTATCTCTCAGAAACTACAACCAGGGACATGGCTTAGGAGCAACCTTGGTAGAGTTAGAGAATGGCTGGACTGGATGATGGCTTTTCCAACCCAAAACATTTTGTGATTCTATGGTTCTGTGAAAGCAATTCTTGAAATTCATGGAGCCCTAAGGCAGCTGTGTGCTGGGCTGCAGCCAGAGCAGTGTGGGCAGCAGAGCAGGAGAGTGGATTCTGCCCCTGCACTCTGCTCTGCTCACATCTCACCTCCAATCCTGCCTCCACTGCTGCTGTCCTCAGCAGAAGGAGGGCACAGAGCTGCTGGAGAGAGGCCAGAGGAGGCCAGAAAGATCATCCAAGGGCTGGAGCAGCTCTGCTGTGAGCACAGGCTGAGGGAGCTGGGGGGGTGCAGCCTGCAGAGAAGGTTCCAGGGGCACCTCAGAGCTGCCTGCCAGTGCCTGAAGGGATCCTGCAGGAAGGCTGCAGAGGGACTTGTGCTGAGGGGGACTGAGGCAGGCCAAAGGGGAATGGTTTGGAGCTGAGGCAGAGCAGGGTTAGAGTGGAGCTGAGCAAGAAGTTGTTGAGCATGAGGGTGGTGAGAGCCTGGCCCAGGCTGCCCAGGAAGGCTGTGACTGCTTCCTGCCTGGAGGTGTTGCAGGCCAGGCTGGCTGAAGCCTTGAGCAGCTGAGTCTGGCTGAGAGGTGTCCCTGGGCATGGCAGGAGGCTGGGGCAGCTGAGCTCTGAGGTTCCTTCCAGCCTGAGCTGTGCCAGGTTTCTATGAAATGCACTGTTGGTACCTAATGGCAGCCCAGAGTGGCTGCTCCCCTCAGGACCACTGGCAGAGCACTGCTAGGAGGAGGCAGATGTCATTTGAGTCCATTGCACCAGCACCAGCAGTGGCCTGGCAGCGATGCCTAACAGCTGGAGAGGAGAAACAGGCATAACCCCTGTCCTGTATGGCCAGTTCACCTCCACAGCTCAAGCTTCGTGGTGTGTGAGCAGAGCCAGCAGCCCTGGTGGAAGCCACAACAGGCATCAGCTGATTGGTTTAATGATGGACACTGGAAGAGCAACTTGTCTCCATCCCAGCAGAGAAAACCCACCCTCAGAAGTCCTTTGATAGGTTTTCCAGTGAGATGTAAAATTCCTCTTCTGCAGCACCCCCTGCACTTCGCCACCTGCAATCTTCCTGCATTTCTCTTGCTCAGAGCCCAGAATGAGGATCTGGTAGGAGCTCCACTGGGTACTGCAGGGACTTCAGTGTCATGTGGGCAAGGATTCATCCACTTGGTTATCCTTAACAAAAACCTTGTGGCGGGACCTGGAGAGACTGGAGAGCAGAGAGAGGGTCTTTACAGTGAGGGTGGGGAGACACTGGCACAGGTTGCCCAGGGAGGTTGTGGATGTCTCCTCCCTGGGGATGTTCAAGGCCTGGTTGGGTGAGGTCTTGAGCAACCTGGGCTGATGGGAGATGTCCCTACCCATGGCAGGGGGCTGGCACTGCATGGTCTTTGAGGTCCCTTCCAAACCAAAGCATTCTGTGATTCTGTGCTTGAAGAATCCTGAGAAAGCAGTTCTGGGCAGACAGGAGTTGTTCTGGCCTCTAAATGATGAGGTGCATGGATGGTTAGAGGAAAGGGAACTGTTAGAGCAGCTCCAGAAGAGGCTACAAAGATGATCTGGGGGCTAGAGCAGCTCTCCCGTATGCAAGGCACAAAGCAGCCAACATTTTCAGTGGCATGGGCAGCTTGCAGCAGAAAGGCAGCATCCAAGCCTCCAAAAGCAGGTACTAACCTCTAATGGCTAACCTGCAGCTGCCTGTGGGTAATAGATGGGAACTCTTACAGCCCTATTGAGCTCACCACAGGAACTTCATTAAGCAGTTGAGGACAACAGGCAGAGCATTGTAGGGGGATCCCTGCATGCTTTTAATAAAGCATTCCAGGGAAAGCCAAGCATTGCAGCTACCAAGGAACCTCTGCCAACAAAGCTCCTGTCCACCCTGGTGCGACTAAAGTCACTCCTGGCATGGTGAGGAAGCAGCAATGAAGATAGATCAGACTGGCACTGGGCAGCCTGGTGTCACTTCTTCATGGGGACACATCTGCCCAGAGTGCTGCTCTCACTGCCTCTAACACGGCACAGGGATGGCATCCTGCAGGGAAAAACAGCTCCAGCGGTGCTGGGATTCACAGAGTCACTGACTGCATTGGCTTGGGAGGGATCCTTCAAGGGTCCAACTGCCCTGCAGGCAGCAGGGACACCTCCAACTAGAGCAGGATGCTGACGGCCACATCAAGCTTGATGAGTGTCTCCAGGGATGGGGCCTAAACCCCAGCCTTCAACCATGTAATTTTGGGACACTGTTCCCTGTGTGCTGACACAGAGCATGAGCCCTGTGGAACTGACCTGAAGGTGCCTTTTAAGGTGCCAGCTGAGATGGAGACAGTGAGAGCAGGGCTGGGGAGGAGTAGCTGAGGGAGCTGGGGGAGGTTGGTGTGGAGCAGAGGAGGCTGAGGGCAGAGCTCATTGCTCTCTACAGCTCCCTGAGAGGAGGCTGCAGTGAGGGGGGTTGGGCTCTGCTCCCTAGGCTCAGGTGATAGCAGGAGAGGAAATGGCCTGGGATGGTGCCAGGAGAGGGTTAGACTGGAGAGGAGGAAAAATGTCGTTGGTTCAGGAGTGGTCAGGGACTGGCAGAGGCTGCCCAGGGAGGTGGTGCAGTCCCCATGCCTGGAGGTGTTCCAGAGCTGTGTGGCCATAGCACTTGGGGCCATGGTTTGGTGCCCGTGGTGGTGCTGCCCTGGGTGACCTCAGAGGCCCTTTCCAGCCCAACCCATTCTGTGGTTCCATGACTGATTCTATGATTCCTTTCACAGAGGTCTGTCCCCTTTGCTGGAGACAGCTACAGAGGCAGGACAAAGAAATGGCTTTACCAAGTAGGAGCTGGTAGGGTGGAGCCCAACTGGCCTGAGCCAAGCCCTGTATTGTTGTCAGAAGTTTTCCAGACCAAAGCAACAACCTGAACTGCAGTGGAGAAGTTTGGATTGAGTAAAGACTTGGCTCTAGATCCAGTTTTTCAGCACAGAAATGCCCAAGCCAGCATCTTGCCTCAAATCCTGAAGGGACCTGAGGCTCTGCCACCTTAATGAAAAACATTTAGAATCATAGAACCATAGAATCAGTCAGGGTTGGAAGGGACCACAAGGATCAGACAGTTCCAACCCCCCTGCCATGGGCAGGGACACCCTACCCTAGAGCAGGCTGCCCACAGCCTCATCCAGCCTGGCCTTAAACACCTCCGGCCATGGGGCCTCAACCACCTCCCTGAGCAACCCATTCCAGCCTCTCACCACTCTCATGCTCAACAACTTCCTCCTCACCTCCAGCCTGAATCTCCCCTCCTCCAGCTTTGCTCCATTCCCCCCAGTCCTGTCACTCCCTGACAGCCTAAAAAGTCCCTCCCCAGCTTTTTTGTAGCCCCCTTCAGATCCTGGAAGGCCACAAGAAGGTCACCTGGGAGCCTCCTCTTCTCCAGACTGAACAGCCCCAACTCTTTCAGTCTGTCCTCACAGCAGAGCTGCTGCAGCCCTCTGAGCATCCTCGTGGTCCTTCTCTGGACATGCTTCAGCATCTCCACATCCCTCTTGTCCCAGGGGCTCCAGCACTGGATGCAGTACTCCAGGTGGGGTCTCAGCAGAGCGCAGTAGAGGAGGAGAATCACCTCCCTGGCCCTGCTGGCCACACTCCTTCTGATGCAGCCCAGGCTCTGCTTGGCTTTCTGCGCTGCAAGTGCACACTGCTGGCTCCTGTTGAGCTTCTCATCCAGCAGCACCCCCAAGTCCCTCTCCTCAGGGCTGCTCTCCAGCCACTCACTGCCCAGCCAGGGACTTAGCAGCAGCACTCTGCTGGCAGGGGCCACCAGCAGAGCTGAGCTGCAATGCCTTCCCAGGCCTCACCTCCAGCCTTTGTCACCTCTGTGTAATGTGTCAGAAAAGAAATTAGATTAGCCCAGGCAGAACGAGAGCAGGAAGAGCAGAAGCTGCTCTGCTCTGCAGAGTTTGGGAGATCAGTCTGCTGCAAGCTGCATGGAGGAAGAGTAAAGCCCTGGAGGAAACTTGCTGCAGTCTGGGGCTATGACAGAAGAGGGAGGCTGTTGTGTCTGAGCCTGCATTTGGAAAGGGTTTGGCATCTTTCTGATCCCTTTTCTCTTTGAGCCCTGGCAGGAGGCCTCACCAGGCTGGGCAGTCTGAGCAGTGCCAGCTGCAGACAACAGCTAGGGGCCAACATGTTCATTGAGCACAGACTCTTCCCTCTACCCATGCTGGCTTTGAAAGACCATTCAGAAACCAAACTAGGAGCTTCACAGGCCCATTAAGGATGGAATAGACCTTTAAGATCATCAGGTCCAGCCACAACCCAACTACTGTTAGCACTGATACCCTTAGTGCTAACTCCAGCTTGCTCCCCACACAGGGCTTGGGTCTTTACATTGTATGTAAATATGTTTGATATCCACAGGTATCAGATACACCAAGCACCCCCCTCCCATCTTCTATCTGCTGCCAGTGGTAAACTCTGCCACAGAGCAGCTTGTGCTGTCCCTTGAAGGGCAGAAGCAATTCCATTTAGGTAGTGGGCAGGGCCAGGCTGGGTGAAGCCTTCAGCAGCCTGTTCTGGTGGAGGTGTTCTTGCGCCCTCCCTCCATGGAACTGGAGGGTCTTTAAGATCCCTTCCAACCCATTCTGTGATTCTATGAAGCTGAAGTTGTCTTGACCTACCCTGGACCTAGCCAGTGGTCCACATGAAGGAGATGCAATTTCTCTGCGGGTCACTGCTCTCAGAGCTCATTCCTCTGAAGGAGGAAGAGAGCTACGAGGCTGCCTGATGCCTTCCTCTTCTCAGTCCTCCCTGAAGTGCCCTGCTGGCATTTCTGCCAACCCAGCACAGCACAAGGGCTGCCATTCCCTTAGCTTCCTTCTCCTGCTGTCTCTGCTGTGCTCTCTTCCTTGGGCTGGGGGAACTCAGGTTAGGCCCATGCTGTGCTTTCTGTGCTGAGGTCCCCAGTTGGCTCCCTCACTGGGTAAGTGTCATTGTCCTCATCCTGAGCCCTCAGAAAGAGATGGAACAATTGGCTCAGCATCTCAGCCCAAAACGTTTTGATGTCTGCTTTCATACCTGTGAAAGCCCTAGCCCTAATTTCCTTTCAGGAATGGCTCCCCTCAGTTAGTCCCAGGTGCTGACTGCTCCTCTTGCTTTCCATTTCCAGGTACCCTCATACCAGACTCCTGCCCACGTCGCACCAGGCAGCCCACTGCAGGGAGAGCAATAGAGGCTCTGCCCCACAGGCACCTCCTCCTCTGGCAGGTAAGGAATGAAAACCTGGGCACTTGCCCTGTTCACTCTGATCAGCCAGGAGAAAGACCACCCCAGGAGCTGTGCACTGCCACTGAGCTCCTCAGTCAGTCCTCTGGGAGCACATCCTCACAGCTTCATGCAACGGGTTGGGTTGAAAGAGACCTCAAAGATCATCCAGTTCCAACCCCCCATCATGGGCAGGGACACCTCCACCAGCCCAGCTTGCTCAAGGCCTCATCCAGCCTGGCCTTGAACACCTCTAGGGAGGGGGCATCCCCAGCCTCTCTGGGCATCCTGTGCCAGTGTCTCCCCAGAGCACGCCCAGAGTGATGCACACATGGAGGTGAAGTCATTTCACCCCTGTGGCTGACCTATACCACTCCAGGTTCTGTCCAGTCACCACTCTCTGTTCAAGTGAGGGGCTCAGAAGTTGCACTCAGAGGCCAGAATCACTCAGGAAGTTTGTTTGGCATTTTCTTAGCTCTACTTTATGTGATTTGTTTTTTTAAGAGGAAAAAGTTAAGTGAGGTTATTCTTCCCTTGTACTCAACACTGCTCAGGCCACTCTTGAGTGCTGTGTCCAGTTGTGGGCTCCTCAATTGAAGAGAGATGTTGAGGTGCTGGAAGGTCTCCAGAGCAGGGCAGCAAGGCTGGGGAGGGGCCTGGAGCACAGCCCTGTGAGGAGAGGCTGAGGGAGCTGGGGGTGTGCAGCCTGCAGAAGAGGAGGCTCAGGGCAGACCTCATTGCTGTCCGCAGCTACCTGAAGGGAGGCTGTAGCCAGCTGGGGTTGGGCTCTGCTGCCAGGCACCCAGCAACAGAACAAGGGGACACAGCCTCAAGCTGTGCCAGGGGAGGTCTAGGCTGGATGTTAGGAGGAAGCTGTTGGCAGAGAGAGTGATTGGCATTGGAATGGGCTGCCCAGGGAGGTGGTGGAGTCCCCGTCCTTGAAGGTGTTGGAGCAAAGCCTGGCTGGGGCACTTAATGCCATGGTCTGGTTGATTGGCTAGGGCTGGGTGCTAGGTTGGGCTGGATGAGCTTGGAGGTCTCTGCCAACCTGCTTTATTCTGTGATTCTGTGATTCTGTGATACTGAAAGGAAGCTTTAAGAAGTTGTTGCCACCTGTGCAGAGGCAGAAGCCTTCTGCTGGGCACAGCCATCAAGCGCCCCGTGGCTTTCACTCACAACCCCCCCACCACCACCTTTCACTTGTCCAGGCTGACTTTTAAGGAGCTTTTTCAGCAGTGCAGACAATTTGGGCTGTGTGTCCTGCTTTGTAGCCATTATTAACTCACAGTGTGGGCTCTAAACCCAAGCTTCCTCCTCTGATGCCAACTGGCATCTGTCGCCACTCTCTCCTTATCTGCTACCTCTGCCAGTTCCCAATGTGAAATGAGGCCAGGCCAGGCTCTCCTGGGGATTAGACCTAATGCACTGAGGGCTGTCTGCCCTGGTTATATTTATCAACTTGTTTAGATTTCCAGTCTGGGCAGCCAGGCTCCAGAAGTGCTGCTGCTTTCCTGGGAGGCAAACCCAGGCAGCTGCAAAGGCAGATGCTTGCTCTCCCTCCTGTGTTCTTAGAGAGCATGGATGGGCTGCAAAACCCCACAGCATGGGAGGCGACCCAAAAGTCACATCCAGTTGACAGCTGTCACTGGTGGTATGCACCAATGATAGGTGCTGGGCACGGTCCTGTTCAGTATCCTTAGTGATGATCTGGAGCAAGGGATTGAGTCCAGCATCAGTGAGTCTGCAGATGACACCAAGCTAGGAGTGGGTGTGGAGGGTAGGAGAGCCCTGCAGAGGGACCTGGCCAGGCTGGTGGGTGGGCAGAGGCCAATGGGATGAGACTGAACAAGGCCAAGTGCAGAGTTCTACACTTTGGCCACAGCAACCCCAAGCAGCACTACAGGCTGGGGACAGAGTGGCTGAGAGCAGGCAGGAAGAAAGGGACTTGGGGGTGCTGGTAGAGAGGAGCTGAAGATGAGGCAGCAGAGTGCCCAGGTAGGCAGGAGAGCCAATGGCATCCTGGGCTGGCTCAGGAGCAGTGTGGCCAGCAGGACAAGGGAGGTTCTTGTGCCCCTGTGCTCAGCACTGCTCAGGCCACCCCTTGAGTGCTGTGTCCAGTTGTGGGCTCCTCAATTCCAGAGAGATGCTGAGGTGCTGGAAGGTGTCCAGAGNACAAGGTCTGGTTAACTGGTTAGGGCTGGGTGCTAGGCTGGGCTGGATGAGCTTGGAGGTCTCTTCCAACCTGCTTGATTCTATGATTGTAAGTCACTTCCATCCAAGATCCTCCATCCTGAAACTGAAGATTGGACAGGATGATCTTCAGAGGTCCCTTCCAGCCCCTGCCACATGTGCGTGTGCAGGGGCCACAAGGAAGGAGAGCTGCTTGCCTGCAACAAGAGGCAGCAGGAGCAGGCTCAAGTAGTGCTCTGTAGCTCCCCACACCAGCTGTATCCTCCTGAGATCCCAGGAGGCAAAAGGGCCAAAGAAATCGTTGGCTTTCTAACTTTCTGCTGTGCTGGTTGTTAGATAGAAGCATGACGTGAGCCACACTTCACCCTGAGCTCAGACTGATGCACCCAAGTCCACATGATGTCAGGCACCAAAGTACAAGAAGCAGGGACACAGACATGAGACACAGTGTGGAAGATTGTAAAGAAAGTTAGAGACAAGAACAGGGACTTCTGACAAGGGCTCATGGTGACAGGGCAAGAGGCAATGGTCTGGAGCTGGAAGAGAGGAGATTGAGACTGGAGATGAGGAAGAAATCCTTGGTGGTGAGGGTGGTGAGACACTGGTACAGGTTGCCCAGGGAGGTTGTGGAGCACAGAAGCACCAAATGTGATCGAAGATTCAGTGCTTCTGTGATCCACAACCTCCCTGGAGGTGTCCAAGACCAGGCTCGATGAGACCTTGAGCAACCTGGGCTAGTGGGAGGTGTCCCTGCCCATGGCAGGGTGTTGGAACTGGATGATCTTTGAGGTCCCTTCCAACCCAACCCAGTCTGTAATTCCATGCTTCTATACAAAGAGCATCTTGCAGCTGTGGAATGCCAGTGCAGGACTATCCCTACCAGCTCTTTCCTAAGGGTGCTGGTCCAGCCCAGTTTCACACACCTCCAATCTCTCAGTAGCTATTTCTGTCAGGAGCACAGTGGATGCAGCTCTGGCAGTTCAGGATTGTGCTGCTGGAAGGCATTTTCCTTCACACAACAGAGTTCTCAGTTTGTGCCTTATTACTGCACAGAATTCTCCTGGGTCTTTGCACCTTTTCTAAGCACCACAGCATCAGAGAACTTTGGGGCTTGAAAAAGTCCTCCACGATCACTGAGTCCAACACCAAACCAACACCACCACGGGCACCAAACCATGACCCCAGGTGCCAGGGCCACGCGGGGCTGGAACACCTCCAGGCACGGGAACTCCACCACATCCCTGGACAGCCTCTGCCAGTCCCTGACCACTCTTGCACCAAAGACATTTTTCCTCCTCTCCACCCTAATGACACCATTCCAGACCATTTCCTCTCCTTCTTGAGAAGCAGAGCCCATCCCCACCTCACTGCAGCCTCCTCTCAGGGAGTTGTAGAGAGAAATGAGCTCTGCCTGCAGCCTCCTTCCAGGGAGCTGTAGAGAGCAATGATCTCTGCCCTCAGCCTCCTCTTCTCCACACCAGACTCTCTCCCCCAGTTCCCTCAGCTGCTCCTGATAGGTTGGACTGGATGATCTTGGAGGTCTCTTTCAAGCTGGTTGATTCTATGATTCCTCCCCAGCCCTGTTCTCTAGACCCCTTTCCAGCTTCCTCGCCTTTCCCTGCACAGACTCCAGCCCCTCAATGCCGTGTTACATCACTGTCCTCTTGACCTTCCTCCAGTTCCACACCATCACTTTGTGATTTATCAGCTCTCTAGTCAGAAAGCAATAAAAACATCAGGCTTACAACTCAGAAAATAAGGCAAATCACTGCAAATTAAAGAATCCTCCAAAGCAAAAGGCTGTGAACACCTCCAGAAGATGCTAAGGAGGGTAAAATTCATGGAAGGAAAGCACCTCAAGTGCTGTGAAACAAAGATGTCACCTCTCAGCAGGTCAGTTAGCTGCAGCTGCCTGCAGGGTGCTGCCCTGGGGAAGCCACCACCTGCTCCCCTCACTCATCCACTGCTTCCCAAGCAGCTTTTGGCAGCCACTTTCAAGGAAAGACCAGTGGCCTAGCTGGCCCTCTGGCCTCCTTCCACACATCAGCTCGGAGGGGGTTGTTGTGCACTGGGCATGGGTGGATCGCTTCTGTGGTTGATTGCATCGATCCTGCTGCATCGCACAGAGGCTGTGCCAGGACACCAAAGAGCTGTGCAGATCACAGCAGTGCTGGGATGGAGGCCAGCAAGTGCAGAGCAGAACTCCTGGGCTGATGGACCTGAGGCTTGGCAGGATCAGGGAGGGCTTTCAGAGACGTGCCCGAGGTGTGTGCTTGAGCAGGAGAAGTGTGGGCAAGGGCACAAGAGCAGAGGTGCCACTGAGCTTTAAATCATAGAATCAGTCAGGGTTGGAAGGGACCACAAAGATCATCCAGTTCCAACCCCCTTGCTGTAGGCAGGGACACCCTACCCTAGATCAGGCTCCCCAAAGCCTCATCCAGACTGTCCTTAAACACCTCCAGGGATGAGGCTTCCACCACCTCCCCGGGCAACCCCTTCTAGGCTCTCACCACCCTCATGCTGAAGAACTTCTTCACATCCAGGCTGAATCTCCCCATTTCTAGCTTGGTTCCATTCCCCCAGTCTTATCCCTACCTGACAGCCTAAAAGTCCCTCCCCAGCTTTCTTGCATCTTCAGATACTGCAAGGCCACAATAAGGTCGCCTGAGAGCCTTCTTCTCTCCAGACTGAGCAGCCCCATTGCTCATCTCCTGCTTCCATCTCTCAACCAGGTCTAAAAAGTCCCTTCCCAGTTTTTTTGTAGCCTTTGGCTCTTCAGGCATCTTGTGTCAGTGAAATGCTGCTGACAGATGTGCCTGCAGCCTCAGGCAGAAGCTGGCCAGCACCTGAAGGGGCTACAGGAGACCACAGGAGGGACTTTTGACAGGGGCTGCTGTAGAGTCCCAGGAGGGAGGACAATGGCTTTGAGCTGGGAAAGGGGAGATTGGGACTGAAGGTGAGGAAGAAATTCTGGACAGTGAGGGCGGTGAGACACTGGCACAGGTTGTCCAGAGAGGTTGTGGAGCACAGAAGCACCCAATGTGATCGAAGATCACATTGGGTGCTTCTGTGCTCCACAACCTCTCTGGAGGTGTCCAAGGCTAGGCTGGATGAAGCCTTGAGCAACCTGTTCTAGTGGGAGTTGTCCCTGACTATGGCAACGAGGTTGGAACTGGCTGAGCTTTGAGATTCCTTCCAACCTAACCCATTCTGTGATTCTATGAATATTAAGCCCAAAGACTTCACACATACCTCTTGCTACTGGGAGAAGAATTGTCCAGAGCAGTCAACCTTCAGCTTGGCTCACTGTCACCTGTCCAGACAGCCCTCTGCCACCACTCCCAATCCTCACCAGTCACACATAGCCTCTGACTCTCTTGCTCCATAAACAGATCTGGAAATCACAGTCCAAACCATCATTAAATTCTTGCAGTTTATTAGTTTCTGCTCCTTGAGATAATTTTTATCTGTCTACCAACACAGCAAAAGTAAGATTCATAGACCAACTCCCTCAGCATTTCCTGTGCTCTGGGATTGCGTAACCTGGGCTACAACTCACTCTTCAAGGGCTCAGCAGCAGCACCAAGAGCAGCGTGGCCACAGTTTGAGAAAGGTGATTCTGCCTTCTGCTCTGCTCTGCTGACACCTCACCTGCAGCATTGCCTCCAGCACAGGAAGGACATGGAGATGTTGGAGCAAGTCCAGAGGACGCCACAAGGGTGATTAGAGGGCTGAAGAACCTCCCCTGTGGGACAGGCTGAGAGCTGGGACTGTTCAGCCTGGAGAAAAGAAGGCTCCAGAGAGACCTCAGAGCAACCTTGCAGTGCCTGAAGGGGCTCCAGGAGAGCTGGGGAGGGACATTTGACATGGGTTGAGAGTGACAGAATGAGGGACAATGGCTTTGAGCTGGAAGAGGGGAGACTGAGACTGGACAGGAGGAAGAAATTCTTGGCAGTGAGGGTGGGGAGACACTGGCACAGGTTGCCCGGGGAGGTTGTGGATGCCTCCTGCCTGAAGGTGTCCAAGGCCAGACTGGGCAACCTGGACTGGTGGAAGTGTTGGACTGATGGTGGCTTTGGGCAACCTGGACTGGTGGAGGTGTGCCTGCCCATGGCAGGGGGTTGGAACAAGATCACAGTCTCACAGTATCACCAAGGTTGGAAGAGACCTCACAGATCATCAAGTCCAACCCTTTACCACAGAGCTCAAGGCTAGACCATGGCACCAAGTGCCACGTCCAACCTTGCCTTGAACAGCCCCAGGGACGGCGACTCCACCACCTCCCCGGGCAGCCCATTCCAGTGTCCAATGACTCTCTCAGTGAAGAACTTTCTCCTCACCTCAAGCCTAAGCTTCCCCCGGCGCAGCCTGAGGCTGTGTCCTCTCGTTCTGGCGCTGGCCACTATGATTGTGCCATGGGCAGCCCTAACCCACTCCGACTGGTGGACTTCACACTGCTGCAGCTGAAGCTACTGCCAAGGCAGCTAAGCACCAGTAACCTGCTGGAGAATATGCACTTGTTTACTGGTGCTGAGCACAAGGAAAGGGGGCTCAGAGCCACTGCTGTAACCCATTTTCACTTCAGTAGCTGCAACCCTGCTCTGGAGAACTGAACTGCTTGAACTCAAAGCCCTCCCATCTCTGGCTTTGCCAAGGTCTCTCCTCCAGCTTGCCCCATCTCTTGGTGATCACAGCAGCTCCTCCATGTCTCTGGGGGCTGATGTCAGGAGTTGCAGGCACTCGGTAACATCTGTACATCCAGCCTGGGCATTCAGTAGTGCCTTCCCACAGTGGCTGTGGACTCGTGGAGGAGTCTCCAGATGCCTGGTTATGAGGGTTGTGAACTCAGTGCCAGCTTTCCCGCAGCCGCAGGGCCTGGGCTGCTTATTCCAGTTCAGATTCTCTCCCACCCCTGGCTGCAGGTGAACTCTTCCTGCTCCTCAGCCACGGCACTTACAGCTTCCCTCTCCACCGCTGGCGCCCTGGTTTGGCGAAAGCAGCGGGAGCTGCGGGTGGCACCCGGGAGCTGCCCTTAGCGCTGGGGTTCGCTGGGCAGGCTCTCCCTGGGCAGGCTCTCCCTGGGCAGGCTCTCCCTGGGCAGGCTCTCCCTCTGCCGGCCTTCGGCAGCCGCTGCGCCTCCTCGGGAGTGCTAAAACGCTGCTGCAGATCCCATTGCTGGTGCCACTCAGCGACCATTTCGCTCCTCCTATCATTTGTTCCTAGGGAGCAGAGCCCAATGCCACCGCGCTGCAGCCTCCTTGCAGGGAGGCGTAGAGAGCAGTGAGGTCTCCGCTCGGCCTCTCCTCCTCCAGGGTCTGGAGGGCAGATTGCAGTGCAAGTGCGCGCACCGGGCCAGCTGCAAACCTCACCAGACCCGGGGCTGGAGCAGCAGGGACGAGTCAGCTATGGGTCAGTGGCAGCAGCGGTGGTCACCGGCCGTGTCGGTGGCTCTGAACCCAGCGAGAGGCAAAGCCTGGCACCGGCGGCTCCGCCGCTGGCACAGCCCGGCGCAGGCAGGCACTGCGCCACGAGGCGGCGCTGCTGCGCCAGGGCCGAGCCCTGCCGCTGCTGCCTGCGCCCAGCCGGGGGAAGCCCTGCCGAGTATTCCCCGTGCCGGGAGCTCTGCTTCCCATTCCCCCTGCCGGGAGCTCTGCTTCCCATTCCCGTTCCTTGGCAGCTCTGCTTCCCTTTCCCTGTGCCAGGAGCTCTGCTTTCCATTCCCGTTCCCTGGCAGCTCTGCTTCCCATTCCGTTCCCTAGCAGCTCTGCTTTCCATTCCCGTTCCCTGGGAGCTGTGCTTCCCAAAAGGAGCAAGGTTATGGAAGCGGCATGTCCAGAGGTGAAGAGGTCATACGAGGAGCATCTGATGGCCCTGGAGGTGTTTGGTGTGGAGCAGAGGAGGCTGAGGGCAGAGCTCATTGCTTTCTGCAGCTCCCTGAGAGGAGGCTGCAGTGGTGGGGGGTGTTGGGCTCTGCTCCTTTGTAACAAGGGATAAGAAGCCAGGGAATGGCCTCAGGTTGCCTCGAGGCAGGTTCAGGTTGGAGAGCAGAAGACACTTGTTGACTGGAAGGGTTCTCACAGCCTGGCATAGGCTGCGCAGGGAGGTGGCTGAATGCCCATCCCTGGAGGGGTTTCCAAGAGGCAGAGCTGTGGTGCTGAGGGCCAGATGCGATTCTTCAGCAGCTGGGCAGCCACCAGCAATGATCTCATTCTTCAGATCTGCAGCATCAAAACAAGACAGAAATAACCTCTGAAGGTCCCACACAGGAAACCAGACAGAGACTTGGAGTTTGTCAGCAGAAATCTGATGGATTTCTGGAGAGGAAGGATGAGGTGGACTGAGAATTTTCTCCTGGCTGGTTCATAATTTCTCCTGACGAAAAGCCTCTGCTTTCCCCTCTGGCTGCATGAGGAGCTGGGCTGCAGGATGGAGTCAGTCCCAGCAGCAGTCTGGGTAATCCCTGCCCCTCCTGCCCACCACTAAACCCATCCTTGACACTGCTGTGGCTTTCAGCTGCACTTTGGAGCTGAGTGCAGAACTGCCCACAGATGCTGAAGGGAACCCCCAATGTTGTGACTAATGCTCCAGGGAGAGCTGTAAACCTGCATGCCCACGAAGGGCCAGGTCTGAAAATAGATCTTTGTGCTCCTAAAAGAGTTGTCACAGAATCACAGAGCTGTCTGGGATGGAAAAGTCCTTTTACAGTCTACCCAGCACCACTATGGCCACTAAACCATGCCTCCCAAGTGCGGTTCTTGAGCACCTCCAGGGCTGGGGACTCTACCACAGCACAAACCCTGAGGCATCAAAGGGTTTCAGGGCTCTCTGTGACTCTGTGAGTGCCATAGTCCTCAGGAAGCAGAGAGCAAGGTTGTGTGCAGCTTGCTGGCAGGTCCTCAGCTCCTGCTTCCTGCACACAATCACTTCACAGCAGGACATCAGGCGATGTTCACAAGTGAGGTGGGTAACCTGCCATGCTTCTCCTAGGTGTTTTGGCTTTGGGCTTTTATTGCTATCTCAGGAGTTTGAGTTAATTTTTTGGGTAAGCTGGAACAGACTAAACCTCCAAGCAGGAGAGGAACAGCTGTGAATGGCAGGAGTGTCCCTGCTCAGAAAGTGAATGCAGAGCAGTAAGGCTCAGCGTGGCATCGTATTCACCTTCAATTTCTAGCACTAGGTATTGCCTAGCAAGGAGCAGACAAAGGGCATTCATCTGTCCCGTGCCATACAGGTACAGGATGGTGGTGCTGAGTGATGTCCAGGTGTAGCGTCTACACATAAAGCAATTCTGAAGGCCACTGTCGTGGTCTGTGACAAGGGAGGTGTATGCCACAGGGACTCCAAAATCATATCCAGGAAGGCAGCAGGGGGCCGAGGTCATCATCAGTAAGCAGCTCGGCCGAGAGCTGTCTGTGAAGAGTAGAAGTGGTGAGAGCTCAGTGGGTATCATTTACTGCAGCATGTGGGCAGCAAAGGTCACCACTGAAGCCTCCAGCAGGCTCAGAGACTGCCTGCCTGCTGCTGTGACCCAATTCTAGCCAACTTACTACAGAGGCTTCTTTATCACAATCAGCAAAACGATTCGGTTGGAATGGAAAAAAAAAATAATCTGGTGATTTCTACAAGTTCTCTTCTGTGTGAACACAGAGAAAATGGCTCTGAGCCGACTGCCACCACCACAGGGACCCTGCCTCAACAGGGGCAGGGGAGGGTTCCACGCTCACCCCGAAGCAATGCTGATCAGCCTCAGGCGTGAAGAGCTCAGCTGTGGCTGTGCTTGCTGCCTTGGGACAGTGCTGACTCCCCTGGGGCTGTGTTGCTGCCCCCCCGTGGCTGTGCTGCTGTCCTGGGGCTGTGCTTGCCGCCTTGGGGCTGTGCTGCTCCCCTGGGGCTATACTGCTCCCCTGGCGCAGTGCTGCTCCCCTGGGGCTGTGCTTGCTCCCCTGGGGCTGTGCTGCTACCCGTGGCAATGGTGCTGCCCTGGGGTGTACTGCGCCTCTGTGGCTGTGCTGCTGCCCTGTGGCAATGGTGCTGCTCCCCTGTGGCCGTGCTTGCTCCCCCGTGGCCGTACTGCGCCGCTGTGGCTGTGCTGCTCCCCTGGTGCTATACTGCTCCCCTGTGGCTGTGCTTGCTCCCCTGTGGCTGTACTGCGCCGCTGTGGCTGTGCTGCTCCCCTGGTGCTATACTGCTCCCCTGGGGCTGTGCCGCTCCCCTGGGGCTGTACTGCCGCCCTGTGACTGTGCTGCCTCCCTGTGGCTGTGCTGCTCCCCTGGGGCTGTGTTGCTGCCCTGGGGCTGTGCCGCTCCCCTGGGCCTGTGCTTGCTCCCCTGGCACTGTGTTGCTGTCCTGGGGCTGTGCTGCTCCCCTGGGAATCAAGGGAACGGCCCTGGAAGGGAAGGGTCAGAGCTCAAACTAAGCGGAGCAGGATTCTGTCTCTCCGCTGCATCCTGAGGCAAAGAGGAGCAGGTGGCGCAAGGCAGAATGAAGCAGCCCAAATGGAGCCAGGGTACACCTGTGGGCACACCTGTGCCTGCCACCGCTTGCTCAGTAGCCCAGGGCAGACAGGAGACGCAAGCGGTGAGGAGCGCCCTGGCTCACCTATTGCCAGAGAGTCTCTCTGCAGATCACAAAGGGAGGTGTGCGGAGATGGCTCCAGTGCAGTGCCTGCCTCTGGCCTTTCCGTGGCGCTGCTGCAGTGGTTTTCAGATAAGGACGGAGGGGATTCCCTCATGGCACTGCCCAACCATCTGCCGGGCCAGCAGCTCTCCCGAAGAGCCGGTGAGGGCTGCCAGAGCCATCGCCCTGCCCCTTCGCACCAGGTATGGCACACGGTGCTTTCGGACAACAGAGTTGTCAGGTGCTCACAGTTGGAAGGGACCCTCCAAGGGCATCTTCCGGGGCAGGGAAACCCCCACAGCAGGGACATCTCCAACTGGAGTGGAAGCAACCCCCCTGCAGTCAGCAGGGACACCTCTAACTGCAGCAGGCTGTCCAAGGCCACATCCAGGCTGATCTTACATCATTAGCTCATAGATTCATGGAATGGTTTGGGTTGGAAGGGGCCTTAAAGATCATCCAGTTGGAACCCCCTGCTATGGGCACACCTCCCCCTAGCCCAAGTTATCACTTCCCATTTTAATCCTGAAGAGGGGAGATTTGGACTGGATGTTAGGAAAAAGTTCTTTGCAGTGAGGGTGGTGAGACACTGGCACAAGTTGCCCAGGGAGGTTGTGGAGCACAGAAGCACCGAATGTGATCCCTTCCCTCCCCTCCCTTCTCCTTCCCTTCCCCTCCCTTTTCCTCTCCTTCCCCTCCCCTCCCGCCTCCTTCCCTTCCCCTCCCCTTCCCTCCCTTTTCCTTCCCCTTTCCTTTCCCCTTCCCCTTCCTCTTCCTCTTCCCCTTCCCCTTCTCTCCCCTCCCTTTCCCTTCAGTTCCTTCTTCCTAACTCTTTTCCCACAAGTCTATGGTACAGAGGAAGCTTGGAGTGGGGTTGAATCCTCAGGAATGAGGAGAATGAAATCTAAGGTGGCCACAGCTAAGCCGTGCAGTGCACAGCACCCTGCACGCAGTGAAAGGCAACCAACTTCTTTGTGCTGCACCTCGCAGGCAGAATCCAAACACTCCTGAGGAAAGAGCATTCTTCTCCTCACTAGCATGTGGCAGAAGGAGCCAGCAGGAGTGGATCTCCCACTGACACACTGACACATTCCCATTCCCACTGAGTCACTCAGGCTGAGTCAGCTCAAGGCTGATTTCCAGTTTGCAGAGTCAATACATTTCCAGTCCAGAAAACTCCTTAGAAAGAACAGGGGAAAGATCCTAAACAAATCCCTGTGTCCTGCCCAGTGCAAAGGCAGAGGATTTCTCAGTATTGCTCAGCCAGGATCGTTCTTTCCTTTTCTCTGGCTGGATCTGTACCAGCATGACTGTGCCGTGCCGTGTCTCAGCTAGCAGCTGACAAGAGCAGCTTAGGAGATAGGCCAGGTGTGGGCTGCAAGTCTTGCTCCAGTGCCCCAGCGCAGTTCTACTCCTGCCTGCTCATAGTCACACCAGTAAATCCATTTCCTTCCTTTCAGACAGCACACTCTGCTGCACCGAGGTGATCTGCTGCAGGGGGAGAAGAATAAACTGCACCAGGACAGGCTGGGA
>WAAF01008336.1:0-24014 GCA_013400475.1 Tricholaema leucomelas
AAAAAAAAAGAAAAAGAAAAAAGAAAAAGAATAATAAAAAGAAAGGAAAAGAAAAGAAAACCACCAAAACATCGTGTCATTAAATGAGGCTTTGCAGACAGAAAGAGGAGAGGCTGGCTTGAAAAACAACCTGAGACTCACAAACACAACTACTGAGGGAATGCCATGGACTGAAACCAAACTCCAAGGAAAAGTATTCAAGCATGTTTTGTAATTGGGTGTCTCAATCTTTCTTGTGCAGCTTAAGGCCCTCCAAATGAGCCTACACACTCAGAATCCCTAAGACACTTGCACTCTGAGCAGCTCACCTCTGCAAATTGGACAGCAAAAATCATGCTATCATTTAAAAATCTTTGCCAGAGGCTCAAATTCACCTGATAAATAAATATAATGCCTGCTTTACAGCATCAAACTACTCATCTGTCCAATGTCACTTTTATCATAGCACAGGAAAAGGCTTCCAATAACAAAAATCGTTTCCACCTCCCATCAGAAAGGGGAACAGAGGAATAAACAACCCAGCACAGAACACCTGATTATGATTTATCTATACAATTCCATTCTCTTTATCATTACCTTCTGCTAGCAGGTGTCATCACTGCCCATAAATACTATCTAGTTTATTTTCTAAAAGCTGAAGATGATGAAGAAGAGATAGAAACTTAGGTGGCACATATACCACTAAGTTCTCCAGTACCCAGTGTGCTGGTACTGAGTTCCAAGTTACAACTGAGACTCAGAGGTATGGTGTGGCATACTGGAGATAAGCCTGCCAGGGTGATGACCACAGCCCTGGGCTCACAACCTGGGACCTGACTACACGGTGCCTCACTGATGCCATGCATGGCCCAGCCAGCATGGCATCGCCTCAGCTCCTCAGCGCCATGGGACAGCCTGCCTGCCCCTCTCTGGCAGTGCCCTTCCTCACACTGTGCCACCACTGGGCACGGCAGGCGTTTGTGTGCAGAAGGTAGCACACCAACCAACCGGCAGCACCATCCACTCAGAGTAAGAGCTTTCTATTTTCAGGTTGATTCTCACACTTCAAGAAAGAAAAATTGAGAATACATACACCTCCTCACCACAGGTGCCTGAAAGGGAAGATTCTCTTTATGTTCTCTATAAAAATAACTGTCTGCTTGTAATGAAATGTCATATTTCCTCCATAATACAGAACAATATAGGTTTATACAATAATCTTCAGTGAAACATCACTGCACGCTTGAATGATAATGCAATCTCAGCAAAACAAACAAACCAGCACAGAGCTGACTTTCATGTGCCCTTCTACGTGATTATACTTTTCTTAATTTGAACTACTGACTGTCTGGAGGGGTTTCTTAAACCTACCAAAGTGTTTCTAAAATTAAACAAGGAGGGGAGGGGGGGGAAGAAAAGCAAGTGGACACAATTATCTCAGAAATCAACAGGCACCAATCATCTCAGAGCATCGAGTGAAGGCAACTTTCTGCCTTCAGCAAAGAGAGAAGCAGGAGATACACCTGTGTCTGAGACGGAACATTTGCTGCTTGGTTTAATCCCTTTTTAAAGCCGCAAGTCCAAGGAAGAAGTGCCAAGCACAAAGCAATGGTTCAGTTTGCCAAGACAGCCAAACCCTTTTAGCCGCTGCCATCCCACATTTCCCTGCCTGGAGCTATCACTCCTGTTCCCAAGGACACCACCTTGCCTTGTCCTGGCTGTCTTTGTCCTGCATGAGAGCATTCAGCCTCTGCCAAGAACAGCCTTACCAAACCAGAAAGAGCGACAGGGAGAACCAGCACTAAACTTGCACAGGGGATCAGCAGCATGGCTCCAGCCAGGATCTGCAAGGGCAGACCACAGCACCCTGCCTGGCTGTAGCAAGCTCTTACACACTTGGCCACCTCCACGAATTTTACCTGCAAGTGCAATTACTCACAGTGCTCCAGTACTTGTCCCTCCCTGCCTAGCAAGGGCAGAATAGAGTTATCTGCAAATAGCATATTTTATTTTAAGCTGTGGGGAGAAAATTCACACCATTTTCTCCTTATATGCAAACAAACCCAGGCTTTGCAACATGCTCCTGTCAAGGCAACAGGCACAGAGCCAGGCATATCCCCCCTCAGAGCACTTTTGGTGCTTAATGAGGCTACTGGCACTGAGGCTGGAGGCAGCCCACAGATACCCACCAGCCAAGCTGCAGCACACCCAGACATCACTTAAGCGCAGACCCAAACTCATCCTGCATGCCTGCCACTTGCCTACACTGCTTCCAGCTTCCAAGCCAGGCTGAAGCATGGGTTTCAGCAGGCTGTGGGCTACTGCCAAGGGAAAATAAATGCAGCCTTACATTAACATGCTGAGTAAGCACTATGCTGATCTCTGGGGACCCCTGCACTGCAACAGTGCTGACCAGCAACTCCTGTCTGATCTGCCAGTAACCCAGAGAGAGAGGTGAATGCACCTCACCCTTCTCTTAAAAACTATGCTGCTGGGGATGACCAAAGAGGGCACAATGTTTTCTCATGAGCACAGCTCTGCTTCTAGATACTCTCACCAGTATGAAAAGCCACTGTGAATGTTTTTGCCTTGCTGGCACCAGGCAGAATCAGTAATAAACAGTAGGAAATCATGTTCAGCTGCACAGCACTCTGAAATATGATTACTCATTATAAATCACAGTTTTTTTTAACATGTTGCTTCAAACACCATTTCTTAAGAATAAAGCCCTGTCTGCAGTGAAATGCTTGGTGATTTTAATATGCAAACCTCCTACAGAGATGATGTCTCATTTTAATTATTGTTTCGGTTTAATGGGTTTTCATTAAATTAGAGGATGGAGCAATTACCAGGGTGAATAGCTAATGTTACAAAGGTAAGTTCCCATGACTATACAGCAAAAGCACTTCTGCTAGAGAAGGTGGGAAAGCAGTGTAGTTCCATGTAACTCTCCTTCTGCTGGATGCCAAACCACCCTGGCAGGCAGCATCCCTATATTGCTGCCACTCTGATATAGATGTTAGTAGAATCATAGAATCAACCAGGTTGGAGGAGACCTCCAAGCTCATCCTGTCCAAACTAGCACCCAGCCCTAGACAATCAACCAGACCATGGCACTAAGTGCCTAATCCAGGCTTTGCTTCAACACCTCCAGGGACAGTGACTCCATCACCTCCCTGGGCAGCACATTCCAATGCCAATCACTCTCCCTGGCAACAACTTCCTCCTAACATCCAGCCTAGACCTCCCCTGGCACAACTTGAGGCTGTGTCCCCTCGTTCTGTTGCTGCTTGCCTGGGAGAAGAGACCAACCCCACCTGGCTACAGTCTCCTTTCAGGCAGTTGTAAACAGCAACGAGGTCTGCCCTGAGCCTTCTCTTCTGCAGGCTGCACACCCCCAGCTCCCTCAGCCTCTCCTCATAGGGTTTGTGCTCCAGGCCCCTCACCAGCCTTGCTGCCCTTCTCTGGACACCTTCCAGCACCTCAACATCTCTCTTGAATTGAGGAGCCCAGAACTGGACACAGTACTCAAGGTGTGGCCTGAGCAGTGCTGAGTACAGGGGCAGAAGAACCTCCCTTGTCCTGCTGGCCACACTGCTCCTGAGTCAGCCCAGGATGCCATTGGCTTTCCTGGCCTCCTGGGCACACTGCTGCCTCATGTTCAGCTACCATCTACCAGCATCCCCAGGTCTCTCTCTTCCTGGCTGCTCTCAGCCACTCTGTCCCCAGCCTGTAGCATTGTTTGGGGTTGTTTTGGCCAAAGTGTCTCTTGCAACAAATTTAATCTGGCATTAAAAATTAAGTATCTATTTCATTCCTTTCAGGAGGCTACTGCAAATCCAATCCTAAAACTCCAGATGTCTGGGACAGCAGAATTTTGAGCCACTAAAGAAAACAAACAGAGGCTACTTATCAAATCACATTTTCTCCCCAACCAATAATTTAGTTGATTCAGTGGCTTAATGTCAGACTCATGGCTTCTTGAAAATTGGCACCAGCTAGACTGACCACAGACATGTTAATTAAGTAGTTGTCAGAGAGTCAAAGTGCTTTGTTTGTTTTATCAGCATTTCAAACAGAACCATGGAAATCAAGTCCTCTGGAGCAGAGCAGCAGACACTGCACAAGGCCTGGAGGTGAACAGGTGATGAGAAAGAAGGTGGCCACCTCCACTTCTCAAGCCCCAGCCAGCAAAAGGTGCCCAAGGTGACAGAGGAAGAGTAGGGGCACAAAGCTGTAGCAAAGCCTGCTGCATGTGGGTTTCACATCTCCAGGGCCCTTGCTTGTCTCTTCCACCCAAATGGACAAAACCACCAAGGAAAGCACTGGAGTCATCTCTCCAGCAGCAGAAGGATGAGCAGCAGGCCTGGGCAAACACATGGCACAGTGACTGACGGAGTCTTCAAACCATTTGGCCGTTATGGAGCAGGACCAGAAAACTGGAGTAAGCCAAACAGCTCTGCAAGAAGCCTCCTGCTGAGACTGGTGCTGGCCTTGCTGAGGCTGCTTATCACCTGTCACCCAAGGCAGCCTCTTCAACTCCTTTCGAGTATTTCGAGCAGCTACTGAGCTCAGGCTCACCTTCTCAAGCAGCCTCTCTTGCTTCCTCACAGGACTCACGCTGAAAGCAAGATTATTTACAAATGGTTGATCCCTTAAATTAAGTGCTTGGTAGAAATGCTTCAGAAGTTAGGCTGACACCAAAAGTACATAATCTGCTCTTAAATCATGTGAGCTAATCAAATCACACGTGCCCTTCGTTAATTAGTTCAGGAGTCACCGATTACAACATCTTCTCCAGCATTTATCTATGCCAGATAAGGCACCACACCAATGTGTGATGGTTTGGGAGTTATCTGTCCCCCAACACAATGAAATCACCCAGACTAGACTCAGCTGGCTGGAGTTAAGGAATGAAGCTTAATATTCACAGCTCAGCACAATGTACAAGCAGATAGTTAAGATATATTACAAATATCTACAGCAATATACAAGTTAAAAGTAATAGAGAAACACAACAGCCCTCCCCAAGACCAGTGTCCAGGAGGGGCTCCCAACCACGCTTCCCCCTTCTTTCCACCCCTCTATCTTATCCCAGTCTGCCTTAAGTGCAAGGTGAGCTGCAACGATCAGCAAGGGGGGTTAGAAGCAGAATGATTAGTTGGGCTACACAGATCCAAGTGTAACAGCAGAAGCCCAGGGAAAGAAACCACACACACCAACTCTGACAGAGACACACTGTCTTCTGTTTGTGCCCTTGCTTTTATACATCTCAGCAAGCCTATGAGTGCAGCAGGCATCACCACTGTTCCCTTCTCACAGCCTAGAATCTATTTTTTCTCATTAAAATACTCCAATTAGCCTCCAACCAGCACACAGTGTGACTTTAAAGGTTGCTGTTTGCCAATTTGGAAAGCAACCACCTGTTGAGAGAATAGAGCATGGACTACACCAGCAGCACTCAGCTCGGAACAGAGCTGCAATGCTGGGACAGAGCAGTAACTGCTAAGAATCACCACCACCATTTTGCTAGAGGACTGTCCACTTCAGGGGTCTATTTTAAGGGTATACGAGGTGCTAATCTTACACAAAATAATGGGTCACTCAAAAACACTGTTCTGGCTTCCTGCTGCAGCAAGCTAAGCACTTCTTTCCCTCCACATGTACAAAACACTTTCAAGTATGCTCAAAGTCACAGACCCCAAAACCACAAGAGTGCTTTATAAACAGCTAACATACACTGAACTCGACAGCACTGATGTGTTCTTCAGCAACAGTTGTTCAAAAGAAACTTGAGATGGTACCAAAAGGTAAGAAGTACCCAGAACAGTGTAGAACTTCTGCAGATAACTCCTAATTGTAGTTTGGACTTACTTCCTCCCACTATAACCCTTACTGTGTTTGGAATCTCAAAACAAAACTTGAAGCTTTTCCAATAGAGCAAGCAGAGAGATTGAGCCATTGGTCATCTTAAGCAATATGCAATAATTCCAACTTCTCATTCAGCACTCTTCTTTCTTGCAGGTAGTATTAAATGCTGCTCATACTTGGTGGTAACAGCATTGAAAACAAACACTACCATCAAATACTTCTGAAGAGCTTTAGGATTCCTAAGTTTAAAATGAGTAGGACAGACACAGCCAACAAGTAACCCATAGCTTGGATTGTTCAACGATCTCTGAGGTGTCAGATCCCACTGAAACAGGAGAGAAGCTGAACAGATGAAGTATTTTGAGTGTCTTGAAAACCCTGGTCTATCTTCAGGGAGGTCACACAGAAATCAGACCCTCCCTCACTGGTGAAAACCTGCATTCTTAAACATGTCAATCAAAATAGTAATTTCAAGTGGTTCATTAACAGGAAAGGTTCAGCGAAACAGGAACCTGGGACTCAGTTTTAGGAGGAAGTTCTTCACAGAGAGAGTGATTGGCTTTGGAATGGGCTGCCCAGGGAGGTGGTGGAGCTACTGTCCCTGGGGGTGTTCAAGAAAAGACTGGATGGGGCACTTAGTGCCATGGTCTGGTTGACTGGATAGGGCTGGGTGCTAGGTTGGGCTGGATGAGCTTGGAGGTCTCTTCCAACCTGGTTGATTCTCTGGTTCTTTCCAGTTTCTCCACTTGCAGAGAGAGGTTACAATGCCCTAACGCTCCTGGCTATACCTACATAAAGGTTTTAGTTTCCAGCCCAGTAAAGCCTTCCATCACATGAATAATCCAACTAAATTACCTGTAAAGTTCAAAGCAAGCATATGCTGGAAGTGCTCCCTTGGTTCAAGAGCTCCCAATGACTTGGCACTCTAAATAGTTTTTTAATTACTTTTAAAGCAGTCGGCTCATTTATTACTAAAATCTTACGTTTTTTCTTTATTCTCTGTATATGATTTGTACAAGCATTAAACAAATGTGTTTCAGGACCTAATTCTCCCTTCTGTTTTCTTTCCCTTGGAAAAAGCACTTCCGTGTTATTGCTAAAGCAAATTAAATCCTGGGTGTCTGTTTTATTTATCAGCTGCGTGATAATAGCACGAGGCATAACACATTTGTCAAAGCCCTTCTCCACTGAAGTATAATTTCTGCTGTCAGCCTCTTTATGTTTATATTCAATATTCCAGTTGCATTTGTTTCTTGGAGCACACATAAGCACACATTTATACATATTGCCCCCCCAAAGAAGTATAAATCTTATCTGTGGAGTGCTCCACGCAACCCCCCAACAAAGGAATCACCAAGCCAGCTCACGGATTTGGTCATTCCCTGCACGTTTGGGGTGAATTATTTGAGATTTAGGAATTTTCCCAAAATGTCACAATAATAACTGTTTTATCTTTTTACACCATAATTATGATTTGGAGCATTGCTTTTCTTATTTCACCCAAGCATACCACAACTCATGAATAAAATATGACAACTTTGATAGCATCCATTGCTGTGGGTTCATCCGTAACAGCAAAACGTGCTCGGGGTACTAAGAGCTCCCTTTTGCTCCCTAAGCCTTTGTTTCTGAAAATAAGCTTTTATTTAAATAGAACTGCCACATGTGTCCCCCTTCCTTGCATTTCTTGCCATTAGCAGTAACACCAGCAATAATGTTTATTTTTTTCTTTTCTTAATGACTACACTTTGAAAATGATTAGGACGGCATCAAGCTAGAAAGGCAGAATATCCCATTCAAAAGCTGGGACTCTCAAGACATCAAAAGGCATTAAAAGCACTGCCAGCACCAGAGAATAACACAGAGGACCACAACTTTTAAATGTGTGGCAAATACTACCACAAAAAAAAAGGAAACTTGATTTTGTTCCAGCTTCATCATTAATTACCATGAAGTCAGCCTAAACAATGTCCGCTGTCTCCTTAATAAGATTACTGTAATCAACGCTGCACAGAGTCCTCCTACCACAACTTGTCAGCAGATGCCCTGAAAATGAAAACCTGAGGTAAAAGTGCAGTACATAAAGTTTCCAAATCATTGGCATTTACCAAGTTATTCCACAAGCACCACGTTTCAAGGCTGTGCTGTTTCATTATCCAAACAGCACGATGAACATCCCTAGAGACATCCACAGACCTAGAAAAATCATGACACACACTCAAACCCCACTCTCCTCCCACACATCTTGGCTTTGTTATTTTCCCCAAGAATAAGCTTTAACATTTCAGCATTGTTATGCACAATGAGCCAAAGTGGAGGGGGAGAAAAGCAGAGGCAGGTCTGAATGCCATCTGTAGATAGGCTTTCATCAGAGAAGCAATGAGTATTTCATCTCCAAGATCCAGTTTTACACGCATTGCTCTCTCAGAGCATCTTTGCTACCCTCCAGTCTACAAAGCATTGAAAAACTATTTTTAAAAAGGATAAGGGGGGAAAAAAGGGGGAGGGGAGGAGGAAACACAATACAGAACTAAGTTTTACAACACAAACTTGTCTGCTGCAGGAACTGTCTGCTCCCACCCATGCCAACTGGAAAATTCACAGCTTCAGAGGGAGCAGTCAGCCATAGGCAAGAGGGGAGGACAGCCTCAGTAAAGCAATCCATGCAGCTCAGTAATCATAGAATCAACCAGATTGGAAGAGACCTCCAGATCATCCAGTCCAACCTAGCACCCAGCCCTAGCCAATCAACTAGACCATGGCACTAAGTGCCTCATCCAGTCTCTTTCTGAACCCCTCCAGAGATGAGGAATCCACAACCTCCCTGGGCAGCCCATTCCAATGCCAATCACTCTCTCTGTGAAGAACTGTGTCTGGTCCTCCAGCCAGTTCTTGACCCATATCAGAGTGAATCTGCCCAAGCCAGGAGCTGCCAGTTTAGCCAGGAGCTTGTTGTGACAGACAGTGTCAAAGGCTTTGCTGAAGTCCAGGTAGACTACACCCACAGCCTGCCCCACATTCACCAGGCAGTAACCTGATCATAAAAGATCAGGTTGGTCAGCCAGGACCTGCCCTTCTTAAACCCATGCTGGCTGTTTTTTTCCTGTGCTGGTTTTTCCTATTCATAGCAGAGTAGGCCAGTGGGAAAAACTCCTCTGTAATGAAGTAAGAAATGTTATCACACAAGGAGGAAGGATGGGGGAAAGACTGTAATGAGATATCTTTAAGGAAGTCAAAGCCATCAGTGCCCAGCTATGGTACTTATTGCTTCCAAACCGTTACTTGTAGATCCTTGTCCTCGGAATCACAGAACCAACTTTTTCAGCCCATACACAGCCTGCACAACTAAGGACTTAGACTGATGGTTTCGTGGGCATTAAGTGCCAAAACCAATTCTCTTGTCTGTTCTCCATTTTGCATCACTGAAGAGGTGATCACACAACGCCCTAAGCCAGCACAGCAGGACATGATTACCTCACACCATTCATGTGGCAAAAATGAAAAAGAAGAGGAAAAAAAAGTCCACCTCATGTCATTTATACACCCACCTCACAGGTGGCAAGACTGATCTAGATTTTGGCATAGAAGAGGTAGGTTGAGGCCTCAAATACCTAACTCTCATTCTTCATGGGTAGTTCAAGACATCAGGGTTTTGCACCGCAAGAAATGGTCCATGCCTGACCCTTGCATTAGGTTTTTGTGTACTTTCCAATGGTAAGAAATCTTTAATATTTTTTACAACATTCTGAAATCATTGCAGATGTTTGATTTTGTGGGATAGTAATTTCAAATAACACCACCTCCCTTCAAGCAAAAAGGGGGTAGGGTTTTTTTTAGGAGGAATTGACTCAAGTAGGACAAGTATAAAGACACATTGCTACCAAAATTGGTTTCAAAATTAAGAGATCACTCTTGGGGTCAAAATCAACCATAATGGATCACTTTGCTTCACTGCCTACAGCAAGAACCCAATTCTTCAGCACTGCTTTTGCCTCCCTCTTCATTTCAGCAGTGCCAGGTAATGTTCCAATTCTGTGCTTTCACCCCAGCACCTGCCCAGCAACCAAGACCTGCAATATGAGGGGCAGCAATATCCTGAGTTTGGGAAGAATTCTCCACCCAAGGATACTCAGCACTGTGCAGGGACTCACCTCAAGGCAGCACAACTCAGGTACTGACTACTTCACCTCAACCTTCCAGAACTCTTCTACACAAGAAGTTAACAGAAGCTGTAGATGCACAGCAAGGTAAGACATAAAAGTACCAGTTTACCAAAACCCTTTTGCAGGAAAGAGCCAGTTTCTGTTCTGAGGAAGACACAGGAAACTCAAGCTCTTATTCTTACTTTTATCTAAATTGATTTACTTTCATTGTAAGCACCTACATGCTCACAAACCCAGCGTGGAAGCATGCAGCACTTAGCAGCAACGGCAGAACCAATTTCTGCATCCCCCTCTCTGCCCACTTAAGAGCAGAGACCTTTTGTTTCCTTTCTGCTTATCTTCATTGCAGGGCTTTGTCAACAGGTAGCCAGCGGCAGTCAAGGGTTTTTAGCATACTACAGAAATACTGAAGTGCTTATGCCACGTCCCCTCTGTACTTACCACCGTGGCAATGAAGACAGACAAGCAGCACAATTACTGTCTCCCAGGATAGCAAAAGTAACTGCTGAGGACAGGGGCAATGTGTGCTCAGAATTCCTTCTTAATCGTTACAGACATGGTGGGAAACCCGAAAAATGTCAAGCAACAGAAGGCAGAATGACAACATTCAGGGGAGAAGTAGAAACCGGGCACTGTGGGTTAATGTGCCTAGGGGTCTGCTTCAGTCTACACTGCCTGGGGAGAGAGGAAAGGGGTGCCTGAAAAGAGACTATGGAACAAGAAACTGAGGATTCAGAATTAGAGAATCACAGAATCAACCAGGTTGGAAAAGACCTCGAGGATCACTGAGACCAACCTACAGAACCAATCACCAGGCTGGGAAAGACCTCATACCTTCCTGGCAGTACGTTTCACTCTAACATAATTCAAACATCAGACAAGACCGGAAACAGTGAGCAATGGATAGGTCCACACAAGTATTCCTCAAGCTGCTTTTGGGAACTGACCAAGTTCATGGCAGTTTGTGGATTTTCAAAGCCTCAAAGCATTGTTCCATAATTATGTCCCAGGAAGGCTGGGGAGGGACTGCTGAGAAAGGCATGCAGTGATAGGATGAGGGACAAGGGATTGAAACTAGAGCTGAGCAGACAGTTGAATGTCAGGAGGAAGTTCTGCACTATGAGAGTGCAGATAATAGATCAGGCTGCCCAGAGATGTGGTGGAGGCCCCATCCCTGGAGACATTCAAGGTTAAATTGAGCAACCTGACCTAGTTCAAGATAGAATCATAGAATCAACCAGGTTGGAAGAGACCTCCAAGCTCAGCCAGTCCAACCTAGCACCCAGCCCTATCCAGTCAACCAGACCATGGCACTAAGTGCCCCAGCCAGGCTTGGCTTCAACACCTCCAGGGACAGCGACTCCACCACCTCCCTGGGCAGCACATTCCAATGCCAATCACTCTCTCTGACAACAACTTCCTCCTAACATCCAGCCTAGACCTCCCCTGGCACAACTTGAGACTGTGTCCCCTTGTTCTGTTGCTGCTTGCCTGGCAGAAGAGCCCAACCCCACCTGGCTACAGCCTCCCTTCAGGGAGCTACAGACAGCTATGAGGTCTGCCCTGAGCCTCCTCTTCTGCAGGCTGCACACCCCCAGCTCCCTCAGCCTCTCCTCACAGGGCTGTGCTCCAGGCCCCTCACCAGCTTTGGCGCCCTCCTGTGGACACCTTCCAGCACCTCAACATCTCTCTTGAATTGAGGAGCTCAGAACTGGACACAGCACTCAAGATGTGGCCTGAGCAGTGCTGAGTACAGGGGCAGAATAACCTCCCTTGGCCTGCTGGCCACACTGTGTCTGATACAAGTCCCTGCTCACTGCGGAAGGGTTGGACAGGATGACCTTCAGGGTGGTCCTTTCCAACCAGCTGCATTCTGTGATTAAAACATCAGCTATATTAAAACAAAGAAGCAAACAATAAATGATAAGTTAGATGCTAGGGTTAAAGTCTTGCAGGCAAACCTTGCTGAACCCTCTGGACATGCACATTTCAGCACTGCCCTTAATTACAGGATCACACTTTCCAGAGTCTCAATCAGTGTGACCAAAAAAAAACCAACAATGAGCAAAAAAATATTTAACAAACAAGGATCTGAACTTCTGCTTTACTTTTATTGTTGGAGGCTCACCTTGAACAGCAAATCTACCATGCTCAAATCCTTCTCTGAAGACAGAACAAACCATGACCAACTTAATTATTTCAGCACAGTATTCAAGACCTCTACAAAAATTAATGAATTCTTTTCACACCACTGTTGTTACAGGAAATGTACTAATGTACCTTGGCTTCACAGGTGAACAACCAAAGCACAGCAAAATTAAGGTTCTAAATCACCATTAAAACCCCACATTATCCAAGTTGTATCCTCCAAAGGCATTTGCTCAAAATCAGCACTCATCACAGATATTTTATAGCACTACCAAATCTGAACTTGCAGTGTTTCTGCCTGGTTTTCTGCCCTAATGCTGCCTCTAACATCACCAAACCTTTATCCAGTCTTACCTAGCTAGTCTTAAAGCAATCCTCTGCTCCGCCCTTTTGGCCCTAGCCCCTTGCCTATCTCCCCAGGTTTCTTGTCCCAAGCACTCTCCATGGCTCCCCTAATGCTCTTCATCCCTTCATCTCAATTCCTTGCCCTCAAGTCAGAGTCCTTGCATTGACCTCACTGCAGCTTCCCTGGCTAGCCATTACCCTCTCCCTTGTTGGCCTTCGGCTCCCCACCACAGTTCTTTTTCTTCTCTTTCCTTTGCCTCCTCAGAACAAGAGGGAAAAAAAATTCACTTCACCCTTTTTTTTTTTTTTAGAGCTAAAAATGGAAGTATCAAAACCCAAGAGCTGAAGGAGCTTGCCAGGTTTCCATCATAAACACATACCCTCCAGAGGTGGAGGACACCTTTTAGGACAAGCTGGGGGTGGCTCAGGGGAAGCCTCTTTCAAAAGGGCAAAAAAAAATGATGTAGCTTGAGGGAAGCAGTAAGCAGCTTTGCTCTCTGTACTGGCCTGAAGCAGGACAACTGAGTTCCTGGTTTCAGGAACTCAACGAGCTGCACTTTTCTCACCAGAATGCTGTCTCTCTGTGTGTGCTTTAAGATACTCCCTGTTCTTTCACCTTCCCTGGTGGAGCAGCGACTGTACAGAAGAGAATTCAGCAGGCACCGGTACAAAGTGGGAAGAAGGAACATGACTGAACTTTGTGCTGCTGGAGCTTCAGGCCAGGTATTTCTCTTATAAATCCAGAGGCTGTTTAATGCAAGCAAAGAAAAGCAAGAAAGGACTACATCTGGGTAGACTTCCAACAGTACTCAGTGGTTTATTTTACCAAGTGCTATATGTAGTACACATAGCAAAAAGACCATTCCTAATTTAAAGGCTAAGTTGCAAAACACTGCCAGATTTCTGGGAAAGAACACAGCAAAGCCTTAATAAACTACTTGGAGGAACTGCTTTGTAAGTAAAGGCTTTAAGCCTCTATTCACTCATGAGAAGTGTTGAGAGGAGAACAATTAAAAAGAAATGGGCATAGCTGACAGGTTGTAAAGGAAACAAGATTTTACCTTCCCAATGGGAACAAAAGTCAGACTGGTTAAGGCGATCATATAATACAATAGCTAGGCTGAAAAACGGGCACAATCTGCCCAGAACAGGATGAGCAGCTAAGCATCTCCTCTTGCCTTATTTAAAAAGCAGAGCCTTTGCCACTAAACTCGAGATCCTGCTGAGGTTTCCACCTAAGGGTCAAAACAAGTCCTGCTTCCCTGCTGCCTGAAACACAGAGCAGGACTGAGCCCCACTAAGCGAGTCACGGCTCAGTGTTTCTTCGTGTACTGCAATCTCTGCTATGATGTGGGGATTTCAGCACCGTTTTGCCATGTCTGTGAGATACTGCTCACAGATGATGTCAGGCAGTGCCTGCAAAATGCTGCTGCAATGCATTAGGCAGACAATTAATATCTTCAATGCGTTTCCTTGAGGCAGATGTCCCAACCCCACAACTCTCTCCTTGAATTCTTTGGAGGTGAGAAGATATGGAGTCAGACACCAGGATCCAGGGTGCCCCATTCCCCAGGAGCACTCCGGTCAAGAATAGCCACTCAGCCTCCTTTGTTCCTCCCTGCTAAAACAACCCACCCTGCATACAAAGACCTTTGGGTTTTTTTCCCCACTCCTGTTGGGATGAATAAATAAATGACAAATAATTAACCCACCACAACGTTAGGGCCTTATGAGTCAGCTTGTTTGCAGCATGTCCCTACCTATGGTGAAGGGTTGGAACTAGATGATCTTTGAGGTCCCTTTCAACCTAAACCATTCTATGATTAAAATTATGAGTTATATATCAACATTGGTCTCTTCTCCCAGGCAACCAGCAACAGAACAAGGGGACACAGTCTCAAGTTGTGCCAGGTCAGGTTCAGGCTGGATGTCAGGAGGAAGTTGTTGCTAGAGAGAGTGATTGGCATTGGAATGGGCTGCCCAGGGAGGTGGTGGAGTTGCCATCCCTGGGGGTGTTGAATAAAAGACTGTCTGAGGCACCTAGTGCCATGGTCTGGTTGATTGGCCAGGGCTGGGTGCTAGGTTGGACTGGATGATTTTGGAGGTCTCTTCCAACCTGGTTGGTTCTATGATTTCATCCTGTTCACACTGTCAGCACTTAGACTGCTTTCTGGATTCCCCTATCTCCATTTCACAGAGAGGTGAAACTGAAACACACAAATAACAGATCTGATCAATCACAAATCCAGCTGAAATGCTCTAATAACTGAAATTCCTGCCCAACAGGACCACTCAGATTACTACACTTAATTACAGGTTTCCATGCTTTTCAGAATTAGGAGCAGCTCTTCCTTGTCCAAAGGCAACCCAATCTCTCAATTGCCACTTTGGTTCAATCACGCTGTCACTCAATTTGCAGCGCAGCTGAATTGGCTCCCTTGCCTGCAAAGCTGCTTCACACACAAATCTGAGCTTCCAGCTCTTACTACCAATATTATTATAAAACCAGAATACTCCACGGATCTCACTGAGGTTCTCTAGGACTGAAAATCATTAACTCTCTGGGGGAAAGAGTCCTTTCACATTTTCTCTCGGGGTTAAATCAAATCATGACACCGCTCCCCAGAATCTTTCCAACAAATGGGATGTCACAGCAAAAAAAAAAAAAGCTAACACCACTGATCAAATATCCAATTAAAAATAATAGTTGCTCACTCTTTTGTGCAGGTCTTCCCAGAGATCCCCTTCTTAATTTCTCCTATTTGCCTCCAAATGCAAGTGAAAGAACGCCCCAAACTTCTAAGGCTTTCCATTTCAAAGTGTTTAATTCACAGAAAAAGAATCTTGCTGAGGAGAACAATCCATATTTTCACTGGAGCTGTACACATAATTGTCTGGGTTGGGGAAAAATTACCATTTCTCTGCCTCAAAGATGTAGACTTCTAGGGACACACAAAGGAACACTCTCAGTTTGAACAGCTCTAGTAAAGCCGTTTTAGGAAACACATCTCACAAGACAGAAGATGATCCTCAGGGAACCTTTGTGTAAGCTCCAAGGCCTGTTACACTGCTGCAAGGATGCCACCAAAGGCAGCAGGCAAAAATGACCCTGTGAAAACCGCTTGCCAAAGAACACAGTCACAAATTTTTTCTCATCTCTTTATCTAGGCAACTCTCAGCAGTGAAATCCTGCAAGTTAGGAGGCCCTCTAATGTGGGTCCACATTCAGCAATCAGCCTGCCAGGTGAAGTAAGTCCTCCCCTGCCCAGATGCCCAATGGCACCACCAGAGCAGCAAGGCACAGAAGGCACTAGCTACTCACATATGGTAAGAGCTAACCAAAGTGAATCTCTGCTGGAAGGACCACATCTTGGAAGCTGGAATAGCTGGTCCAAGACAACACAGTAAACCTGAAACTAAGCACCAGCTTCCAGTCTTCTCTCTCCTCCAGGAGTGTCATGGTGGCTGCAGGGATTTTGTGAAGTATTTCTACCTCAGACATAGCAGCTGCCCTGAGTTCTATATTGCTTTTGGTGCATGGCAAGATAAAAATCAAAATTAAGTATCTTCTGTTCCCAGCCAAAGCACCTGGCACACAGCCAAACTGTAAAGTAAGTCACCTCTGTTAGCAAAAGGGAGTGCACAGAGCTGCCAACATACTGCTGACGTTTCACAAATAACAGACACCAACAAGGAGGAAGCAGCCAACAGGGCAGCCTTGGACTTCCATTCTATTTGACAGGCAGCAAAAGACCCCTCGCAGACCTCTCTCACGACAGAGTAGCAGAGCAGAGGTCTTCTTCAGTCTTCTCCCAGCCCTAGGGCTGATGACCTTAACTGAGCAGTTTCATTTTCCTGAGTCACTTCCCTGGAAGTTTTTACACTACAGGTGATATCCCAGCACAAGGCTATTCCTTTGTGCATTAGCAACACGAATTCCTGCTGTGGGAATTACCAAAAGGCAGGCTTTATTTACCCAACTACAGACTTTGAATTATTTATTCACTTCATACAGTGAATTTTTGTTCATTGCCTCCCATGAACATCCATCTTCCAATTCGTCTGCTCGTATGAATTTTACAGGCTCTACCCTTTTCACACTGGTTTTCTCCAAGGCTGTAAAGTACAGGCAGGGTCCTCCATGGAAAAAAAGAAATGAATATCTATAAGCCCTCACCATTAGCCTTTCAAAGCTACTATCAGTATCAATGGCTTCAAACAGCATCCTGAAAAACACATCTGCCTGTGAAAACTCACCAAGACAAGTGTGTTGGTGTGGTTATGATTAGCTACATGGAATAGCAACTGGAAACACTTAAACCATAGAATCATAGAATGGAAGGGACCTCAAAAGCTCATGCAGTCCAACCCCCCCCTGCCAGAGCAGGATCTCCTATACCAGATCACACAGGAACGCATCCAGGCAGGTTTTGAATATCTCCAAACAAACATTTTCAGTCAGTCAAACGCCACCACTGTCCTCAGAGGAATGACTGCACTTGAGTATCATTTGTCCATAACACACAAACCTAGAGTCAAGGTATCCAAAGGAAAACTACTGCTATCTTCTCCTGAACAAATTAGTGCTCTTCTTCTGGACATGATTCCAGAAACCAGTGTAAATCATGCTACTCATTGCATCATTAGAGACTGAAAATACGACTGACACATTCTGAGGTCTCCAGAAGCATCTCTGCTCTGTCTCCTAAACTGTTCTTGGTCAGGTGAAGAAAGCACTAAGGGCATAGATCTGTTTCTTTTATCCTTTCCCATAGTCAGTCAGCATTGCTGATCCAGAACTAAAGCTAAATGAGGTCGTAACCATTTGCTTCTAAGAACAGCCACAGAGGACAGATATCAAAAATGAGACACTACATGCACACTTCAACAGAGTAAGGCACAGTAAAGGGAAAAAAAAGGCAAACATTTGAAGACTCCACAATGAAAATGTTCCCAGCTGTGCTTTAATGTGCAGGTTAATCTTGACCAGTACAAACATCTTCCTTGCCTAACAAGCACGCTCCTCCTCATGGGCTGTTGCCTCTTAATCTAGACCTTACCTGCCAATTTAGCCAGAACTTCCCTCACTAAATGTATTCCCAAAGCCATTTCATAGAATCAACCAGGTTGGAAGAGACCTCCAAGATCACCCAGTCCAACCCAGCACCCAGCCCTATCCAGTAGCATCACATTAGAATATTGAATGAAAAAATAAAGTCCCAAGTCTGAGTGGCTTATTCTGCTGAGCTGGGACAGTTGAAATGGCATTTTCTCACTTTAACAGTTTCCACAAAGTTGATGAAAAATTTGCTGCGTTACTGATCAGTGTCACCACATGAAATGCTTCCACAGAGCTGCACAGCTTCAGCTCTGCAGCCTATCTAAGAGGGACCTACAAGTCCTGGGTGACAACTGAACATGAGCCAGCAGTGTGGCCAGGTGGCATGGAAGGCCAGTGGCATCTTGGCCCTTACCAGTAATAATGTGGCCAGCAGGACTAGGGATGTTATTCTGCCCCTGTACTCAGCACTGGTCAGGCCTTACCTTGAGCACTGTGTGCAGCTCTGGCCCCTCACTGAAATAAGGATACTGAGGTGCTGTAGTGGGTCCAGAGGACAGTGACAAGACTGGGGAAGGGAATAGAGGGAAAATCTCATGAGGAGAGGGTGAGGGAGCTGGGAGTGTTCAGTCTGGAGAAGGGGAGACTTAGAGGGGACCTTAGCACTCCCTACAACTACCTAAAAGGAAGTTGTAGTCCGATGGGGGTCAGGCTCTTCTCCCAGGTAACTAGAGACAGGACAAGAGGGCATGGTCTGAAGCTGTGCCAGGGGGGGTTCGTGTTGGATATTAGGAAGCACTTCCTCACGGAAAGGGTGATTAGGCGCCGGAATGGACTGCCCAGGGAGCAGCGGAGCCACCATCCCTGGAGGTCTTTAAGATAAGATTGGATGTGACACTTGGTGGCATGGTTTAGCTGATGTCATGGTGTTAGGTTGTAGGCTGGACCTGATGATCTCAGAGGTCTTTTCCAGGCTCTATGATTCTGTGATTCTGCATCTGCATGCGTACAAGCGCAGAGAGAAAGCACACAAGAACACAGCCAAGTCTGTGCCTTGGAAAGGCTCTGACATTTAGTTAGAAATAAAGCCAAAAGTACTTCCCTCAAAAGCTCAAACCTCAACTACCTGAAATGACAGCATGCTGGGGGGGGAAGATATAAATTACATTAAAAATGAAATAAAATGCCAGGCATATTTCAGGAAAGTAGGAAGGATCATCTCCAAAAACATACAAGAAAGTGGCAGTTGTGCAAGTTCACCTCTACAGTCAGGCATCAAAGCTCTCCCCAGCTCATGCAGACAGACATCAGGTAAGAGAATTGAGGGCATTTGTCTTACCTTGGAATAAAAAGGCTCTGCTGGCATTATGTAATCCCGACACTTGTGTTACCCCAACAGTTGTATTCACAAGATCCAGTTCTGTGATGATATCAATTTGTAAGTCAGGATCCATTCCAAATCCTACAGCTGTTGGAGGCAAAGAGAGTGAGTGGGTTAGATCAATTTTTATTTCAAATCAGGTAATGAAAAGAACAGAGCAAAATATCTAGTGCAGACATTTCTAGTAGCTGCACATGCACACACTGTATACAGTAATTACTCATAAGACAGTCACTGCTGCAGGAAACAGAAGATATTCTTCTCCAGTTCTCTCAGTTAAACTATTTTCCTTCCACTGATTTTACAACACAGCCATTAAAACATTCCAAAACTGATACATTAATTCAGTATCTTCATCAGGCTAAACAGTAACAAATAAACAAAAGCATAACCACCTATGCAAAGAGATGAAGGAGATTTACAGCATTCATCTATTGGCCATGCTATTGCCAGGGAGACGTGAGGGCTGAACATTCCTCACATTTCGTATCTAGCTGAAACTAACAGATCAGGCCTCACAGCTTAGAATCTAAATGTAATCTGTTTTTCCAAGTGAACAAAATTACCCTGGAGAAGATGTGGTAGCCTGGAAGCACAGCCCTATGAGCAGAGGCTGAGGGAGCTGGGGGTGTGCAGCCTGGAGAAGAGGTGGCTCAGGGCAGACCTCATTGCTGTCTACAGCTACCTGAAGGGAGGCTGTAGCCAGGTGGGGTTGGGCTCTTCTTCCAGGCAATCAGCAACAAAATGAGGGGACGTAGTCTTAAGTTGTGCCAGAGGAGATATAGGATGCATGTTGGGAGGAAGTTCTTGATAAAGAGAATGATTGGCATTGGAATGGGCTGCCCAGGGAGGTGGTGGAGTCGCTATCCCTGGAGATGTTGAAGCAAAGCCTGGCTGAGGCACTTAGTGCCATGGTCTGGTTTATTGGACAGGGCTGGGTGCTAGGTTGGACTGGATGAGCTTGGAGGTCTCTTCCAATCTGGTTGATTATATCATTCTATGATCCTGTAATCCAGGAACACTGAGTGACTCACAGCACTGTTTGATACAGCCTCAGAAGCACAGCTCTGTGTCTGACGACAGCCTGCACCTGTGAAGTGTGCCAAAGCCTACCTACTAATAGCAGACGTTCATTCACTTAAACCAGCAGCAGCACCTTCTGACCTACAGGAGCATCTCCTGGAGAAGCACACATCTAAACCTAACACTCAGAAATGCTTTATGTCCAGGGAATAACTAGATGCTCCTTGAAGTAGTGGGGATCTGATGTGATTGACGGAAAAGATACACTCTCAAGTAGTTCAAAGGGACATTCACAAGTTCAGGGCAACTTGATGGTTGTGGCACACCAAGTTCATTAAACATATCCCTCCTTTTTCCAGGGATGAAGAGAAGCCATCCTGACCAAGGCACCTCTGTCAGCGTAGCAGTAAGTGTGCTATTTGACACAGGTCAAATACCTCTTGTAGCATCCAAGCACTTTCCTAATGAAATTTTTCACTAACGTCATTAGTAACAGGAACAGGCTCCAAGAATGAAATCCTGACGCAGCTGAAGTCAACGGCAAAAGTCACACTGACTTCTGTGCAGCAAGGGCATTACCTGTAAAGCACATCCAGATTGATTTCCACTGAGTGGACTTCACGTTCGAGTCTAAATTGATTCATTTGTTATTCCAGGACTGTGCTTCTGGATCAGCTAAGCAGCAAATACTCTAGTTTGATTCTTTCAAAGGCTCTAAGAAATTACTGAGCTGTACAGAATGAACAAGAAGTTATGTATTCTACTCATAAATCACTTGCACTACAGCACTTTCTCCTCTCCTTTAGTCAAGGATTAAAACTTGTTGGAACAACGTGTGCTAACGCAGAGGATTCTATTGCACAGGTGGCAAAGTAGTAAAAACTGCTGAAAGGACAGCTTTGGGATGTCTCTAGCAAGCTCACTCCACCAGGAAAACTAAGATCTAAAGCCATTTGTCAGAATTGAATTTCCAGGGCTGCTGACATATCCAAGTGGTTTTATAAGGATGTGGGACAAATAAATTTTTGTAGAAAATCAGAGAATATGAACCCAGATAAACTTCTGCAAAGGTAAAAACTGCCCACGTATTCAGCAGCAGCAGGCACTGAGGCAGACACTCAGGCACTGAGGGATCACAACTGACACTGTGCACACCGATGGACCTTCCCTTTCTGGAAGAAACACTAGCACCAAAACCATGCCCAGCCAGCTTTTCTGGTCCCAGAACACTCAGACACAGCCAAGATGCTGCTGAAGAAACCAATCCACCTGCTCTAGCCACCATTTACCAGCAACTGCCTTTTCTTTACTGTGCCTGCCTCTGATAAACAGGAGAGAACTTAACAACCTATTGATTCTCAACCTGCAGCAACTCTTTTATTGCAAGAGCTGAAACTTACAAACTCCAAACACATACAAATACAGAGAGTAGCCTTCTGTGGGGGGAAAAAAATAGCTAACTAACTAAAGACAGAAAGAAACAAAAGCAAAGATTGTTTTAGAAGGAAACATTCTAAACCAATTCGTTATTTCCTCTAAGGTTTGCATTCAGAAGAGAAGCAGCACACTGTAAATTGTGTGAACTTACCTATCGGGAAAGGTAAGGGTTCTGCTGTCCCTGCCAAGAACAGAGCATGCTGTTCCTGGTTTGAAAAGGGTTAGATCTGCTCAGATCAGGAAAAAGCACTGCTATGAAAGGCGGTCAAGCAGGGACAAAAACCTGCTTAACAGAAAGGACAAACTGTGTCCAGCAAGACAAATCTTGACCCCATTAGAGTCAGTGAAAGCTCTGCCACAGACATCAGCAGAGCGAGGACAGAAACCACATCTAGCAAGAACAGGCACTCCCATAAATCACAGTAGCTCCACTGCTGTATTAAAGCCATTTGTTCCAGCCTGAATACCCAAGGCTCAACAAGTATAGATCACCGTAGCTCCACAGGCTTCGATTTCTGCCAGTGAAGGATCTTGTGTGACAACTTCAGTGTGCCCCCTTCCAGCTTTTAAAATGCTTTCAAAACCAGGGACTATTTCTAATGTCACAGCAACTACTTAGCAAGATCCTACGCTGCTTTAAATACCTACTCATTTTCCCGTGCTGGCTCTTCAAACTGCAGCAGGCACTCAAAAGCCTAGTTAATAATTAATAAACAACAAATCAGCAGCTTCAGTATGATAACCAAGTCTCCTTTTCCCCTGTGATCTCCTGCAGTCTAGCAGAAAGATACCACAGGCATATCAACCACACTTGCATCTTGTATTTTAAGTTACCTCTCTTCAGCAGAACAAGAAGGTAGAAATACAGTTTCTTTCTGAAGTAAAAATTAACCATCAACCTGCCTGCTCTCACTGGAGAACTGTCCAAAGCTTGGGCTCGAGTCTGGCTGGCACTGCTTTCAATTCCTATTTCAAGTAATTGGGCCATTCCCCTTAAATCAGTGCCTTACACAAGAAAACCTCCAAATGATTCAGTCAGGTGGGCGGGAGTAAAAACCAGCTCAGGACTTGGTGGATTTGGCCCAACGTAGACTGAAGGCACTACAGTAGATTAGAGGATTAAGCCATATAATTATGAATGATGTCACTAGGAAATCCCTAGAAGAAATTAATTCTGCCTTACAGCTCCAACAGCTTGTATTCTCTGCTTGTGCCTTTATCACCTCTGCCGAAGCACCAGCAGTCATGCCACGCTCCAGCTAGCTCATGTGCAGCCATGCAACGCAGGCAGTGCATTTACAATCTCCTCAACATGTCTGATGTGCTGGTTGGGGATGGAAAAACTTGAAGCAAAAGCACACTCAACACCGCCAAGTCATTTCCACGTACCCACGTGCAATCGTTAACCGGTAAAGCACAGGCTTCAGGAAGAGGCGTTTTCCTCTTCTCCTCTCACAGCCTCGGCAGCAATTGTTGCACAAAGAACTTTACAAGAGGCTTCACCAATCCAAGTAGCAGAGTTTTGGGTCCTACTGGCCATTTCAAATGTATGTGTGCGCTACTGGTGGCAACACCACTACGAAAAGGGGCAGGCGATATTTTCTTCCATTTTTATGTCGCACCTCTCAAGAGCTACAGCATTTTACAAGGTAATGGTTAACTGTGATTTTAGAATGCATTCCTTCACACTTGCTATCATTATGCTGGATAATTTCATTGAGAACAGCCACAAACAGCATCACGAAACTGACCCCCCCTCCGTGAGCTCCAGCTGAGGAAGCGCGGAGCAAGGGGAAAGAGAACAAAGCCTCCGCTAGGAACAAGAAACGGTACTTCGGTGGCACAGCGCTGAAGCGGCAGGGTAGCTGGCGCAGCATCGGCAGAAATAACGCACTCGCCGCCTCCTCCCGCTTTAACGCGGCTTTCCACATCCCGCTACCGCGGGCAGCACCGCGCAGCTCCCGGACGGACCCCAGCGCGGCCAATCCGCTCCACCCTCACCCTGCTCCTCAGCCCATATCCTGCTCCTCGTCCCTGCAGGGCGCAGCGCGCTCACCACAAACTTTCCCTTGCCTACCCTACGGCACCCGCGGAGCGGCCGCCTCCCGGGGCTCCCCTCTGGGGACAAGCCGAGCTGCGCCCCGCGGAGACCCGCACTCGCTCCGCGCAGCGAGGGGCGCCCAGCCTCGCGGCGGCGGCAGCAGCTCACAGAACCGGTGCCGCTCCCGAACCCCCGCAGCGGCCACAGCCCACCACCACCCCCGGCGCCCCGCAAAGTTTCCTCCCGCTGGGCGGAGGCCCCACTGCCCGTGCAGGTAGCAGAAACGGACACCGGCCCTGCAGCCCCAGCCCGGTCCCTCACCTGTCCCGGCGGCGACTGCACACGCCCAAAGGAACAGGAGGAGATCCATCGGCGCGGCGCGGGCGGCGGCGGCCGCGGCCGCCGAGCTCCCTCCCGGCAGCTGCTGCGAAGCCGCGCCGAGCCCAGCGGAGCCGAGAGCAGCCTCCGACTCGCGAAGCGGCTCCGTCAAGCGACGGCGGCTCCGCCCGCTGCCCAGGCGCGGCCCCGACGCCCCCGCAGCGGGGGCTCCCCGCCCGCCCCCCGCCG
>WAAF01008336.1:24085-159085 GCA_013400475.1 Tricholaema leucomelas
GCGGTTGCTCACACCCACAGGTGAGCTCCTCGCGGCCGCAGGGTCCCTGCCGTGCTGCAAGGGTCGCATGCCCGAGCCCCAGCGGTTGCTCACACCCACAGGTGAGCTCCTCGCGGCCGCAGGGTCCCTGCCGTGCTGCAAGGGTCGCATGCCCGAGCCCCGGCGGTTGCTCACACCCACAGGTGAGCTCCTCGCGGCCGCAGGGTCCCTGCCGTGCTGCTGGGGTCCCGGCCGGGGGGCAGGTGCGGCCGCACAGCTGTGCCGGCGGAGCGCGGTTTGCCCGCTGCCACCTGCTCGCCCCGGGCGCGAAACCTGCAAGAATCAACACTTATAAACTATTTAACCGTGGAAATAATTTATGCATGCTATGAATAAACAAAGAGAAGTTCTGAGATGCAGCACAGCAAATCCTTGCTCCAATCGCTTAACTGTTCGCTCTTTCACGCCTCTAAAGTGTAAGGTAAAGTACTTGTGAGACGTCTGAGAATTCTGATCTGGTGGCACTTTTAAACACCTGTCTTCAAATATTTCCTCCAGCCTCTAATTTAGCTTGATCCTTGGCAAGCAACTGACCACCACATGCCTCGATTATATGCAATGACTTCCCCGTAGAACTCCTTATTTAAGTTTGACCCTAGATCAAACTCCTGCCTCACTGGACCGATGCAGAGCGAGATTTCCAGCTGAAACAGTTTCACTACCCTTCAAATCAATCCATTTCAGCCGCTGAAGCCGGAGAACGCACCTCTCTGCTGCCTCCTCTCACCACGTTCGGGGTTGGTTTTGCACCAGGCAAACTCCAGCCATCTTTAATGTAAAATAACAAGCTGCACACTTTGGTCAAGTTAAGATGACACCAAAAGAGTGGTGCCCATCTTAGGGGGATAGTTGCATTCGCACACCTTTACACTAACACGACGAAAGAGTTGGCTGCCTAATTGCTTAATGAGTAAGATCTGTGCAAACAGCTGCTCCTGGCTGTGAGCAGGGCATTCCAAAAGCATCTCAGTAATTTGTCTCCAGTGTATTAAAAGTGCTTTCACTCAAAAGTTGTTATTTTCTTACTTTCGTTTAGGGTGCTGTGTCATTAGTGCCACTCTCGCCCGTGGGAGTTGGGGAGAAGAATATACATGGCACACAAGTACATGCATGTACCTATATATATATCCATAGCAACAAGAAAAAGAGGCAGTGGTAGATCAGGAAGGGAAATCCAGCCTTCTATCTTTCTATCCCATCCTGATAAAATCATTTTTCTGCATAATATTTACTCTCTAAGAGGAGATCTCTCTCTGTGAAACAGGTCTGTCATCCAGTTCATGTTAGCTTAGCTATGCTTGTGCTTATCTGGTAGAAAAATCAAGGTCCATCTATAGATGAAATTTAAGTCAGCTCAAGCTTGGTGCAGAGTCTTTAGCAGATACACAGTTTAAACTGGCCATGGATAGACTCTTAAACAGACCTGCTGTTAGCTTAACCTACATCTGGGTTAAATGCTGTTATAAAAAGCTACCCTGAGCACAGGCAAAAAATTGCACCAAGTTTTCAGCTTTAAAGCACAGCTTCAAACACATCATGAACATCCACCTGATGGGCAAAGAATGCCCTACTCATACCTGACCTGTTCTTCTGTCAATCACAAACCTCCCAACAGCCCATGGGTGCTGCAAAAAGTAACACAAGCAGCTTGGTTAGGAAGCTCTCTGAACAGAGCTGGTCCCACAGATGTGGGTCTCTCTGTAACCCAGCTCCACGCCTGAATGCTGACACGTTGGGAGAGCATCAGTAATCTCACAAGCATTCCAACTGCTCATATCAGAAACGAATAGGACAAACGGATGAGGGAAAAAAAAAGCCAAATCCCCTTCTCCCGGCCAACACTGTTCTTACACCTCCTCTAGTGGCAGCAAATCATCCTCCCTTATCACCTAGAAATCTAATATTCTGATATGATCTTGTCAGAAGTATAAATAGCTGAGAGGCATGACATTCAGATCAGAATTAAAACTCTCTTCCTGAACGTTCTTAGCAATTAAAACAAAACAAAACCTGGCGGCACTTTTGCAAGAGTAAAGTAACAGTCTCAGCAAGCTGGCAGGATTTCTGCTCAGACTATGCTTGCAGCCCCATGCACAACCCCAGGCTGGGTGGGGAATGGCTGAAGCAGCCCTGAGGAAAAGGACTTGGGAGTCTGGGGTGATGAAAAGCTCAACAGGAGCCTGCATTGTGAATGCAGCCCAGACAGCAACCCTGTGCAGGGCTGCAGCAAGAGCAGTGTGGCCACCAGGGCAAGGAAGGGGATTCTGCCCCTTGGCTCTGCTCTCCTCAGACCCCACCTGGAGTCCTGTGTGCAGCTCTGGAGCCCCCAACACAAGAAGGACATGGAACTGTTGGAGCCAGTCCAGAGGAGGCCACGGAGATACTCAGAGGGCTGCAGCAGCTCTGCTATAAGGACAGGCTACAAAAGCTGGGGCTTTGCAGCCTGAAGAAGAGAAGGCTTTGAGGAGACCTTGGAGTGGCCTATCTGAAGGACGCCTACAGGAAGGCTGGGGAGAGACTATTGACAAGGTTTTGTAATGACAGGATGAGGGGTAATGGGTTTAAACTGGCAGAGGGGAGATTTAAACTGGGTATTAGGAAGAAGATCTTTCCAGTGAAGGTGGTGAGACACTGGCACAGGTTGCCCCGGGAGGTTGTGGCTGCTGTCTGGTGTTCAAGGCCAGGTTGGATGAGGCCTTGAGTGACCTGTTCTAGTGGGAGATGTCCCTGCCTATGGCAGGGGATTAGAACTGGATGAGCTTTGAGGTCCCTTCCAACCTAATCCGTTCTATGATTCTATGACATACCTGTGAAAGGTTGTTCTCACACCCTCAGTCAGACATGGAGTGCTTCTTGGTATTGACCTAAGTTAGTGTGATGTTGCTAGCTGTGTGGTGTCAAGCTGTTGCTGTTGTCAGCCACAAAGCCTGTGGCGTTTTGTAGCATTTTTGACTTAAGCCCAGCATCCAGAGCAGTGGTGAGGTTGTTTGCATTCCTTGGAGGAGAGGCAATTAAAAGTGCTAGGTATTACTTTAGGCTTAGCTGAACGTGTGTGCTCGGCTGCCAGCTGAACTGCAAACACTGGAAAACAACAGTGTTACCACCTGGAAAAAAATACAAAAACAAACCACCATGAACCTCACCGGGTAGAAAATATCCTCGACTCACAAACAAGGCTCAGCTCCCCGGAAAGCCTGGCTCCCACGGGGCACGCACCAGCCACACCGACACACTTCGCTTTGCAGCCAGCAGAGGGCGAGAACTACCAGCAGCATTTACACCTGATTACTAAATTAAGACTACATCTGAAGGAGGGCGGGAATGCTGTACGGCATACCTGTCCGACTAACTGCTATCGAGTTATAAAGGACTTTCTACGGGCTGAAAGAGACCGCCTTGAGGTCTATGATTGCATCAATAACTACAAAGTACGCCAGAATGGGGGCCTGCAAAGAGAAATCATTTGCTTCTGTACTGAGACGTGGAGCAACATCTGCTGGGTTTTTTAAAGTCCCAAATGCTTGGTTAGCTAATATTTGAAGACTGCAAAGTGTAAACTAAATTTTGCACTTGATTAATCTGTTTGGTTGGTATAAGATGTGCCCTTCGGTCTACACTCTGACCACAGGAATCGCAGTACCTAAAATGGTTTTAAACTACACACATCTGCTAGGTACGCCTTCTATTACACTGCTACCTTCTCAATGTTTAAGTAACATGAGCTGGCTTAAAGCTTGGTCTGGGTGAAGCCATGCAACCAAGTGAAAAGGACAGGAATTTTTATCTGTTACTGTGAGTTTAAACATTGAAAGCACTGGTGCCTGAAAGTGACAGCAAAGGACTGTCTCTTACTCCAAAATCTATGTGTTGTATCACTGACTCACTTTGGCTGACTCTGGAGGTTTGACAAATTCCACGTGCCTCGGTTTATCCTCCTGAATGGGAGAGCAATGAGGCTTACCTGCCCCTCAGGGCTCTCACCAGTGCTCGCTGGTTGACTTCAGATTTCTCCAAGATGAAATCTGCCTTCTACGTGCAAAGGCTTTCTGTAGTCTCCCACCATTAGGTCCTACCACCACCTCTACCTGCACATAAACAGCTGAGAGAAAAAGTGATTACTGATTACCAGAACTACTGAAACAGTCCTGCCGCATGCCTACTGAGCTGTCTTCAGGATCAGGCTCTTGCCTAGATTCGCTGTTGGCACTCTCGTGTTACCACATTGGAGAGCGATCAGACATCACGCTTCTGCTACTGATCTTGGGAAAAGCTTGTCAGAAGCTCCTGTCTGCCAACACTGAAACAGGTTGGATCAGTACCACTTCCATAGCAAGCTGCTGGGAAGGGAAGAACCTGCTTACCACGTCACTCCTGTGACACATGGCCCTCACCACAGCATGGGAATTCAGCTTTAAATGAAAGGTATGACAGAAGAAATTATGTCTTTACCCTTTTCTTCATCACTTGCTCCTCCCCTGCCCCTCTTACATCTCCAGCTGATACAAACCTCAGTTCAGCAACCTTTGGGACAATTGAGTCGATAGCATAAGAAGGATTTAAGCAAATCCAGTTGGTCCTCTGATAAGCAATCAATTATTCCAAAAGCTACAGAGCACTCAAATAGTTAAGAATCCAACCATTTAATTGATACTTGCTTCTGCAGCTGTGCAATATCTCCATTTCCCAAGAGGGCTATTTCCAGTTTGCTGCTCGAGGTTTCTAACAATCAAATGGATCAATTCTGCAGATACCTTAAGGCTGTGTGTTAAGTAAGAATTATGTTTGTGGTGTATATTGGGTGGGGAATGAGGCAGTGGTAAAAGAGATATTTCATTCACCGGGGGGAAAAAAAAATGATGTCTTATTTTCTGATTTAAACACTGGACATTTATTTAGAGTCTTTAGAGCCCATACATTATGGAATAATTTTATCACATCCAAATATAATAGGCAAATATATAATACAATAAATTGCATTTGTACACATAAATACAAAATTTGAGGTAGGGCCTCAAGAACAATGATTTCCTAAATTAACAACATACAGCTTCAGAATATGCACTACGTGAGAGAAATGTGATGTGTCCTTTGTAACAGAATAGATCATCTCCACATACAGCTCATGAGAAAATCATAAGGACCTGGTCAGGGTACAAATCTTTATCCATAGGCAGCAGTACCCCTTAGAATGCCTGTAAATATATATATATATATATGACATTACGCAAGTAATTAAGATTCAACCCATCAGCGATGGGTCCATAATAAAGTGCCATAGGACACAGGGCTCAAGTTCTCAGCTTGTGTAAATTGTCACAGCTCCAGACAAAGCTGGGGCAATTTATACCAGCCAAGCATCTACCTTACAAGGTAATAACTACATAATAGAAATGACAGAGGACAAGGTCAATTGATAGTTTTCCTAACAATGGAAGATAGCTGTAAGGCAAATGGTTACCTGAAGATGTGTTCAAACATTACGGGCAAATAATAACATTGCAAGCAATAAGGTCCAGCCTGGTTCTCACAAGCTGTTAAAACCATCAGGAAAACCTTCTCTCTTTGACAATAGGCTGCCAGGGGTGGCAAAGGCTGAAACCCCAAATATCCCTGCCCTCCTCAGACTTCAACCAGAGTCCCTTGGGAATATCAAGCTCGGAACACTGACACTCGCGTGCACACCATTTAACTGCAAGCTAAGAAACAAGGGTCTCTTACAACACCAAAATGGAGAAGATCTCTGTGCTGCCACTTGCCAAAGCCCAGCAGCCTACACCCCTCAATCCCTACAAGTCCTTCTCTGATTGCAAGAAGTGGAGCTGCAAAAGAAGAAATCAACAGAAAACACACGTCTGCCATAGAAAAGCAATTGCTTTAACACAGGCCACAAGCAGTCATATTATCCATACAACTCTACATACATCCAAAAAGACAAGAGGTATTTAAAATAAATCAGGCATTGGCATCTCGTGGCAAGAGACAGCCACACAGTGTATCAGAAGCAATGATCTTCAGTGCTGAAGCACATCTGATGCGGTCAGTGGAGCAGAACCTAAAAGACTACTTTGACCCAATTGAAACATCATCTAAAGACAACCCAAATCTTTCTCAATTAAAGGTCATTTTGTTAAACCCTTCTTTTGGAAACAAAGTGCTGCCCTGTCTAGCTGAAACACAGGTCTTGAGCATTGCATATTAAAAAGCACTAGGAAGACCACCCACCCCCCACCCCCCCTCAAAGAATTTGAAGATGGCAAGCATTTGCATTAGGCATAATCTTTAATGCACACAGTAATGCATCTCAGCTTATCCAGAAATTCCATTTCATTTCAAAAGGAAAAAAAAAAAACGCAACATAATTTCACCAAATTGCAACATTTTTTACTCACAAGATAGATAGATCTGCAAGTACATCACATTTTTACTAATATGGCTTTTTCCCCTCCTTTCTTTGTTTGTTTGTTTGTTTGTTTTTTCAAGATCTTTACTGGTATTTAATTAGTTACTAAATTTATTTGTTTAGAAAATTATCAAAGTACATGCAAGCTTCTTCTCCTAGAGCGTGGTAAATGAAGTGCATTCCCAAACTTCAAGGTTATTTCTCATTTAAAGAAGACACTGCTGGTTAATTTAATCTCAGCACTCAGACCTGGCCAGTAAAATGCCTTTCATTTTTTTTTTTTTTTACAAGTCTAATGTGGGGGTAAAAAAAACCCCAAACCTCCTTTTACCATAGTGAAAACTTGCTACATTCTGTGATTTACTTTTTTTATGCATTTCTCTCCTCTCTCTAAATGTTTTTGCAAGCCTAGTAATGGAGGTCAAAGCTGAAGACAAATATCAGCTAGAACAAAATGACTATCATCTGTTTTCAGAGTCAAGCCTAATCCTGTGCTAATGACTTAGCAGGCACAGGAACAACATCTAAATTAAAAGCAAGCAGATTAATTACATAAATCATGGAAAGCAGTTCAATTTTTCATATGCATTCTGGTTTGGTAATCCAAGCCACAGGAAAGATACCATAACCTGGCAGCACTCCTTCAAATGATCTCTCTTATACATAGGATAGACAGTAACTGATATCCTTGCACTGAGGTAATTTTATTGCAGTTAGTTAATCCCAGTTTCAATGCACGTCCTGAGACAAGTTAGTAAGTGAAAGGATTCAGAACTGTTGAGCAATCAGAGTGTGGGGGGTTTTACAGAGCAACAAACCTATGGGTTTATTTCTTTCGATCGCATTAGTAGTGAAGAGAAAGTGGCCTGGACTCCAAAAAAAATCAAACCAAGATGCTACATAATATTGGTAAAGAGAGGCCTAAAGCTACTTATCCTGGCAAAAGTGCCTAATTCCCATCAGAGGTGCTAACTTCTGTTCCTTTCTTCACCCAGAGAAGGCTGCTCAGCCCCATGCAGATGTGGGAGACAAATTTTCAGCTGCTCTTTATGGACCTTCATTACATCAAAGAGGCCATGGCTTCTCAGACCTGCCTCTGCCAGGAGAACCAAAGCCAGAAGTAAGAATAGAAAGCCCCTTTTTAAATTAGCTGGCAAAGCTGAAGCAAGGTGGGCACAGCTTTAAGGCAGAGAAGCTCACAGAAGGGTCCCATCTTGCTGCTGTGGGAGACAGGGACCGACAGAGCCCACGGAGCGGAGATTCTAGAACCAGAACAAGGTGCTTCAAAATCTGCCATCACTTTGCTCAGTGACAACCCCTGATGGCGCTTGGCTTGTCCTGCATGAGGATTAAAGGTCTCCAGCAGTGCCTAGAAATGGCAACACTAATTGCCCCGTGAAAGAGGAAGTTCAGCAAAATGATTAAGATATTTAATATACATATATATATATACACACACAGAGAGAAAAGAAGGTAACAAGTTGCGGAAGTGTTACATTAAGGTTTAGGCTCTGTTTTGTTCTCTTCAGAGGGATGAAATAACACATCTGCTGATCTACAGACACACATTAACTGAAGATTTACCTGAGACCCTGTAATATGAAGACAGACAGACAGACAGACAAAAAAGAATGGGAGTCACACAGTCCCCTGAAAGGAAAGAACATTGACCGACTACTACAGTAGTGTGTGTAGGGAGGGAAAAAACAGGCTAAACTACTCTAAGCTCACCATCTCTACACTGATAAGATATTTATAGGGACAGAAAACATCACTAGTACGCACTACATGAACACTGAGCACTGCTTAAAAAATATCATCTAAGTATGTATAGGACATAACAAGATAGTAAAGGTTACAGTTTTGCCAATTACTGAAGATATATTTTTCTCCCTCATTCTAGTGCATTTACAATAAATTGGGCTAATTTGCTATTCAGGTAAATAAATGTACTCTTTAAAAAGCTCTATGTTTACTCTTCCTGGTATGTAACAAAACTACTTAAGTCTAGCATTCATATCACCACTTCTATCTGATGTCTACAATGTAATGATTTAGAATTGTCCTGCTGCTGCTCTGCAATGGCATAATGGCCACTTACTGAATTATCCTCTCCCCTCCACGTTTTGCATCTGTGTGGATGACTGCAGTGGGTAACTGTTGTGGGGTTTGGGTTTTTTTTTAATCTCATGAAAATATTTTAAATGGGAAAAAAACAATTCAGTCAAAACCCCTATGTACACATTGGAGAGAATACTGCTTGGAAGAACTTCCGTGCTCTCTCTCTACATATAATATATAGACAAGTGGGGCTTTGCTATTTCCCCTTTGCTTGAAAGAGAAGAATACATCATCTAAAGGTTATATAAAGATGTTTACAGAAGAATGAACAGGGAGTCAAGAAGCTGAACAGCACATCTAAGAACTGTTGCCAGGTGGTAACTAGACTACACTTAACCACTGTAGGAATACAAAGTTAGGCACAAATTATATGATGGCTTCTTGAGGAGATAGTGTAAACAAAAGCAGAGAAACAAGGAAAGCTATGTTCAGAGTACTGGAGCGAGTAAAAAGCACAGTTGCACTTAGTGTGGAGCAAGGTTTCAGACTCTCTGTAGAACTGAGATGGCATCTATCATATTATCGAAAGAAACATAGGACACTACTTTAAACAGTGATGCCCACACACCTCCGTCTGGCACCACTTCCAAACCACTCCTAGACTCAAATGCCATTTAGCCCCAGACTCAAATGATTAGTCCTTCACATTCTGCTTCTGTTGTTCTACTTGAGAAGACCCAATAGATTGTCTTTCTGTGCTGATCCCACATATTGCTTCCTGGTGTGCTGTTTAAAGGGTCTCCAAAAGTTCTCATAGTATGAATCGTAAAAGAAGTGTGCAGACACAATGAGCCAAGGTCTGCTGTCAGAGCAGAAAAAGTGCCTCTGCTTACTGCGAGAGCCTTAAGCGTTTACATCAGGACTACAGGAGATCCCCTTCTTTGCTCACTCCCATCCCCTCAGGGGGCTGAACTTCTCTTCAGTTACACTGCTGACAAAGTCCTGTCTCCCATCATAGCTGCCTGTTTCAAAGATACTTGTGTGAAATGGGTCCCATTCTATGTATAATTGCCCCAGGCAGATTTTTTCCACTGTGTTTTGTTTATTTCTGCATTCCCTGACAAAAACTGGTATGTCACCTGTAACACAACATGCTTTTGCTATTTCAGCAGGTACAGACAACGTCATGGGCATCACCCACGCCTGGAAGCAGTCTAGCTAGGGCTTCCCCGTGGCATGCAACAGTAAGTCCTACTTTCCTAAGCAACCACTTTCAGGCACTGCAAAAAGCAAAAGAAGAAATGTTGGGGGGCAGGGGGAAAGAAAATCAGAAAAGGTGGACATCATTGCCACCCACATCATAATTATTAGCATTGGGTGCCCAGTTCTATATCCTTCACAGGCAGTTTAAGTCCCAGGGAAGAGGTTCCCAGTGGATCAATCATATTCATGTAACGTTCACCGCGGTGCTTGGCCAAAAACGGTCCCCAGTCAGGCTGTGGAGAGCACACCAACTTGAGCCGCTGCAGTGGGGGGGGAAGAGAAAAGAGAGTCTCATTCAGAGTTACAGAGCAGAATTACAATGCAGAAGAAACGAGCACGGGCTCATTTAAGATTATTGATGATGGCCTTGCAATGCTCCACTGCTCGGTGTTTGTTTTGCACAAAGTTTGCAAGATTGATAGAGGATGAAGTGTGCAGGTTTTAATTATACATCTCCCCCCCACACCATATGAGGGGAGCTCAGAACCACTGCTGCAGACTACAAGGCTCACTTACTGAAGGACATGTGCACAACTACTTAGCCCAATGGTCCAAGCAGTGGGTAACTGCATTAAAATAATTGGATTTCTGCTTAGCATATTTCCCAAAAGTATACCAATGACAAAACAAAAAACAAAGGGAATTACATTGCTATGAACAAAGATTTTAACTTTGAGCTGACAAAATGGGTGACTTCTATCTGCAGACAAAAAAAAAAAGAGGAGAGCATTAACCTGGCAAGCAACAGAAACAATCTTCTAATCTTTCCGCTGGTTTCTTTATTGGATGTATCTTTTGGTGCATTTACAGATAAAAAAGAAAGAAAACATATTTCTGATGACTTAAGAGGGAACAATTATATGTTTATTACCTAATAAAGTGAATCAGACCTCTCTATGAGTTATTTTAATCTCTGCTTAATTACCAGTTTGCAACTCTTACCTCCCAGATCAACCATAATAATTTAATGCAGCAGACTCAGGATTCGGGAAACAGCAGGCTGCAGCAAAGGCCCCTGCAACATAGCTCCAACCTTTGGGTATTTCTTTTGGAGGTACTAGTGGGGCAATAAGGAGAACTCCCTGGTTTTGTGGCAATATATATGTCAGTACTACAGATACAAGTCAGATGAGGTGGCCAGCAGGAACGGGGAAGTCATTCTGACCCTGTAACTCATCACTGGTCAGGCCACACCTTGAGTGCTGTGTCCAGTTCTGGGCCCCTCAGTTTAAGAAAGATGTTGAGGTACTGCAACATGTCCAGAGAAGGACAGCAAGGCTGGTGAGGGGGCTGGAGCACAGCCCTGTGAGGAGAGGCTGAGGGAGCTGGGGGTGTGCAGCCTGCAGAAGAGAAGGCTCGGGGGAGATCTTATTGCTCTTTACAACTGCTTGAAAGGAGGCTGTAGCCAGGCAGGGGTTGGTCTCTTATCCCAGGCACCCAATGACAGAACAAGAGGACACAGTCTCAAGTCATGCCAGGGCAGTTTTAGGCTGAATGTTAGAAGGAACCTCTTGACAGAGGGAGTGACTGACATTGGAATGGGCTGCCCAGGGAGGTGGTGGAGTCACCATCCCTGGAGGTGTTTAAGAGGAGGCTGGATGAGGCATTTAGTGCCAAGGTTTAGTTAATTAGAAGGGTCAGGTGATGGGTTGGACTTGATGATGCTAGAGGTCTCTTCCAACCTGGTTAATTCTGTGATTCTGTAATTTGTCTCAGTGAGAGAAACTTTGGAGACGATGAGGAAGTCCAATGTCACCTTAGCTCATTTCCAGCAGGAACAGTCATCTCCTGACCAACGTGTGCCAACGTGCACTACCCAAAGGCTGAATGACCCTTTGGACAAGTGGTCTTGTTGCCCTAGTGCCAGTGGTGTATTGGGATGCTCTCCCTAGGGTGTCCCACTTCAATTCCTTTGCTCTCTGTGAAGGAGAAAAGCCTGATCTTTTTCCTTCAGTGTGTGTAGAGTGACATACTGAGAGACCAAAAAGATCATTTTATTTCAGTACATTTTCTCTCCTTTTCACTTTTGAGGCATGTAACAGCCCCAATGGGTTTTGCAGGAGAGCTGAACTGCAAAAGCAGCTACAAAAAGGGGAGTCAAGTGTCTGTTCCTTATCCTGAGGTAAGGAGCAGCATAAGCAACATGCAGTGATGAGAGGGCAGAGCTGAGAAAGCCTCAAAGGAGACGAAATAAGAGCATTGAACTTCTGCAGAGACCAGGTGAAGGCAATGTTGGACACTGCTGTTCCGCACCTTCCAAGGAACTGAGGAACCGAGGGGATGGCAACAGCCGGGAAGTGGCAGTGGTGGCAGGCAGGGTGGCAGGCAGGGGCAAGGCACAGAGAGAGGGAGCAGAAGGAGACTGCCACATCCTTGAAACGGGGAGGGGAAGCGGCAGGAATACGGTGTGCAGAGTAAACCAAAGCAGCACTGGAAAAAAAATAGTGCCACATGGAATGTTTTAATGCCCAGATGCCAATCAGCTTGTTCAAGAAAAACAAAGAGATGAAGAAAGGGGAGGGGAAAAAAAGATTGCCAGCTAAGTTTTGTAATGAGTGGGTTAAGCTGTAGAGCATGAGGGCTTTACATACGTCTTATTCCTGACCTTCACCAAGCAGCATAGCCTTCTGGAGTGCATCCCAGCTGATGCAGGTACCTGACCATCTCACACTGCAAACAGGTGACCTCCTGATTGATGTCACCTAGCATTGCTGCTGGGCTGACTGTGACACGGTGCACATCAGCAGCTGGTGCTTCCTACACCTACATGCTGCCTTTGCAAGAAGGCCAACAAGTCTAGAGCAGCTTTCTCTCAGTAGCACCATACCAGGGCTTATGAAACACAACTTCTTCCAGTTCTCATGAAAGCAACCACTTAAAAATTTAGGAGCATTTTGCTGTGGAACAAGGAATAGAGGGCTGCATTTTAAATCAACTGAGCATCTCTTTGCAACACAATAACTAGCTTGCCAGAATGTAATCTTAGCACTATCAGGCACTGGATATCACAAAAATCAATGTAAAGTAAACCAGACAGTCTCCTGTGACCATATTTTTATGCAGCAAAAAGACAGAAGAATTACCTCAATAAATTTGCCCGGGGCTAGATGCATTTTTATCACAAACATAACTGGGATCCAGATAACTGAGCAGGCCAGCATCAGCCATCCAAGCACCATGGACCAGCCTGGATAGTGGTAAGCTCCGTACGTCATTGGCTCCCATTGGTAAAAACTGAAGCAAAGAATAAACTGGAAACAAGGAAGGAAAACAAATAAGTTTGAGTAAGCAACACAAGCCCGTACGCAACAAGTGGTAGGCATCCACACACAGATGAAAAATGCATACATCTAAGGCAAGGAACTCCCACAAGCTGTAATAAACAGGTCAGGGCCTGAATCTAATGAATCTAATGCAAAATCCCCCTCCCCCCCAAATCACTGTATTTATGCCAGAAGAATTGAAATTAGAATCTTGCCCCTGGAGTAACATGCTTTATTACATGGTCTATTGGCAGTTTTACCTAATGTGATTATGCTAAGTTACTCCATTTCACTTACTGTATGAGCAGCAATACATCTGCTTACATTTGTGCATAATTCAGTAACTTTTGGGAAATGCCTGCGCTTCCAATAATCGCACACAGAAGATTTATAGCAGTGTAACTAGGTGAAGGCACACATAAAAATGATCAGTTTTATTTCCAGAGATACGGAGTAATTGAAAGTCTAATATTAGACTATCCAAATGTATCAAATATTAGCTTTACAGAGGCAATAACAGAAGAGAAGATATTGCTTAGTTGTGCTTTGTCTGTTTCCGTCACATAAAAATTGCATTAGGACTGATCAGTGTCAATTTATTTCTCACCAGAAGTTCACTAAATATTACATCTGGAGGGAACAACAACAGAACATGCAAGTTGGGACTGACCTCCTTTGCTTTCCAAATCTGCTTTCCTCAAGAGACAAAAAAAAAATTGTGTTCCCTGGTTACAATGGGTCTAAGGCAGTATCTCCAATACAGCCATTGGGAGAGGAAGGCTTCTGAAAAGGGATTTTTTTCAAGCCATACCTACACATTGTCACAATCAAACAGCAGTTGCCACTAGGTAGGCAAGATGAACCTGGCTTTCATGCACAGCAATCCTATACTTCAGAGAAGACAGCTGGGAAAGAAAATCTATGCAGGAGAGTAGAACATCTTCATTATGCCCATTGGAGAAATTATTCTCGTCCTAGAAAATGCCTTTTCCTCCCAACTCAGGACTTCGCTGAGCTCACCAAAACTCCTTAGTCTCTCCACATACACATTCCTGTCTGCAAACACTACATCTCTTCCAGTTTTCACAAATTACATCCTCTCCTTCCTAATAATACTGAAAAGAAGTTACTGACTTCATCCAGAGCCTTTCCCCAGAAATAAAAGTATTTACCAGTGCCTGTGTCGCACTGAAGAACAGCACAAACAGGAACTTCCCAGCACATAATCCAAAATAGAGCTTCTCTGGAAGAAGTAGCTGCAGAAGACCAGAGTCACCATGCTGCTTCTTCACCTCACCCAGCTGACACTACACTTACTGTTTCAGTAAGTCCCTCTGTTCAGAAAGTCTAATGATTTTCCTTACCTTGTACTTCAAGCTCTCTGAATACTTGTAGGAACTGCACAGCACTGCCATGAAATGATGAGCTTTTAAAACAGTGGTTTTCATAGAATGGCTTAGAAGTGAGCTCAGAGCTCATCTGCTCCAACCTCCCCACCTTGGGCAGGGACACCTCTCAACTAGACTTGGCTGCTCAAGGCTTCATCCAAACTGGCTTTCAACATGCCCAGGGAGGGCATGTCCACAGCCTGTTCCAGAGTCTCAATACCCTTGTACTGAAGAACTTTTCTTCCTCAGATCCAGCCTAACCTTGTTCTCCCTCAGCTTCAAACCATTCCCCCTGGTCCTGTCTCTAGACACCCCGATGAAAAGTCCCTTTGCAGCCTTCCTGCAGGATCCCTTCAAGTACTGGAAGGCAGCTCTAAGGTCCTCCTGGAGTCTTCTCCTCTCCAGACTGACTATCTCCAGCTCCCTCAGCCTGTCCTCACAGCAGAGAGCCTCCCTCTGGACTCACCCTGACTTCCCAGGCTGAAGGCTTTTGGAATGGCTGAAAGGATTATTTAATGCTTGTGGCAAACACGATATGGCAGATCGCATGAGTGCTTAGGTCACAATGTAAAAGAAACGTAGTGCTGAAGGGCTGGACAGTTAAGCGTGGGAACGGTAAAAGTGTGAGTGGGTCGTCCTCCAGACCGGACACTCAGCTAAGCTTGAAGTAAGGCTTTATTCCCGGTTTTGAGGTGGAAATAAAGGGGAAAGGAGAGGAGAGAAAGGAGAGGAAATTAAGAGGGCCTGGGGGCCAGGGGGGAAGGAAGAAAGGAGGAAAAATGCAGGGAGAGGATGAAAAGGGGGGAGAGGGGGGAGAGGAGGAAAAGAGGAGGAGAGGGGCGGGGGGAAGGGGAGAAAGGGGGGAAAGAGAGAAAATTGGGAAAGGAGGAAGAGGGGGAAAAGGGAGAGGGGGAGAGGGAAGAGAGGAGGGAAGGGGGGGAAAGGGTGAATGGAGGAAAAGGGGGGAATGGAGAAAGGAGGAAAAGGGGGGGGGAATGAGAGGGAGAAGGAAAAGGGAAGAAAGGAGGGAAAGGAGGGAAGGGGGAGAATGGAGAAAGGAGGGGAAAAGGGTAAGGAAAACTGGGGGACAGAAAAGGAAAACAGGATGAGAGGAGAAGAAAACAAGGTAAGGGGAGAAGGAAAACGGGGGAAGGGCAAAAACCTCACCAAAAGATTCAAACCCCATGATCTAATTCCCCACTGAAAGCCTGCCTTGGTTCGCTTAAGCGCAGCACGCAGCTATCACCCCCGTGCCCCCCACACATACACCGCTGCCGTCCCCCCCAGCCGCTGTCGCGCAGCGCCACCTGCCGGTGCAGCGCACACACGCGAATGGGCCACAGCCCACGAGGTCCCGTCCGCGGCGTGGGCTGGGCTGCTTTGGAGAACCTGGAGGGGTCTGAGAGACGGGGAGCTGCTGGAACGGGCCCAGAGCAGGCCACATGCACAGATGTGTAGGTATCTGCATCCAAGATCGAATTACGACCACCCAGAAACCTCATGAATGATGAGGAAAACAACAACCACCCCCTTCGAAGACATTTAAAAGCTTCTTGCTTACTGTTAAAATAGTTGGGGTCACAAATGCCCAACAGACTCTCCAGAATTTACTTGGCTGGAACCCAATCATCATCTCTATATCTTCACAAAATCTCTGCAACCCTGTAAACAAGCAAATGAAAATGCAATTAGGTGTGAAAGAAGCCAGCTGCAGCTTGCAACACAGCTCCTGTGGCCTCCCTTGTGTCTAACTACAAAACCAAATTCTGGCTTGTTGGTTGAAAACTTCAGTGGAGGATCTGACCATACAGTGAAAAAAAGGAGACTATGATAGTGGGAACCATTCTGGTATAATATTTGCTTCCTAAGAATTAAAGCAAAAATGAGCTGGTACATAAGGTCCTCCTGGAGATTAAATGCTCAGTACATTTGAGGTTAAAGCATTAGCAGTGTGCACTGGGTAGCTGCGATTATGTCTGTGCTTGTTATTTCATTGTGATGATGAACCTTATTAATGTCTGCAAATGTGTTTCAGCACAGATGATATCTGAGCTTCTCTGCTACATGACTGGGGTACAAACTCTATCACTCCACACTGAAACAGGTAAGGTCTTGCTATTTTTCAGCTGATATGTAAGAAATACTGTGAATTATTAGAGAGCATCTGTAAGCATCTTAAATTCTATTCAATGTTGTTTGATCAAACAGATCGACTGACAGCTTAATTCTTCAGATTATCATATTGATCACATCAGCAAAGTTACTTGAGTTAATAAGACACACAAGAGTAGAAAAAAAAGTATTTCAGCTGCCTCTGCAGCCATCTCCCTGACTGTGCCATGCCCTTGGAGAAGGAGAGCTGGCCCAGCAGCTGCTATTGCCAAGCTGAGACAACCCAGACTGGATTTCATCCTTGTTCTACAGAGCTCTTTGGGGAAGTGGTTCCTGCTCAGCACATCTAGTAGAAATTTAGCCAAAAGTAACAGATAAACCATTGACATTTGTTTCAGCTTTTCTAAGGATGGCAAGAGGAAGGACTTCTGGAGTCCAAGGCTGAACTCTTCCATCACATTTCAAACATTTTCAACTTGGGCCAATTTTGACTAGCAAAAATGTGTCATTTAAATTTCACAAAGAAGCCATTCTACAGCATTTAGTCTAACTTCTATGATGTGAGGACAGGAATGGAGCTTACATATTGGAGAGAAGCTAAGTAAGAAAATACACACCTGGGGGAAAAAAGTAATCAACTGATTCATGTTCTTATTGCCCTTAGAATCAGCCATAGCTGCTGCTGAATATAAGAAGGGATAATCTCCTGGCATGATCCACCTAATTTTGAGTCCTTTCTGTTGATATCAGAGAAAAATAAACCTATCAACCTGGCTGTTTCCAGAATCAAGAAAGTTAAAAATAGCAATGGCTCAATACTCAGTGTTTTATGATGCAGCTCTAAGAAAGCAGCAGGGCTAGATTGAACTGGAGCTGCCCTAAAGGTCCAGCTCAGGGTGTGAGCACAGAGTAAGTCAGTTCAGGCAGGTAACATGTCAGAGAAAAGCTTAAAAACCCTGTGTTATGGCAAGAAATAGCAAAGGAAAACTCAGAAATTAAACAGGTAGGGAGTTGGTCTCTTCTCCCAGGCAACCAGCAACAGAACAAGGGGACACAGTCTCAAGCTGTGCCAGCAGAAGTCTAGGCTGGATGTCAGGAGGAAGTTGTTGGCAGAGAGAGTGATTGGCATTGGAATGGGCTGCCCAGGGAGGTGGTGGAGTCACTGTCCCTGGAGGTGTTGAAGCAAAGCCTGGATGGGGCACTTAGTGCCATGGTCTGGTTGATTGGCCAGGGCTGGGTGCTAGGTTGGACTGGATGAGCTTGGAGGTCTCTTCCAACCTGGTTGATTCTATGATTCTATGAAAGAACTGTATTTAGGGAAGGGGAAAAATACAACCTGCAGCGGGTGTAAGCTTAGAAAAATAACCCAAGGGGACAGAGATGTCACATCTTTCTCCTGTAACTGCAATTTCCTCTCTCTCTTTTTCTCTCTTCCACTCATAAGAGCAAATGCTCTTCTTCAGAAAGCCTCTTCTCTCCTCTGTAAAGTACAAGTAATTTTTATGGCCCTTGGCATCACCATGCTTCAGCACCCTTCTGACTGCTCCATTTTCTAACAACCTTTGGATGCCCAGACAGACTGTAACCCCAGGGTGTCTATGTCACAGATCCTAAAGGAGATCCTAGCTGCAACAGAATGGTTGGTCCCTGGGGTTTATTTACCTGCTTGCTACAGCTTACTGTACCATTTGTACAGTGTTATCCAGGGGGTGCTCACACAGTGGTCAGTCCTGCAGTGCAGTGGTGGGAACAGAACTAGTTTTAAACTAAGTTCAGCAGTGAATTAGGAGCTGAGGGATCTTCCACAACGTTTAAAGCTCATCTGAGTGTCTCTACTCCAGCTACACTTGCTGCTGCAAGGGAGATGCACCTAACTGGAGAGTCACCAAAATTCATGCAAGCTTCATGCAAATCTGCAGAGATTTCTTTGAAAGTCCAATTTTAAAAATTAAAAGTAGTTTTAAACTAATCTCAGCAGTGAATTATGAGCTGAAGAGACTGCCACAAAGTTGAAAGCTCATCTAAGTGTCTCTACTCCAGCTACACTTGCTGCTGCAAGGGAGATGCACCTAGCTGGAGAATCACCAAAACTCATGCAAACTTCATGGCAATCTGCAGAGATTTTTTTGAAAGTCCAAGTAAAAAATGTAATTCTTTCTGGGAATCATTGGTTGATAATATTTAAAGTGACTGAAGCTGTGATTATCAGCTCAGAGGTCAAATGCAGGTAAACAGATACAAGGATTACACAGCACTTCTCTCTTTCTCAGTGAAAGACCAGGCACAGAGTTGTCAATTTCCAGGGGAAAGCACAAAGGATGCTTTAGTTAAGGGAACAAGGATTAAATCTCCCTCTCAGATCAGCCAGGCCTGCTGAATCACTTTGGGAAATAAATGACACATCATATCCCATATTTCAATTTCCACTCTCTAAAGTAGGATGATGTATTCATAAGTGGTGTAGATATAAAATCCATTAAAAAGGAGAATGCAAACTTAGACAGACAACTGCTTCTGCCACAGGTAAAGTGTCTCACAATTACTAACACTTCCCACAAATGCACTCCAGCAGTTCCCACCCACTCTGGTGATGAACGTTCTCAACAACAGATTGTCAAAAAGACAGTTCTGGAAGGAGCAGGAACAAAGTTAAAGTCACACATTTTCAGTTCCCAGCAGCGTTTTGCTCAGGCACGAGGATCTTTGTATTTATCTTCACGTTACAAAATGTAACAGTGGGAATTATGCTGATGATTAAATTAATACCCACAGCTCTGAGCTATTCCTTACCAGTCATGCATCATAATCTAAACAACTGGAGAACAAGCATCTGTGGCAGCATGTGAAATGAAAAACCCAGCATTTCACTGGATTATGAAGCACTGGCTCTGTTGAAAAACAAGAGATTTCAAGGAAATAACCAAGTCTGCCTCTTTTTAATTTAAAAATCTCAAGCAGCTCAGCAGGCAGAACATGTAACAAGGACTAGAGACAGATTTATTTCATCATAAAAGCACCTGCCACTATTGTGCCAACCTGCTTGCTATGAAGAGAACCAGCACACAGAGAAAGGTGTCAGTGGAGTGTAAAACCACGACTGTCAGAGCTTGAAAATGTATTATGCCAATTTTAAGCACTGCCTGAAGGAATATAACAGGAGCAGGAGGAAACTTGTGTTTACAACATACAAATCACAGCTATACAAGCTGCGTGGCTGTGAACAGCCCTCACAAAAGTGGCTTTAATGCAATAGAAGTAGCAGAGCCACATTAGTCAAGCAAATGATTGCAGAGGAAATCTTGCCCCTTTTTTCCTTTCGTGTATAAAAGACTGGAAGCTCTTCAATCCAGCAAAAGGTTAATTCCAGGGAATAACCTTTGCAACAGTTTACATCAAAGGCTTTACTGACATCTGCTGATTAACAATCAGTTGGTGCAGAAAGCATGGAAAGAGTCATTTGTAACCAGCAGACGTTTCCTACCTCTGATTACATTAAAGTAATATGCAACTAAAAAAAGTTTTCCTCTGTTCAAGTCCTTTCTTTGTAGCCTTAGGACTATTTCTGTATTATTTGATGGCTTTCAGAAAAGTCAGTGTTTTAAGAGAGTGAATTGATTAGGCAAAGCGGGCACCAGCCACAGCAGGTTTGCCTCCAAGACTGAGAAAATGTTATTCTTCAAAGGCAGGTTTGCGGCGCTTCTGCCACACAGCGTTCAGAGGAGGAACAGAGCCAGCATCTGCTCCCTATCTACATCCATTCTTATTTGAAACCATACAGAGCAAAGAAAATCGACAGATTTAAGCGGTTTGGGGGTTATTTTAAAACATTCTAAGAAAGCACTTAGATAGCAATGGCAGCTTTAAAGGGGGCAATGCTTTTGGCACAGATAGGATGCTGGCCAGGAAGAAGGAGAACAGTGCTCAGGTATGCTCTCAGCAAACAGAGGAGGAGGGAAGAAGGAAATCTCATCTGTATCACGGAGGAAACAATCTTATCTTTAGCATCTTTAACACTAAGATTGAAATATTCCTTTACTTATGAAGGCAAGTCTAAAGTGGCACCACCACACTCCAGACATGAATTAATCAAATTATGTAGGGAGATATTCATGTGTCCTGCCATTACCATCTGAGATGGTATTTCCAAGGATCAATCTCCTGAAAGCACTGGACAAGTCTGGGATCAAACTGATGCAGCTACAGTAGCATCAAGGGAATTGCACTGCTTTATGCTAGCTGAGGATCTTCCTCCTAACATGGACTGATGGAACTGCTGCTGCCACTGTGCATAATGAATGAGTAGCTGCACAGTCTTGATTCTGTGTTACAGACAGATGGGCTAAAAGGAAGGCTGAAGGACTACATGGGACATAAATCCTCTGAGAGTTATTAAATACAAAGGTATCACTTCTGGATCAGGAAGTCTCTGCCTCTAAAACTATTGGAGTGTAAAAAGAAGCCTTGGATAGGTTTCACTAAACTCTTGGTCTGTTTTTATATTCATCTTTAAGCACTGACTTTAAACTGTTGGTGGGACAAGGACATTAGACTGTATGAAAGGCCTTTGAATATATATATTTAAAGGAATCCTTTAGTAGTGAAGTCCTATTATACTTCTGTTCAAACTAAGGGAATTCTGAGGCTTTTTACTGAAAACACACATACATACATATAAAGTTCTATTCCCTTCCCTAAGAATTATCAGCTACTCCACCATATGCTATCGTGTTACTTTGTCAGAGGCTGCCCCCAACAGCAGTATCTTTTCTTACCGTATATATAGGAAACTCCAACAAGCTCAAAGATGGCAATGATGACAAGAGAATAAGAAGCTGCATAGGTGTCCACAAGCTGTAACATATACATCCCACCCTAAAAAAAGGGAAGCATAAAAGAGTCATTACTTGTGGCATATAAGTGGTATCTCTCTTCATATATGTCACAATTCCACCTGGTGCTAACATAGGCAAGAACAGGAGTCAGGACTCTCTGTCCCTAGTAAGAATCCAAGCATTGACTGGACAGACTCATGTTGCTCTACAGTTTCTTCTTTCTGGCTGAATGAATATTAAATGCAGCAAGAAAAGAAAAGCAGAGAGTACACTTGAGTCTGGTAACCAATAGAGTTTGGGAAAATGTTGGTTTCAATCCTTCCAGATGAAGGATTGAACTGTGACCAGACCTTCCAAAGCAGCATAACTCAGGTGGAGAAAGGACTGAATTCATCCCAGGACTTAGAACAGCAAAGCTGAGCTAGTAGGTGAAGGGGGGAGGAAGGGGGGAGGAAGGGGGGAACTAGCTGAAGAAGCTAGTGAGACAAATGTTGTGTACCTCATCTTGAAATTGCTGAGAATTTAGAACACTGGAGGATTGGTGGACAAGACACAGAGTTCCATTCTGAACTCCACAGTTTACCAAAGCTATCTAACCAGGGAGGGAAGACACCCAAAACTGGTGTGCATGTGTATGTGACATACTTTGTTCATTATTTAAGTGACTGCCTACTTTGCATCACTACTCTGGAGAGGTTCAACTAGGCAAAATTTAAGTCTGAAAGATTAAACGGCAAAGGCTTTTAAATATGCGTGAGTCAGAGTATTCCCTAAACAAAAAACACATATGGCTTTCAGACTCGCTCGGCATCCCTGCGGATGCGGCAGAATTCGGTTTAGTCTCCCGCAGCTTGCAGAGGAGGAGAACGGCCGCCAGAGGGGGCTGGGGACGGAGAGCGATGCCCGAGGACAATGTGGTTACCTGAGTGATCATAGGAAATCCCATGATGAAAAAGGAGACGCAGCACCCAAGAGTGAACAGTGCCTTGTGCGTACGTAAGTACTTGGGGAACTCATCTGAAACAGAGGTCACTATGGTCTCGATAGTGGCGAACTGAAAGGCAAAATGAAAGGAGTCGTTGCAGCGCACACAACCTACACAAAGTGGTCCAACTGGACAGGATGGAATATAAGGCAGCACTCTGAATCCATCCTAGGAGTTAAGCACTCAGTTGTCATAGAATCACGGAATGGTTTAGGTTGGAAGAGACCTCAAGGATCATCCAGTTCCAACCCCCTGCCATAGGCAGGGACACCTCCCACTAGAACAGGTCGCTCAAGGACTCATCCAACCTGGCCTTGAACACCTCCAGGAAAGGAGCAGCCACAGCCTCCCTGGGCAACTTGTGTCAGTGTCTCACCACCCTCACTGCAAAGAACCCTTTCCTAACACCCAGTTTGAATCTCCCTTCTGCCAGTTTAAACCCATTACCCCTTGTCCTGTCATTACAAGAGCTTGTCAATAGTCCCTCCCCAGCCTTCCTGTAGCCCTCTTCAGATACTGGAAAGCCACTCCAGGGTCTCCTCAAAGCCTTCTCTTCTCCAGACTGCAAAGCCACAACTTTTCTCAGTCTGTCCTCAGAGCAGAGCTGCTGCAGCCCTCTGAGCATCTTGGTGGCCTCCTCTGGACTGGCTCAAACACTTCCATGTCCTTCTTGTGTTGGGGGCTCCAGAACTGCACACAGGACTCCAGGTGGGGTCTTAGGAGAGCAGAGCCAAGGGGCAGAATCCCCTCCCTTGCCCACGCTACTCTAGCTACAGCCCAGGACACAATTGGCTGTCTGGGCTGCACAACCAAAGCTTTGTTCAACACCAAAGCTCCCCCCTGAACAATTTCAGCACTGGTGGCTTTACTTCATTCCTCTGCTTACAAAGCAGTCCGTGGACCACACAAAACCAGCAGTTAACCTCACAGTCTTCCAAACAAAAAAGTAGGGGAAAAAATGGGAAACAAAAGTGGTTTACCATAGTGTCTAATCCAAGTGTCAGAAGCATCAAAAAGAATATTATAGCCCAGAATGGAGAGAGGGGGAGCCTAGTTAAGGCTTCTGGATAAACCACAAAAGCAATTCCAGGACCTAGAAAAGAGAAAAAGAGAAGCTGTGATATCCTGCATCCCATTACCATTGCCGATTGAAGACAAGATACAAATGAGAGCCACACAGCGCTGAAGGCATGACCCATGCTTACAGGAAGGGGCTCTACACATGTTTCTGCTCTAGATTATTGCATCCCATTTCCTAAAACTGTAATCTAGAGAATTGTATCTCATTTTCTACAGCCTCACCCCCGCTGCTTCTGCTCCAGAGAACACTGTTGCTTTCTCACATACTTGACAAAAAACACACCGTTTTTAGCAGCTTTTGAAATAATCTCCAGAGGCAGCTTGTGAAGTGTCTGGAGTTTCTTCTGAACAGAAGACAAAAACAAGAGTTAACACCATGGTGGAGAAAAAAATAACACTGCACACAACTCACTGAGCGTTGCTGCCTTTAAAATGCTCTGGAGGAAAATGGCTTTTGGGAATCAAAAGGTGCCTGTAGAACCACTATGTATTCATGAACACGTTCTTTCATCTCTTGATTAAAGATTTCTTCTTGACTGCTAGAGATAAGGGCTCTGTTTGCACTAGCTTGCTGCATGTAAGAGTTTAATTAAACCTTGAGATAATGGGTTTCCATTAATCATACTTTTCAAGAAGTTTAATTCTAGAATGTGAAGCTGCACATCTCAGCCTCTATTAACTCTCCAAGATACCACATGCCAGAGAGCATCCAGACACACGTAAACAGTCACAGGGAGGCTAGCTCCCATCCTCTCCCTCTTCAGAGATCTAGAGGGGGTGAGAACTCTTTCTAAAGGGCTACTAAAGCCAGGGAGATTTCACAAAAGTCCAAAGACTTTGAACTTGCATTTTAAATTACTACCATTTTTCAACTGCAGTGTGTTCTTAATCAAACTCAGACAGAAGAATAAAAATAGATTGCCTTGTCTTTCCCTCCAGAAAGAAAAGGGTTTGATTTGTTGATCAGGGACATGTGCTTTTCCTGAAAGGAAGATTCTAAGTAAAGGGGAGGGAGGAGGGAATAAACTATGTGTTTCAGAAAACAAAACAAAGCAAAGCAACACAAACCAACAAAACCTTCCCATTTACATTCAAGGTTTTAAAACGTGAATGGAGGTCACCCTAACCACTGTCATTTTTCCCTTCACTGCTAAAAGAATTCCACCTTTAAATATATATATATATATATAGCTGAGGAGTGGCTCTTTTTTCTCATTTGCTGAGTGTGCTTTTGTGTTAATCCAAAACCTGCAGTTTTCCTTAATCTTCTCTCTCTTCCTACTGCACAGATGCCTTCTATTATGCAACCAAATCTGCTTCCCCCTGTCAGAGAGCAGTGAAGCCTCATCCTCATGAAATATTTTAAATTACCTAACTAGGCTCTTACAAAGGCACTGAGAGCCCTACAATAAGATAGCCTAGTGACAGCTTTTCTTGCCTCCTTTGGAACAGCTGCTGAAACAGCTGGAAATAGACCTTCAGCTTGTGCCTAGTCACTCACCCAAAGACCACCACCAAGCACTCAAAAGAAGAAGGTTGTGATGCTCTGCACTAAAAATGCCATCTCCAGGGAGATGAACCAGCTGAACCAAGTGTTTCCTTCACCTTCCTTAGCACCTATGTCTCCCCATCCTCCCTCTGTCCATCTCTTTGAAGCTTCCACTACAGCTTCACTTGAGTGAATCTGCTTTGACTTTTAACTCCTTATAAATCCTTTCCATGACTACAACATGCATTAGATTTCGGAGATGGTTTCCTTTGTCTGTCTTATTGTTTCAAAATGATGGTAAGGTCTAAAATGAAAAGATGAATAGAAACTCCTAAAACATGGAGCCTCTCAAACACAATGGCCTAATCCAGACAGAAAATGGGGATGACAATAAAACTTTGCTGTTCCCTGTTCCCACTCAGCTAACTGGCAGACCAAAAAGAGACTGAACTGACATTACATTAGCTTGCAAGTGTGTTATCTCCTGCTATCAAGAATCAGTTTGCTAGCTGACCATCCTGTGAAATTCTCTTCTCAGACCCTCCAGCAGCCCAACCCACCATGGGTCAGCCAGTACAAACTCTGCACTAGCTCCCTCTGACTGAACTGCAGCTCATGAGCTTCCTCTGTCCTCAACAGCTGAGCTGCCGTGTACCAAACAAAGTTGCTGCAGAAACCAAGTGTGACCCAGCACCTTTATTTGCATCTCTGAGGTCAAAAGTACTGCAAAAATCATAGAATAGAATCATAGAATGGTTTAGGTTGGAAGGGACCTCAAAGATCATCCAGTTCCAACGACCTGCCATAGGCAGGGACACCTCCCACTTGAACAGGTTGCTCACAGCCTCAATAATCCATGGGATTGTTCGTTTTTCAGTTGAGAGAGAAGGAATAAACAAAAGTAATTAAGAGATTTCTCCTATTTCTTAATCAGGTTTGCTCTTACCAAACAAGTGATGAGGAGCTTCAAGTAATATATTGACCTCCTGGCATACCCTCTCCCATATGGAAATACCTGCAAGTAGTTTATTAATCCACTGCAGTGTGAAGGTGTTAGTCACACCTCCAATGTCAATGCCATCACTAGTAATAGAGCTGAAGGTGCTACCATGTGCCAAAGTAGTGAAACAGATATACCCTACCTTGGTCTGCCACAGCTTCGATGTTCACTTTGAGCTCATTTGCCATGAAGCCAATGACTGAGAAGATTACAAAGCCTGCAAATATACTTGTGGCACTGTTGGTACATGTGACTATCAATGTGTCCCTGGAAAGAAAACACAAGAATCCACATCAACTTGTTGTAATCCATGCAGTAGTGGAGGACTTTGTGCACAATGAGTCCCTCTGATGAGCACACACATCCTGTGGGAACGCTGGTGAAGTTCCACCTTTACACTTATCAGATACATTTGGTGCTGATTAGAGGTGATAGAAGTCTTCACAGCACCCCTAGGAATCAGATCACAGGATGTTAGGGGTTGGAAGGGACCCAAAGAGACCATCGAGTCCAACCCCTCTGCCAGAGCAGGACCATACAATCTAGCTCAGGGCACATAGGAACACATCCAGACAGGTCTTGAGAGTCTACAGAGAAGGAGACTCCACAACCTCTCTGGGCAGCCTGTGCCAGTGCTCTGTGACCTTTACAGTCAAGAAGTTCCCCCTTGTGTTGAGCTGGAACCTCCTGTGCTGCAGCTTCCATCCATTGCTCCTTGTCCTATCCCAGGGAGCAGTGAGCAGAGCCTGTCCCCCCTCTCCTGACCCCCAACCCTCAGATATTTATAAACATTTATTTAATCCCCTCTCGATCTTCTCCTCTCCAGACTAAGCAGCCCCAGGTCCCTCAGCCACTCTTCAGGCAGCGCTCCAGTCCCCTCATCATCCTTGTAGCCCTCTCCAGCAAATCCCTGTCCCTCTTTAAACTGGGGAACCCAAAACTGAATGCAGTACTCAAGATGAGGTCTCACCAGGGCAGATGTGAATTTTCTCCCACCCACATGCTGTATAGAAAGCCACAGGCCATGCAGGAGGATGAGCACTGCTGCTCGTGGCCTCTCCAAAGAAGACAGCAACGATGAGACAATCTGTAATGCAGTTTTACTCTTTGCTGGCTGCAGATACCTGCTTACTCCGTTACACATGGACTAACCACCACTGCCCAGGGAAGATGATTTCTGTCATGTAACTTTCCTGGATTTATCCACAAGATTCCAGGGTTAAGCTTTCTGTACCTTGCAGCACTCCCCCATCTGGCAGCCTATAGAGGATTCCCTGGGATCATTTTTCACTGAGTTGTTACAGGAATCTGAAGAAATACACACCAGAATGCCACATTGTACTGGGAAAGTACATTTGAATTGACAGGACACCAGCCCTTCTGGTCCCCCAGCCATAATTATTAACATTCTTGATAAGGTCTCTATTTTGTCCTTAAAAGACTTCCCCTTAAAGTGCTATGAACTAGGTGGGTGGGGATCACACAATTTAAATCAAGTTGGCTAGAATTGCTTATTCCTACTGTGATCTGTCAGGAACAGAACAAAATACAACCTCAAATGCTGTCAAGAACCTTAGTGAGCTGACAAACTTCTGGAATCTCTAACAGAGCATTTCTTAACAGAAATGATTAGGTTAATTCTTCAGGTCAACAGAAAATAATTGCAATGTTCTGTTTGGAATTATCATGCCTTAATTCTTCCAAACCTGGGTAAGTTTTACCTAAAATACTTTTAGGTTATGCATTTTTGAAGTGAATTTCTGTAAATGTACTGCAATTGTAGATTATTTAACGACATTTTAAATGGAAATGTAACTGAAAATTACAATTTTATCTGCAATATTAAAATGTAATTAATGTCAAAATTGAAAGGGAAAATAGTCATGCTTCATTTCAATGTTGAAGATGGGTTGTAAAATTAAGCAGATTAGAAGTAACTGAGCTTTTCTAATTATCTCTGCTTCAGTTCCATGCATTTCTTTCTACTATAGGTAAAACTTCTACTTAGTGTTAGTCTTGCAAGATTTTTATACTCCATTCCCATGTATTCGGTTTTAAAACCTCATTAACGCTTTCCAAACTCCAGGAAGCACTGCTAAATGAACACACAAAGCTAGAGTGATGCCTCTCCCATTTTTTTTCCCCTGGTATTCCATATGCATTCACTCATTCATTCCTCACCATACCAAAGCCCTGAAAATGCATTTTTTAAAATGCTTCCCAAGGGAGAGCTGGGTGGAGGTAACTGAGTACACATCACTGATGCTTATTCATCCATATTTTAGGGTAATTACACCCCACTGCTTCGGAACACTAGTAGGAAACATCTCTTGGAATTCCTTTGTAAAACCCTGATCCATATCTCTTTTGAAAGGCATTTTTCAAGCAGTACTTAGAAGCTTTAAGACATGGGAGTTCAAATCCCTAGGGGCTCGATGCTTTAAAGTCTTGACACAGAGAAGATTTTAGGTACACTCTTGGGACAGTCCCTCTGCGTGCTGTCGTCAGTCCTGAATCAGCACCCATTTCATTGCAGGGATCATTAGAGGTTTGCTTCAGTAAAAACAAGATTTGTTTTAAAGACAATAAAACAGCAGTGAAGCATTCTACTAACAGCATAGACTTCTGGTTTTTCCATCCACAAACATTTATTTGGTGATGAAAAAGCTGTGCTATGCCACCAGAAGGACTTCTTCCTTACCAAAATACCTTGCAGTGGTTCAAATAAAGGTGATTTCAGATTTCACCACTTGAAATAACTTGATTCATATGAAACTGCACTAAGAGTGATTGGATAAAAAAATAACAACATTTAGAAGAAACCAGAATCACATCTACGGCAACTGCATGTCTCATGATGGCCAACTCAGCCCATTCTGCACAGGGGTTGCTCTTCAGCAGAGGCTGCCAACTTGCAGGGCTTCATGCCACTGCTCAGCTGTGGGCAGCTTCTCAGATTGCTTTTCAAGCTAAAACTGCTGATTCTGAGAGTGAAAAAAATCAATAGGGACTATAATAGGCCTAAGGCTTATCTTGGGACTTGTAAATTAGGACCTGGGGAGAAGACATAATGCACAAACCCAGAAAAGATTACAGAAACAGAACGCACACAAAAAAGCTCAACCAACCAAATAAACACACACAAACAAAAATCAATCAACCAAATGAAGATGTATGAAAGAGACACAAAAGGCATTTTTTTAAATCAAATAAATAAGAATACACCGAAGAGAGAGATACAGAAAAAAAGCTTCCTGCAAGTCTGAACAAGACTGATTTCACCCTGACATACCTGTAGCAATTATTATGGAATTTGTTGTAAGAAGAGAGAGTAATTAGACCTCCCCATGCTGCAGACAAGGAGAAGAAAATCTGAGTGGCAGCATCCTTCCAAACCTAGGAGGGGAAACAGCATTGGCTTCAGGTAGGGGTATTACAAAAATCAATAGCACTAATAAATGTTACTGTTAGGGGATTAACATTAAGTAGTTTAAGTGAACTTAAAAGTGGTGGATGTCAATAGAAGATTCAAAAGCAAAATCCTGTTCCTGTTCCATGTAAAGTAGCAATATAAAACCTTTGCTGTATATAGAAGGCACAAAAGTTCAAACTATATTGCCTGATACATACCAGTGCAAACACACTCAGCAAAGAAAATAGAAATCAAGAGGAAAAAAATCTGCTTGCACCAGAGAGAAGAAATCTGTGTGGCTTATTCACTCTAGCAGAGACGTAAGTGCAATAGTAAGCCCACCATAGCATCAATCAGCTTCTCCCATTTTGGTGTGATGAAGTACCAGATTCCATCTCCAGCTCCAGGTAGAGTTACTCCTCTTATAAGAAGGATGATGAGAACCACATAAGGGAATGTAGCTGTAAAGTACACCACCTGGACAGGCAAAAGAAAGATTATTTAGATTACTTATTTGGGTCCATAAGAAGAGAGGGGGAGATACAAAGACTGCACTATTGCCTGAAGAAAGCAAAAAAGAATCTCAACGACACCCAACCAGTGCTGCTGCTGAAGAACAAAGCTGCAGTTCTCTGCTCAGATGGCTGCCAGGCCAGTTCCTCTGCCTGCTGCTTCCATGCCAAGGAGAGAACATGCTCCCTCTTGACACAGCTGCCGATTAGGAGGCAGGGCAGAAAGCTGCAGATTTGAAGGGCAATGGAGAGAATGACATGGGACAGGTCAGAGAAACAGAGCAGGGAATTGGGTTACTGCGAGGAGTTTATAAAAACTGACACAAATATGTGGGAAGAGAGGATTCACACTGTCACCATTCACACCCCTGGCCGCTTGAAGCTTAATCTTGATGTTACTTAACAGCTTCATTTACACCACCATTTCCCTGATTACAGTGAAACATGAAGTGACACTGGAATTTTAACGACCACCACACAGAACAGGGGAAGTTGGTGAAGGCACCTTCTTATCATCCAGCAGCTAAGTGCAGCTGAAGAACTCATTCTAAACTTACTGCAGATCGAGGAACTTTTTTTGTTGTTTTAGAAAAGCAATTAAAAAATAAGAATGAAAGGCAATTTAAAAAATGAAAGAAAAATGAAAGAGACAGGGAAAAGGCATTTCATTAATCCTTAGCCATCTGCTGAAAATGGATCTCTGTGATCTGTGTTAGTATTGGCCTGCTCTGGCAGGGCGGTTGGGCTCGTTGATCTCCTTGGGTGCCTTCCAACCTCTAACATCCTGTGATCCTGTGAAAATAATTGTCAGTAATTCACTGCCTTAAATGAGAACCTGCTTCCTCTAAAGCTTTCTTGCAAGTGCACAATCACAAATATTTTGCTTACTTTTCCTGATGACTTGATTCCTTTAGCAAGGGAGGCATACACAATCACCCAAGCTAGGAAAAGAGAGAGTGCCAAGGGCCATCTAATCTCACCGGGATATTCAATCCCTGCTGAAATCTTCAATACAAAATATCTAAGGGGATAAAAACAAAACAAAAGCAGACAGAAAGAGAGGGTTTTTAGGGAAGGGAAGGGAAGGGAAGGGAAGGGAAGGGAAGGGAAGGGAAGGGAAGGGAAGGGAAGGGAAGGGAAGGGAAGGGAAGGGAAGGGAAGGGAGATTAATGACAGTAGCTGCAGGCAGTAATTTAGTGCGAATTCCTACAGCGTTTTGTTTTGCTGTATCATTCTCCAGTGGTTTCTCTAGAATGTTCCAGTTATTCTCACCATGTATTATTTTATTTATCTGCATTGCAGTAGTAGATAAAAATGCCAGGCAAGGGCCAGCACCCCAGCTGTGCTTAGCACCACAGGAGCAGAGCACAAATAATCCAGTGCTTGAAATGTAGCTTTCATCATTCCTGGGCATTAAAAATTACCATCATTTGCTGTCCTTAACTGTAGTATTTCTAGTCCTCCAAACAGCGATTTGCTGTCTGTTACGCTGGATTTTAGAGGAAGATTAACATGCATACAATGGATTAACATAACGTTTCCAAACAAAGGAAAATCTTACTTGAAGTACTCTTCACTTCCACTGACAAACGTTTTGTTTCCTTCACTGGTGAAGTTAACCATAGTCAAGTTTGGATAGGCACTCATACAGAAAGTGGAGTTCTTAATTTGTATTTTGGGGTGGTCACCAATAATGCAGGAATCTAGGGGGAAATGAGGGGAAGAAAGAAAAAAAAAGAGAGAGAGAGAAAAATAACCTTTTTTTTCCCCAGGCTGAGTGTGAAATGACAACAAAAAGCATCAGATCACACAAATTGACTTCTGTTCTATGTTAGATTTATAAACACCTCCCTTACAGAAGTGTCTGTGAAAGAAACAGGTCTTAAAAGATCTCATGATCTATCATAAATATTTAAGGCATAAAAAGAGCTGGAGGAACTGAAGGAGCCCGCGGGGGAGCTCGTTCCTTCTCAGGAGTCACCCACCCCAATGGGGCAGGGGCATACCCTCGGGCTGAGATTAAGGAGGGATGAAGGAGACCCGGGGAATGGTGCCCAGTCCAGGCAGGATGGGAGAGCGCAGCACCCTGTTGGGGCTGGTAGCTCATCCAGGAGAGCTCGCTCCGTTTATTTTATCTCTTTTCATGTAATTCCCTGGTTTGGCCTTATTTGCAAAAACGAGTTTCGGGGGAGGCTGAGACGGGTTTTGTTGGTTGGTTTTGTTTTGTTTTGGGTTGGGGAGGGTGGAGTGTGTGCTTTGGTTTGGTTGTTTATTCATTTGTTTGGGCTTGGGTTTTGTTTTAAAATGCCTCGCTAAAGCCCTAGGAGTTGTGACAGGAAGGGGAGGCCGCTAGCTATAGTGTTTTATCCCCTGCTTTCTCCCCTACGCAGCTGTCACCCGAAAATTAAAAAAGAGAGAAGACAGAAAGCGAGATATAGACAGAGTTGGGCTTCTTTAGCATTAGAGATTAAAAATTGCATTTATCCTTGATGAGGAAAAAAAATAAAAGAGGTGGAAGACGCCCATCTGATGTAGATCAAAGGGGACTAGGAAGCGACGGGTCCTACGTGCTAGGAACCTCGCCTGGCCATAGGCATCCGCAGTCCGCGCTGACATCTCCCAGGGGCACAGCTGCGCCGGAGAAAGCTCTGGAAACTTCCCAGATAAATAACTAAAACCCTATCCCACCTTACCTAACAAAAGTTTGTTTTTATCTTTACAGTCTGGCGTGTTCCAAGGGTTGTTACAGGAAGCCCAAGGCAGCACAGGTACAAAGGAGGCGAAAAGGTAGAAAAGAGTGTAGCAGAGGATAATGTTGTAGTATATGGCTATCAGGACGGAGATGATCAGCATCGCAATGCCGCAGCCTGAGGGAAACGAGAGGGAGGGAGGGAAGAGAGGAGACCGCAGTTAACCCCAGGTGGGTGTCGGCAACCGCAGCAGATCCCGGCGGCTTCGTCTGATGCAGGTATAAAGCGCATCCCCCGCCAGAAAGGGCGCCCCCCGCGCAAAATGCGCTCTAAACGCTGCGGAAACCAGAGGGAGAGCCTTTGGCATGCGGCTACGTGCCTGCGGACGCGCTGCGGAGCGGGGGCGCAAGGAGGCGGCGATGCTTAAGCCATGCGAGAGAGGGGGTGCAGGACATGCTCCCCAAAAACCAGGTCGGCTCCTGCTCCGCTCACCTTGCAAGGCGGGGATGGCTTTCCAGACTGACACGGGCCCCTGACTAGCAAACTGCCCCAGAGAGACTTCCAGGAAGAAAATGGGGATCCCGGCCAGAGCCAGCATCATCAAATAGGGGATGAGGAACGCACCTTGTAGGGAGGAGCGGGGAGAAAAGAGAGAACAACCTCAATCAGCACGCACAGACCGGGGCGGGGTGGGGGAGCCTCCTCATCCATTACATCGGGATGAACTCGCCTACCTCCACGTCCCGGTGCGGAGAGTCCCGCGCAAGCTCCGCAGGACAGGTATCCCCGCCTCAGCACCCCCCAATGGCAGGCTGGAAGCGGGCACTCCTGGGGTAAACCCAGGCTATTTCTGCCCGGGATACTAGGGACAACCCGAGTCAAGATCTGCGGCTCCTAAGCGTTTTCGGTTTGTTGGCGATTCCTGGTGGCCTCAGACCAGGGTGAGGGGAAGCAGCTTTCTGCATTTCCAGTATTTACTGGCGAGAATATTGCCATTAAACGAATATTTTAACAGCTCCGGCTTAAAAGTTCTTACACGTAAGAAAGACAAAGCTCTCCGGTAAGGACCAGACTGGGTTTAGAATCGCCAGTTCCCTCACACAAACCAGCTCCTACAGCCTCTGCACAACTGCTCCCAAAGCTCACAGCACCCGCATCCCCCACTGAGAGCCTTGCGCGGCCAGAAGCGGCTCTCAGCTGCAGGAGGGTGACCACAGCAGCTCCCAGTTTAGATGAGACCTCTGTTAGAACCTCCGCAAATAAACTCTTTTCCTTCTAAGCTGTCAACGGCACAACCCTTCTTCCAACCTTCCTTCTCCTCTGTTCTGCTCAGCACCACTCTCAGCGATTGTTTTCGAATCGCTTCATGAGGAGGTTTTAAATAAATGCCTCAAACTTCACGAAATAATAGAACGGGTCGAGTTGGGTTCAAGTGTCCTACTGTGACTTTCCTGATTAGGAAACCCTTTGTATCGTACTCCCTTTCCTCCACTTCCCCAGTCCCATCGTTCGTGCAGTCAGACCACATTAAACTAGGTGAAATGGGAAGCCCAGAGCCCTCACTCCGTGCCGGGTGTGATCAGTTCTCCGTTTTCCTCCCTCTCCTACCAGCACCAGCTAATTGCAGGTGTTATAAAGGAGAGCACTACCTTCTAACGAAATCTTGTAGGAGCTTTCCTACTTCGAGAATTAACCATCAGAAAATCCTAGCCATTATTCTCAGACGAGTTGCAGGTGGTCTGGAGGTGCCCTCGGACCTGGGCTCAGCCCGGAGCTTGCTGCCTGGTTTTGCCAGGCGAGCAGGCACCACTGCCCCGCGCTTCCTTCCCTCCTGTTTCTCCCCACCAAGAAGGCAGGGACCGGCTCAGTCACGTACGGTACCGCAGGTAGAGAGACAGGAAAAAGCCATCATACCTCCCCCATTCTTAAAGGCCAGGTACGGGAACCTCCAGACATTGCCCAGCCCCACTGCATAACCCACCATGGAGAGGATGAAATCCAGCTTGCTAGACCAGTTCCCTCGGGCTTTATTTTCATCCCCTACATCGTCTTCCTAAAAGAGGGGAAAAGGAAGGGAGGGGAAGAGAGGTCGGAAAACAGCCACTTTTGCAAACAAGCATCGCGGTGCCGATGGCGCCGGGTTCACCGGAGGGGGGAAGAGAATGGGAGGGGAAACGAGAGATCTTCCCATGCCACTCCCGCCCAGGATTTCTTATGACAGAGAAAACAGCAGAGACGTTTTTCAAACCGTGACCCTCTGCCAGGCTGCTCCCGTGGAACGGGAGAGCGTAACCGCAGCCCGGGGCGGGTGTGTGGGGGGTGCGTGTGTGTGTCAGTCCCCATTGCCCGCGCTCCCAAGCCCTGAATGCGCGGGCCTGGGCTCCACGGCCTGCCCGGGGCCTCCGGCCACTGCAATGCGCATCTCCCAGCCATGCTGGCATCCCCGCAGGGCTCTGGGTGGGGGGGGCTGGCTCCTCATCCACCGCTGCACCGGTGGCCAACCTGCCCTCCCTGAGGAGCGGAACCTTCCGACCGGGGACTGACCGACGGCCGGCCTCAGCAAAGCCCGCAGGGGCCCTGCCGTTTCCCGCGCACACAGAAACCAAGTGAACAAGACGCTTTTAGAGAACGAACCTGCCCCTTCCCCCCGTCCCAGGCAAGCCCAGACACGCAGCGGGGCAGGGAGAGCACCGAGAGGGGCGAACAGCGGCTCCTGCCAGGCCCCGCAAGCGGCCAACGGCAAACCCCTCTCGTGACGCAGTGCCCTGGCTGGCAGGGTTTGGTGTGCTCTGAGGTTCAGGTGATTTCGCCTTGGGTTTGGTTACGGGCTCCAAAGCTTGAGCAGCCCACCAAGTCCAAGAGGGTGAGAGCATCTTTCCTGTCTTTGGCGTTTGATGCTGGGGCCAGGAGTTGGCCTTGGGGACAGAGAGGGTACACTAACTGGACCGGGTGATGGGGACGGGCACGGCTCAGTGAACACTTTGCATTAGCCAAGCACTGCTGATTGTCGATTATACCCACATCCCACGGCTAGCCCTCAACAGCAGTACAGAATCTTGCCCCGACCCTGTTTCCCCCTTCCCCCTCCCCACGACACAGCCCTAGCACTGACTGATTTGAACCTGATTTTAGAGCTTCAGTCAGACCAGTGGTGAGAGGCAAAGACCTCTCACTATCACAAGCTGAACTGGGGGAACAAACTCTGAAAGGAGTCAACTTACCCCCTCCACTCTGCCAGGAAGAACAGAAGTGTTGCCATCTGTGCCCAGCACCACGGTACTCTGGCTCAGGGTCACCCATGAGCCTTTGGCATTGTTTTGCTCCAGTGTGCTCTTACCAAGGGTTAGGTTGGCGTCCCCGTCTGTGCTCTGCAAAGCGGGGATTTTGCAGTAGGGGATAGCAGCTTGCCCGGCAGACCCTGCCCCAGGGGTGTGCTTGCATGGGAAGGTTTCCACGGATTCCCTGCGGAGGGTGGAGTTGGCTTGCACCGGGGTGCTGCTAAGCTTGCAGATCCCGACTTTGGTCCTCTCAAAATCATTTGGTTTAGCTTCTTCGGATGAAAGGGTTTTGCTGTCGTTAGAGAGCGATCGCGGAAGCTTGGCCACCGCGGCAGGGGCTTGCAATGGAGCATTCTGCGGGTCATTTTCGGGGCTGGTTCTTACAACCCCTGCACCTTCACTAGGTCCAGCAGCAACGGTCTCAGGATTGTTCACAACCGGCTTGCTCATATCCCTTTGACTGGCGTAATCCTGAAACAACAACGTCACATATTATATGAAAAGAAAAAAAAATTGGGGAGTGCAGAGATTCTATAGATTTCCTCCCCTCCCTCGGGCGCAAAATGTGTGCGCTAGAACATAGGGATACAAAAGCACTGCAGAATTTCGAGGTGCCCCAGCTCACCTGTTTGCTCTCTTATTCAGCGTTAATATCCTGGGAGAAATGAGAATAAGGTGGGGGGGGGGGATGATCAATTGAAAAAAAAACACCACCGAAAAAACATACAGCAGAGCCTGCAAAACCAGAATTTGAGGTCAATAAAGTGTCGCTACAGCGCTGCGCCGCCAGCCCTCGTTAGATTTCACGGCACAGCTCGAGGATGCTCCCTTCCCCATCGCCAGTGTAGAAAGATTCTTTAATTTTACGCCCCATTTCCTTTCTGCCATTCAACAACGCACATCGGCTTTTTTTTTTTTCCTTTTTTTTTTTTCTTTTCTTTTTTAATAAATACAGGCGATAGAGAAGCTGCCCTGTAGGCAGCTGGAGAGGTAAAAAACAAACAAACAAAAATCCAACCAACCAACCAAAAAAAAAAATCAAAACAGCAGTGAAATAGTTTCTGAGGTGGCTGCCATCCTTCCAAATCCTACAGCAAGACAGCGAAACATAAAACCCAAAACCACATAAATGTTCCTATGGTACTGCTTATGTTTTCGTTTTGCACACCCCTAAATATTCTTAAGCATTCTTTTTTTCATTAAACAGGTTATTGATGACTCTCCCTGCCATGCCAACTCTGCCTTTCTCTCCATCTTAAAATTGTCATTTAAAATGCATGGTTTTAAAAAAATTGTCTTTTAAACGGCCGGCAGACAAACCCCACAAACCTTACCTTTTCCATCCATTTAACATTAAGCATAAGCCTTTTCTGAAGAGGGTTTCACAAACCCACCCGTCACTGTGTCCGCTGCAAGTTTCCTCCACGTCTTAATCCCAGTCTCCCAGCGATAAAATAAGAGGGACACGGTCGCTGTCCGATGCACTTCGGGGTAGCACCACTACCCCCCTTCCCGCGCTCGTTCCGCAGACAGACAGCGGCCATTTCCCGGGGCGCTGCGGAAAGCTCCGTGGACAGACCACGGACAGCTCCCGGCGCACCGCGAACAGCTCCGGGGGCAGCTCCCCCTCCGGCACCGCTTCTTTCGCTACGCGAAAGACGCCACCAACACGAGGGATCCAATCTCAAATTTAACGACCAACGCCCCCCCCCCCAGCCCTTTTCAGTATCAAAGAAGAGATCCAAGCACTTACCATGCCTTAAATAGCCACCAATTGAGTCGATAGAGGTAAAACCAGCAGTACAAGCAAAACCAGAAGCACAGGCAATAGATAGACTGGATTTTGCTCAGTGGAGAGCAAAGCTTTCTATACTTCCGTGGGAAAGACTAGGTTTGCGTCAGTGCATAGCAAGGTGCCCTTCGTTTGACATTTTCTTGATAATAAGAGTTTGATAAATCATTACCCCTGTTTTCAGATTTTAAAGGGACAACACGCAGCCGGAGCGTCGGCTGCTGTCACTCACCCAGCAGCGGGATGGCGTGGTCCCTGTGACTCAGATGAGGGCTGACTGCTAAACCAGAGCCAGCAAGAGTGGGGAAGAACTTTGTTGCTAATTAGAGGGAACACGTACTACTGCGCCCAAAGCCAGAGAGGAAGGGGAAGAAACCTTCCAATCCCTGTTGCTCTAATATGGCATTCACAGACATCTCCCTTTTCTTTTTTTCCTTTCAATTAAAAAATTACATTCCCTGTATTTCTGCAGTTCACAGTTGGTTCAGCCATTATAATAGCTTATATAAGTTACCTATTTATATGCATATCCACATATCTATATGCATAGAGAGCTCACTCTATGGAAACTACATAAACGCATTTTAATCGTGTCTTTCTTGCTGTCTTGGCACCAGACAAAACGATACTCTCTATTTTCACTGTGCCTCGAAGCGGGGGGAAGCCCTCAGTCCTAATTAATTTAAAGTGATTCACACAATAAAGCACTTTCTCTTTCATCAAAACTATAAAGAAGAGTTAAGTGGGAGTAAAGATGATAGCAACCACAATCAAGCCGTTGGTTTTCTTCCCCCACCCATCAAAGCGTTTGTGTTTGAGAACTGGGCGCAAAATTACTCATCATTGAAAGTCAGGTGTTAAGCCAGAATCGTTTCTGTCACGAAGCAGTTCACCCATAACCACCTCTCGTACGTGTTATTTGCTATTTGAGGGGCTTTCGCAAAGATTCGTTGCGCACAAGGTAACTTTGGTCACGCTGACAACAATCAAATGCACCCTGGCAAAGGGGGATGCTCCCTAAGCAACCTTCCCAGTTGTTCCAGCGTCAGAGCTGCTGCTCCTCCGCAACCCCTCTGCTAACGTCAGCTGCTCCAGGGAGGATTTCAGGTTTAGCCTGAGGCATGTGCGGTGTGCGCCTATGCGGGCAGGAGAAACACAATCAGCACCGCATGCAGTTCCCGTGCGTCCTTGGCTTTACGGGTTACTAACGCTTGTTTCAGCAGACAGGGTGAATCACAAACTCGCAGTAGCCCGGCTCATTCTGCGGAGCCTCGAGGTGCTCGGTGCTACCATAGAACAATCGTGACTGGACCAAAAAAAAAAAAAAAACCCCAACAAAAAAAACCACAAACAAACAAAAAAAACCCCAAACCTTTAAGATCATCGAATCCAAACGTTCTCTATCTCTGCCAAGTCTGGTGCTAAACCACGTCCCTCAACACCACTGCGGCTGTTAAACACCTCCAGGGATGTGGATTCAACCATCTCCCTGGGGAGTTCCAGTGCTTGAGAACCCTTTCCCTGAAGAAGTTTCTTCAGGAGCTGCAAGCCTCACCACGGGGCTGCGGAGCTTAGTTCCACCCACCGCAGGCAGTTGTCCCCAGTGCCAAAGCGCGCAGTGGGCCCGGGGAATCTGCCCATCTCACCCCGAACTCAGCCCAGCTCCTTCATATCACACTGGGCACTGCGGCTGGAAGCAGAAATTCAACTGTCAGGAGTCTTAAAGGCACAGCGAAAGCCGAGGAGATGAGGGCCAGCAAAGCAGAACGGGGAAAATCGTTTTTCACAGAAAAGATCACCCCACCTGCCAGATGAAAAATGCCCTCGCCTTGCAGCAGAGCATTTTATAACACATTTACTACTAACTCATCCTGCTACTGCTTCCAACTTGTTCAGGTACAGGGCCCTACCTATACCACAGGTATATAACAGTCACAATACGCATATATAGGTGTTTTTACACTTGCACACTGTAGGTTGTAAGTTCCGCTCTTTAACTACACTCCTCTACCTCTGTTCTCCCATCTACTCTCCCCGACTCTGCTCAGAACTCGAGGGGTGCACACAGAAGATGGTTTGTTGGGGAGGGTCGGAGAGGGGAGCAGAAATCGGTGGCGTTTTGCCGTGTTTTCCAGCACAGAAGGATCTGTCGGGAGGTAGGCAGTGAACAGGGTCGTTAGCTCAGTTATGCTGCCCTTCAGCTCACATTAACGCCTCCGCAGTCATGGGACAAATTAAAAGCGACAAGGCAGCAGTCCAAGAAGAATTTTGGTCTCGAGGACCCTCAAACCTCATCTGGATTCCCAGAGTTGACTTCTTTTGGGTTTTCAGGAAATTGACAAAACTCATTCTTCACTTTCTTTTCTAAGCGCTATTTTTTTGCTTCTTCCATTAGCACTGAAACGTGAAATCGAAATTTCACCCCTGGAAAAGAGGAATTGATCTCCTTTACTTTCAGGAGAAGCAGGAGCACCCCTCCTTGCCTCACGCTCCCAGAAAGGGCTCTCTCGGTAGGACGTGGTCAGGGGGTCTCGCTGAGGATCAGAGCCAAGGACTTGGACAACAGAGAAACCCACTGAGAAACGCATTCTGATTTCAGTCATGAAGCTTTTTCCTAACTCTCCTGGCTGTGGAGAGTACAAATGGAGTGTCCCCAGCTCCCTGCTCATCCTCCATCCAGGCTTCATGAAGATGGAGTCACCTGCTCTGGACTGAAATGCTTAGTTCGGATAACTCCGAACTCTTTCAAAACCAAACCAAATTCCTCCAATGTAGGGTTTTAACCCTCTAATTAACCACCAGTAAGTTCGTTAAAGTTACTTTTCTCATCGTCCCTCCAAAACGCCTGTCCCGGGCCCGAACCCCCACTCCACAGCCCCAAGCACGTATCTAAGGAATGAAGGAAAAGCACCTGGCTGCCAGCTTCCACCAAACACTCGCCAACCTCTCTCTCCTCCAAAATAAGCCCCGCCTGGAGGAGTCCCGGCCCGCTTCTCAAAGCTCTGGCCACCGGTGCAGGTCCCCCGGGGCCACTCCCATCGATGATGGCATGGGAAAGGGTCGTGGCCCTGGGGGCGGGGAAGGGGAGAAGGAAGACCTCTCCCCATTCCCCGAACCAGCTCCTTGTGGGCGGCCTGTTTGTGGTGATCCCTGCGCACAGGAAAGCCTCTCAGCAAACCCTCGTCCTCCGCAGCCCGCGGAGCGGCCGAGCAAGTACCTCCGTCTTAATTACTTTGTCAAGGATGAAAAATAGCAATTGATTTCTATGTCGTGCCTCGCTCGTCATCCCTTCTCCGCCCCTGCCCCCTCTTTGTAGACAGACAAACGCGCAAACGAAGAGGTAGAGCTGGCACTGTGAGAAGGGAGTCGGGCCGCGCCGGGACACCCCGGAGCCTGCTGCCACGGAGGGTGCCCCTTCATCCGCCCTTCCTCATAACGCACGCTCCTGCCTTTACACCACATCTGGGCCGTGCCTCGGCGGGAAAACAAACGAACAGAAAGAAAAACCCAAACCCACAACACAACTAAAGAACAAAAAAACCTCAAACGAGCCCCAATCTACCAGCCAACAACAACAACAAAAACCCCAAACCCACACTAAACCAACAAATAATTCAAAAACAAACAAAACCACCCCACAAACACACCCCAAACACCAACAAAACCAAACAAGTCAGACGGCAGCGAGAGATGACACTTCTCCAAAAAAAAAACCAAACCCAAGCACGCCTAGGGGCACCCCCGGGTTCTCTTCCCTACGACAGTCCCCGTCTTGGCTACTCTCTAACGGATCATCTAAACACTGCACCTACTGCTCTTGAACTCGCCTGTCTGCCTTGCCGCCGAAAGTGGATGGAGGCAGTGACAGTAAGAAACTGCACCCTCTTCCCCACCCGTTTTCTCCCGGGATATCCAGCCGCAGCCTTCACACCCTCCGCCAGTGCCACTCTCTGCAGTTACAGCGTGTCCCGGGGGCCTCACTCAGGAATCAGGCATCGCACGCAGCACACTAACCCACGCACGGGAGGTTTCCTTCTACCCTCTGCTTCCTGGTCTCACTTTTTTTACTTGTTTGTTTGATTCCGCCCTCCCTCCCCCCCTTTTTCTTTTTATTCTTTTCTTTCTTTTTTCCTTCCCCCCCCCTTTCTTTAATGGCGCGGAGCTTTCCAGCAAACCCAGTGAAAGCTGCTTTGGTGGGAGCCCCTACAGAGCACAGCCATTTAAACTCTCCCCTAAGGCCAAAAGGCAAATACAATGGTCAGGATGAGGAAGACAGTGAGGACCTCAGGGAATGACTTTAAATACCCAGTTAGGACTGCGATTGAAGATCCTTTTTGTTAAAGGTAATTGGATTAGAGAGGTGTTAAACGTTCGCTGTAAAGTGTCCTGATTCCATCTGTACTTCGTGCACGTCAAACGTGCTACACTTGGGGGTAGATGATACCGAAGCCGGGCAAGTTCCCAGCAAGTGCCAGGAGCTCTCTCTGCAGCCGGAGGGATGGGCAGGTCCCTATCGGGACTCTGTGGATACAAAGCCAACCTCCATCTGCTCCCTGGGGAATTAACCTTCTTTCACCCAGGGTGCGAAAATCCCGCAGAGAAATTCCAGTGTTGGGTAACTTAGACACTAATATATATATGTGTGTATACATTATGCCGTTTCTTCTAACCAAGGGTTTTTAAACCATTTTAAATGATTTAATTACAACAATACATAAGGCAAAGCCAAGAAGAGCATTGTGTTGACTCAGCTGAGCTACAAATCAGACCCAGCAAAAGCAGGCATCAATGAGTCAGACCTTTCAAAGTGATTCTTCACCTTCAATTTCCTCTCTTTCCCTTCTCATTCTATCCACATATATGAATTTTTATAGTTTTAATTCAACTGAGCAGTTTTCCTGTGCACAGAGCATGGACCTTTTCTTAAGACAAAGATTCACCTTATCAGGCTGCAGTACTTTGCCTCTCTCAGTTAATTAGGTCCATATAATGAAGAGACTGTGAAACCTCTCAAATGATAATTACCTGTTATTTCTCTCCCATGAAACGCCTCAGGCTGATCCCGCTATTTATTAGCTCTCCTGTACACTTTCTGAGGAGCTGGCTTCCAATTGCCTTCACCCACATCGCTCACCGGCTGGCCCTTGGATGTTCAGATAATCCAAAACAGTAATAGCTGGTGTCCTAAATTGTGAAAAGGCGTTGCTTTGTGAGAGATTTATCTCCTTCAGCGGAAATCGCTGTAGATAACAAAACCAAGAGAAAGAGGGATCAGGTGGGGGAAAACCAGAAGCATCTGGAGGAAATTTCTGCACCACTGGCCAGGCATTGATGCTCCTAACAGCCATTTAACCCATGCATACATGTTTCTTCATTTATCCAGACGTTTGCCTTAACCACAGGGCATAATCAGCACAAGTTGGAATCCTCACTTTGCAATAGTAGAACGCTTAACGCATCCCTCCCCCCCGCTATACACACACACATTTAACGAAAAATGTTAAGTAAATGCTCTAAATGTATTTCCACAATTTACCTATGTGCAGTCAAGTCAAGGAGATTTATTTTTTCTGGTGCCGCACTAAGCCTAGCCCAGGCACTGAGCTCAATGCTTCATATTCATGTAAAAATGTACCCGGTTCTTACACTGCAAACAGGATAAGAAGACATCTTTTTGAGCCAGGGATGCTCAAAACTGGACTGAGAGTAGTGACTTCTAACTGTGCACAATAGAATAAGCCTTCCAGCTGCGGGCAGGGAGAGTTGCAGAAACACCCCATAATGGAGTGTGCTGTGGAGCAATCCAAGTGCTTCTCAAGATCATCAACCAGGTCATTTTATCTCACTCTCGGCATTAATTTGGATGGACAGTGGCTGTGGCAACCGTGCTACAGAAAGCTTGGAATGGGAGCAGACCCTGGCTGTGAGAAGAACGTGGCAGCAGCCCCAGAACCAGATAGAGCAGGTCAGAGGGGCGAGGACAAGGAGCTGCACATACAGGAACACTGAACCCCAGCATGTCACAAGGGAGGTTCCTGTGAACTACATAAAGGTGCCTAATGCGCCTGCAAGGGGCTTTTGCTTGGGCAATGAGGAAAGTTTTGGAGCACAGGGACACGTCACTCAGCTGTGAAGCACTAGTTCAGCTAAATTTCAGTATTAGTGAAGAGTCACACTCTAAACAACACTATCTGAAAAGAGCAATTCTCCCAACTGTGATGTCTTGGTCCTTTGATTAAATGGTCCCATTTTAAGGCCAAAAAAAAATCATCATACTAATGGAACTGCTTGAGTATTTCACCAAGTCAGTCATCATGGTCACTGGAGTTTCTGAATGGGGGAAGGAAAAAAAAAAGAGGAAGCCTTAAACTTGCTCTGTGCCATCTCATAGGAAGTTCTTGGTTCGTTTACACCAGAGTGCTCTGTATTCATTTTTGGGCTTCCCTCTTCACTGTGAAAGGGGAAATCCCCAACACACAGTGAATTGGGTACAGCAACTGCCATGCAGAGATAACAAAACTGCGCTCTGTCAGCATGAATAAAAAGCCCACATATTGTCTTGCAGAGTGCCAGATGAAAACACATGTCCAGGGATGGTAAATCAAGCAAGTGTTGGGATTTAAGTCTCAATCAGTGAGCGGGTTTTAGGACATACACAGGAACAGTGAACTTTTAAGGTCACAGGTCAAATCTCATTTTCTTTTGGCTGAAGAACAAATGCTAGGGCTGAGCCTTCAGCTACAGCTTCTGTCATTGGGACACCCATTTGGAGAATACCAGTAATGACTCCCCTTCCCAAACTGAGGTGGTCCCAGCACACCTAGAACCCTTATGTGGGAATATTCTGATCAACTAATTGCAGACTCCCAGTGTAAAGTCCAGAGAGTCCCCAGTCTGGGGACTAAGCCTTGGGTATGAGAGAGCTGGGTGTGCCAGCACTGTGGCAGCAGGGAACTACCCCATGGTTGAGGAACAGCAGATAAGGACATACTACATAGCCACTTTTCAGCTCCATTACACTGTCAGATGGCTCAAAGGGGCTGGCATCACAGCAGAGAAGCTGCCTCACAGCTTGTATGCATGTGGCTGTTACTCAAAGCCTCCTCAGCTGTTAGTCAAAGCTACATCATCCCACAATGCCTGTACCTCACCAAGTGCAGACCTGTGCTCTACAGTCCCACAGTGCTGCTTCTGGTCGTGCTGAACTGGGCTTGAATCACTGCATACCTTCAACCCGAATTTACGAGTGAGAACTCCAATAATACTTGCAATTAAAAGAATCGCATTACAAACACAATCTACTTCCCAAGACAATCTGTGCATCCCATTTAGGATACTGGACTTTAAAACAGCACTGAATTGTTTAAAAACAGTTAGGAAAAGCAAAGTTCTACCAGATGGCATGCCAAAATCAGGCTCAAGCACTGTCCGGAGCACAAATCTTCAAGCAGCTAGGAGGAGACTGCTCTCCTAAGCTACAAAATGACTTATTTGAATAGCCACTTCGTTAACTCCTGTGGTTTATCCTCTGAAATTCTGGGTAGCTTCAACATTGGCTCTAAATATCCTTATTGCCTCACAAAAAATTTACAGTGAACTGTGAAACTGAAGCCAGACCTAAGCATCAAGACCCTTTTCATATTAAGCTTCCCAGTTCACTCCTACACTTGTCAGTGAAACAAAATCTGCTTGATCTGTAGCAGGCAGAGAGGCAAATTCCAAGTATCACACAGCCCTGATTGAGGAAAAGCAAAGAACCCCCAAAGAATATGCAGCATCATGTAGATACAGGATACAATGCAATTCTGATCAAAACAGAGTTTGGAAGCACCTGCCAGATACAGGGGAAAAAAATTACCCAAACCAAAAGTAGGCTGGATAAAAACCCATCAACAAACAGTACAGTCTAAGGAGCAGTAGCAAAATGATCTGCAAGACAAAAGTGCTGTGTTTTTTTCCTTCACAGAGATGATCCAGATGTTTTCAGTAGCTGACAGCACTGGCTAACAGAGCCAGCAGTGAACCAGGAGCTCTTGTTATTATTTATTTGAACGCAGCAATAACTGCTGAAAACTCGGATCTAGCTACAAGAGGCAAGTGGACTTGATGGATGGCTTCCCACTGGATAGTCCCAGGCAAGAGTAACGTGCACATGCACAGCACTGACTTTTGGTGCAATCACCTTGAAAGCTTGTAAGCAGAGCCAGAATAATACTGACACATGTAGAAGATTCTTGCATCTCTTTTAAATCCCACACAATCAGCAAGCAGAATATGCTCCAGGAAGCCTGAGTGTCATCCATGAGATGTGGAGCTGGCCTTTCCTCAGATCCACACCTAACCCCCCTCTGAAATTCCCCCAGGTGGTAGCTCCTACTCTCTCTTCTGTTCCCATGCTACTGAGCATGAAAAACAGCTTCAGAATGTAAGCTGCAACAGGCTGACAGGGAGTGAGAAGGAAAAAGAAATGAGACTTGCAGAGGCTTCAGTGAAATACATGAGAATACAATGGGATCTGGTGATGGTTTCTTAAACCACACAGTTCTAAGTTGAGATAATGACTCTACCAGGTTTCAGGAAGGTGTTTTATTGCCTTTTATTAACTATCCCTACCATCCATACTCTTGCTATCAGTGAGGCATCTGCATCAGTTCTAGAGAAAGGTAAATCACATTTGGCTAAGTAACTCCAGCTAAGAGTTTATACTTTATGGAATGCAGGGAAGAGCAAGCAGAGGTAAGACACTGCGGAAAGAGACTAGGTCTTTAAAAAAAGATGCACACAATAGATCTACTCAGTCCCCCATCCTTTCTGGTTCTCCACACCAGCCTCTCTTCAAAGACACTGTTGAAATATTGCTCAATGCATGGTAAATGTCGGACAAACAAATCAAAGTGAATGCAGATGGGGAGTTACTTGGAAAAATGTGTTTGTCCTCTTCCAAAGGGTTGGTACACTGCCGTGGTTTTACTGCAGCTAGCAACAACAGAACTTGCTGAAAAATAGGTTGACTTACTGAAAAGAAGGCTTGCAACACTGGTAATACACTGGCCAGGCACACAGAGCACCGGGAATGGCTTCCCTTTTGCTGGCAGTGCTACAAAAGAGATGTACAAACACATGAAGTTATTGAAAACAGTCGAGCACAGAATGGTCCCAGAGGAGCCCTGGCAAGACTCAGACAAAAAAAACCCACATTCTGTCAGGCATGTTTTATCAACTCACATTAAACTCTCCTCTAAATTTGTTGATTGCCTTTCCCCAACTCTGTGGACCATCAAGGCAAATCTTTGCTGGAGCAGATCCATGTGGTGTGACTTGTAACTGCTCAGCCATCACTTGCTTATCCCACTGACTGGAGCCAGGGTTTCAGAGGGCAGCTACAAAAGTAGGCTGTGAGATGATCTCAGGGTGCTGATTTTGCTATGGTTTTCCTCTTGACTGCTCCCTTATCCAGTTCCTTCAAGAATGTCTCAATTACTTCAAAAGTAATTAACTGTCATATGGATGAATAAGTCAGACATGAAGCTGTTGGTGAAAAAACATACAATTACATGAAGGGATGGGCTGAACCACCACCCTAGCCCACAGTGTACTCCTTAGCTACATATTGAGCATTGTATCCAGTTCTGGGCTCCTCAGTTCAAGAGAGATGTTGAGGTACTGCAATGTGTCCAGAGAAGGGCAATGAAGCTGGTGAGGTGCCTGGAGCACAGCCCTGTGAGAAGAGGCTGAGGGAGCTGGGGGTGTGCAGCCTGCAGAAGAGGAGACTCAGGGCAGAGCTCATTGCTGTCTACAACTACCTGAAGGGAGGCTGTACCCAGGTGGGGGTTGGTCTTTTCTGCCAGGCAACCAGCAACAGAACAAGGGGACACAGTCTCAAGTTGTTTTGGGGGAGGTCTAGGCTGGATGTTAGGAGGAAGTTGTTGGCAGGGAGAGGGATTGGCATTGGAATGGGCTGCCCAGAGAGATGGTGGAATCCCCATCCCTGAAGGTGTTCAAGAAAAGCCTGGATGAGGCACTTAGTTGATTGGCTAGGCCTGGGTGCTAGGTTGGACTGGATGAGCTTGGAGGTCTCTTCCAACCCGGTTGATTCTATGATCTTGAACCCAGGTTTTATCTGGAGTTGACCAAAATAACGCATTAACAGGCAGGCTGAAAGCCATGAAAAACTGAGACTACTCCCACCCCATGTCTACTGGCTGTGGCTTTTTTTTAATTTTTCCTTAATATAGGAAGAGAGAGAAATTATGTGTTTTAATTATTGAAATATAGATTGAGTTTTTACAAAGAAATAATATACACAACATCTGTTTTAGAGAAAACAACCTTAAACCCTCTTTCACAAGACACAGAGCAGCCTTCACTGAGGCTTTTTTTGGAAATGTAAACTCCTGTTAAAAAAAAACCCACAAAACTAAATCTCAGTTGCAGCAGAGCAATAAAGGAAGAAATAAAATGATTGGTCACTTCATAAACCCACAGAACATCAGGGGCTGGAAGGGACCTCCAAAGCTCATCCAGTCCAACCCCCCTGCCACAACAGGGTCATCCAGAGCAGATCACAGAGAAGCACAACCAGGCAGGTTTTGAATATCTCCAGAGAGGAAGACTCCACAGCCCCCCTGGGCAGCCTGTTCCAGTGCTCTGTCACCCTCACTGGGAAAAAAATCCTCCTCACATTTACATGAAAATTCCTATTCCTCAGCTTCCACACACTGCCCCGTGCGCTGTCATCAGGCATCACCCATCAGAGCCTGGCTCCAGCCTCCTGGTGCTCACCTTTACATATTTGTAAGCATTGATGAGGTCGCCTCTCAGGCTTCTCTCTTCCAAGCAGCACAGCCCAAACTTGCAGAGTTTCTCCTTGTAACAGAGATGTTCCATTCCCTTGTGTTGTCTTTCTGGCTCTAACCTAGCCAGTATTGAGCAGTTCTATGTCCCTGGGGGACCAAGAATTGGACATAATACTCTTCAGAACTCACAGAACTCATTTCAGTATTCACAGTACACTTCAGAAAAGTTAGATTGCAGCTGAACAGTTTGATATTTTTTCCCTCAACATCCTCTACTTCTGACAGCACTAATCTTTCTTAGAGTGCATAATTCCATGAAACCACTTTCCCTCTATCTTCCTCAGATCGCTGTATGTTCCTTACCTGGCTGTCATTTGCAGGAGAGGTTGGTTTGTCCTAGGTGACAAGTGAAAAAGATTGCAGACACCCAACTCCAGGCAGACTGCACAGACCAGGGCACTGCTTAGAGGGTAGGGATCCATCCAGAGGGACCTGGACAGGCTGGAGAGGTGTGCCCAGGCCAATCTCATGACAATCAACAAGGCCAAGTATGAGGTTATGCACCTGTGTGGGCACAAACCCAAGCACAACTCCAGGCTGGGTGGGGAATGGCTGAGAACAGCCCTGAGGAACAGGACCTGGGGGTCTGGGGTGATGAAAAGCTCAACAGGAGCCTGCAGTGTGAGTGCAGCCCAGACAGCAACCCTGTGCTGGGCTGCAGCAGGAGCAGTGTGGGCAGCAGGGCAAGGGAGGTGATTCTGCCCCTTTGCTCTGCTCTCCTAAGACCCCACCTGGAGTTCTGTGTGCAGTTCTGGAGCCCTCAACACAGGAAGGAACATGAAACTGTTGGAGCCAGTCCAGAGGAGACCATCAAGATGCTGAGAGGGCTGCAGCAGCTCTGATGTGAGGACAGGCTATGAGAATTGTGGCTCTGCAGCCTGGAGAAGGGAAGGCTTCGAGGAGACCGTGGAGCAGCCTTTCAGTATCTGAAGGGGACCTACAGGAAGGCTGGTGAGGGACTATTGACAAGGTCTTGTAATGACAGGACAAGGGGTAATGGGTTTAAACTGGCAGAGGGGAGGTTCAAACGGGATGTTAGGAAAGGGTTCTTTGCAGTGAGGGTGGTGAGACACTGGCACAGGTTGCCCAGGGTTGTGGCTGCTCCCTCTCTGGAGGTGTTCAAGGCCAGGCTGGATGAGGCCTTGTGTGACCTGTTCTAGTGGGAGGTGTCCCTGCCTATGGCAGAAGGTTGGAACTGGATAAGCTCTGAAGTCCCTTCCAACCTAAACCTTTCTATGAAGTGTTGGAACTGACAAAGCATTGGCAAGGACACTATTCTCACCTCTAGGGACACTACATAGTATCTGTTGCTGTGTTTTGGGATCTTCGTCCCTAACAGCTGTGAATGCACTGAACACGTAACGCTCCCAGAATGAACATCAATGCATTTGTTAACACTAGGCAAGAGGCCTGAGTTTCCCACTGCTTTACCTTCTCAGTGGAAGCCTTCATATTCTTTATGTGTTCAATTCATCAGCAAGCTTTGTAGCATAGCTGTAACATCTGAGGTGCAGAGAATTCCTTCTCCTCCTCAGATCCAATTTTCCAGCTGAGTAGACTCTGTTCCCAGAACATCCACTGTTGTGACAGAAGTCAATATTATTAAGAAATTCCCTCCCCCTCAGTGCTCTTCCCTTTGCATAACTCATCAGATTGTTTAATCCAAGTTCAATTCTACTTACTGAATCCTACTTATATTTCAGGCTTAATTACCCAAACTGTCACTACGCAAACTGGATCAACACTCCTTCAGGGGACCTCTCTTTGTGGTACATGTTGCCTATGACCCGGAGTTCTCCAGCACATCTCTGACCAGCTCTCCTTTCTCTCCTGCCAGCCTTAAGCTCCTTCTTTCAGCCAAGCAGCCACAGGGAAATGTAAGGCAGTAAAAGTTAACTCTAAGCAAGACAGGCTTTAAGAACTACTGCAAATAGCAGTCCCAGAGAGGGATAGTCCTCAGGAACTGGCCAAACCTGGACTTGTTTGGATAGCGCCGGATGGACTGTGCCCACTGTAGAGATGTCTGCTTCCTATAAATCCAGGTCATTGAATATATCCTGTGAATACCAGTGGCTCAAGTGGAAACAAATTGAAGGCAGGTGTGATGATACTGAGAGGAGCAAACATAGCACAGGCTATGTTCTGGTAACATGGCACTGAGTCCATTAAATGGATTTTCACCAGTGAAAACTTCCCATATGTGGGTACCTTCTAACTAATTGAAACACCTCTTGTTACTCACTGCACAGGACTATTGTCTACAGGTATTACAGAATGGCTTGGGTTGGAAGGGACCTCCAAAGGTCATCCAGTCCAACTCCCTCCACAGTCAGCAGTAATGTCCTCCACTAGAGTGGGTCATCCAGAGCCTTGTCCAGCCTCACCTTCAGTATCTCCAGGCATTGAGCCTCAACTACCTCCCTGGGCAACTTGTTGCAGTGCTCCAGCACCCTCATGGTGCAGAGCTTGTTCCTCACACCCAATTTAAATCTGTTCTGTTCTCATTTCAAACCATTGTCTCTAGTCCTATCATTATGAGCTTTTAGAACCAGTCCTTTTCCAGTTTGCTTGTAATCCTCCTTCAGGTTTCAAGTCACTTTGGAAAGAGCTATCCCTTATTTTGCACAGACCACGATATATCTGAAGGTGCTAAAGGGGAAAAAAAACCAACAAAGACAAAAACCCGACCCAACAAACGCCCAACAAAACACTCCCAAACCAAACCAACAAATCACCACCAAGGGCATCTCCAGATAGGGCTGGAGGGGAAAAAACTACTTGAAAAGGCTCTCAATTACCACAGGAAGCAGGAGTGTTTCAGCATCTGCCAACTGAATCCAAGGAGAAGCATTTTCTTTGGGCTGCAGCTCTCACTTGTGAAAGGCTAACTTTAGTTAGTTTGCTTTCCATAGGACATATTTGCTCCCACTCAGTTTCCACTGATGTTTTGAGTAGTACCCTTGTGGAAAACAGAATTAACATGTTAAGTAAGCTTTATTCCCCTTTAATTTGTTATTGCTGTCATTAGAGTCTTTATTTTACTTGATCTAATTGTTACAGAACAGCAATAGAAACATTACAAAGCTGAGTGTTCCCTGGTACAGTTTTTCCACGGGTTGAGTCTTTTTCATGGATCAGAGAGGAGTCCAGAGAGTGCTGGAAACTAGAGGCATTAGCAAGCCGAAGAGAGTAGCACTGCTGCCATTCAGAAAGGGATCTAAATGAGGTTTCTATTTTGATATACGCCAGCAGGGCAAGGGAGGGGATTCTCCCCTTTTACTCTGCTCTCCTCAGACCCCACACCTGGAGTCCTGTGTGCAGTTCTGGAGCCAGTCCAGAGGAGACCAGAAAGATGCTCGAGGGCTGCAGCAGCTCTGCTATGAGGACAGGCTGAGAGAGTTGGGGCTCTGCAGCCCGGAGAAGGCTTGAGGAGACCCTAAAGTGTCCTTCCAGTACCTGAGGGGTGCTCCAGGAAGGCTGGGGAGGGACTATTGACAAGGTCTTGTAATAACAGGACATGGAGGAATGGGTTTAAACTGGCAGAGGGGAGATTCAAAGTAGATGTTAGGAAAGGGTTCTTTACAGTGAGAGTGGTGAGGGAAGGCCACTCCAAGGTCTCCTTGAAGCCTTCTCCAGGCTGCAGAGCCCCAACTCTCTCAGGCTGTCTTCACAGCAGAGCTGCTGCAGCCCTCTGAGCATCTTGGTGTCCTTCTCTGGACTGGCTCAAACAGTTCCATGTCCTTCTTGTGTTGGGGGCTCCAGAACTGCACCCAGGACTCCAGGTGGGGTTTTAGGAAAGCAGAGTAAAAGGGGAGAACCCCCTCCCTTGCCCTGCTGGCCACACTGCCCTTGCTGCAGCCCAGGACATGATTGTCTACTTGGATGTATTTCATCAATGTTGCAAATGCAGGAAATTGTACTCCCAAATCTGTTTTCCAAAAATTAAACCATCACCACTTCAGTCTTCACACAAACCTTCAGCTTCAACTCCTGCTCATCCAAGCTGCTCTGGCAGTAAGGGTGTGTGCTCTTCCTGCTCCTCCAGAAAGCCAGTCACTGCCTGGCTGTGACATTCCCTTACCCTTGGGAAACATCCACTTGAGCAATTTTTTTTCTTCAAATAACTTAAACCAAGGACAGAAAATCTTCAGTTACATTCCCGCAGGGAATGTCAGGCACTATTAAACAGATAGCAGAGAAACATCCTTGAAAAAGAACTCTTAAAAACTCACTAGCAGCCTACCTTTTTCAGTTAGCAGCTCTGTCTCCCAAACCAGCTTTCTGAATCCTCCCCAGAGCTTTCGCTTTTCAATGCTGAGGCTTTGCCTTTATCTGGATCATAGGAGCCAGGTCTACCTCATTACAGCATATCCCATAGGACTGAATTTAGAAGGTCAAGCTACGAAAAATCCTATTAGAGATCCAGGCATGATGCACACTAAGAGACTCTCCGTTAATGAAGGACCAGGAGCATCCAAGTTTGTCTTGCTTAGCTGCTCTCTGATGGTTAGAAGCAGAAAGTTTCCCAGCTTAGCTAGCTGAACCTTGCAAAGCACTGCAGAGGACAAGGAAGATGTAGTCAGTGAAAGGTCATGAAATGGGAGGAAAATCTTGTAGTTCAGCATCTAACTAGAGGTGAGCAGCCAGGCTTTTCAGGTGCGGTTATCTTCCAGCACCTAGACTTTGGGCACAGATTTGCAAGCAGAGGAAGGCAGGCTAACAGTCGAAAAAGCTTTTATGACCCACCAGTGAATCTTAATGCCTCTGACCTTGGGCTAAGTATAACGTAAATTAGTTAAGCACGAATGAAGCTTGGTAAGTGGGAACAGTCCTTGTGAAAAAGGTTAACTATTGGATGAAATATTAAAAAAACCTTCTGTACATTCAATGTTCTTCAGATAACTTCAGTATTAAGCACAACAATACCACTGTAAGTAATGAAAAGAGGAATGAGCCACGTGGGAGGACTGCAAAGAAGTTCTCCAAGCAGCCAGGAATTAGGTTAGGAAACTGAAAGCAGAGAGAGAATTAAACTTGGCTAGGGGCATAAAGGCAAGTAAGAGGGACATTCCTAGCCCTGATGTACCTGGAAAAGATATGGGGCCTCTCCAAAAGGAGAATGGTTACAGACAGATATCGGGAAGACTGAGGTATTCAACAACTACTTTTGCCTCACTGTTCATTGGCAAGGGCTCTAGCTGCACCACCCAAGCTCCAGAAAACACAGCTAGAGAGCAGGCAAAGGAAGATCTGCCCACTGTAAGTGAAGAGCAGCTTCAAGACCATCTGAAGAACCTGAAGGTGCACAAGTCCATGGGGCCCAATGAAATCCACCCACAGATCTCAAGGGAACCAGCATATCATAGAATGGTTTCCGTTGGAAGGGACCTCAAAGATCATCCAGTTCCAACCCCCCACCATAGGCAGGGACACCTCCCACTAGAACAGGTTGCTCAAGACCTCATCCAACCTGGCCTTGAACATCTCCAGGGAGGTTGTGGATGACAGAATCACAGAATGTGATCAAAGAGTCTGTCATCCACAACATCAATCACATTCTGTGATTCTGTCATCCACAACCTCCCTGGGCAACCTGTGCCAGTGTCTCACCATCCTCACTGCAAAAAACCCTTTCCTAACATCCAGTTTGAATCTCCCCTCTTCCAGTTTAAACCCATTCCTCCTCATCCTCTCATTACAAGACCTTGTCAATAGTTCCTCTCCAGCCTTTCTGTAGCCCACTATAAGGTCTCCTCAAAGCCTTCTCTTCTCCAGGCCGCAGAGCCACAATTCTCATAGCCTGTCCTCAGAGCAGAGCTGCTGCAGCCCTCTGAGTATCTTCATGGCCTCCTCTGGACTGGCTCCAACAGTTCCATGTCCTTCTTGTGCTGGGGGCTCCAGAACTGCACACAGATGAAGCTGCCAAACTGCTGTCCATCGTATCTGAAAAGTCATGGCAGCCTGCTGAGGTCCTTGCTGACTGGTCTGATGAGGTCAATGCAGGGATGTTGGCTGAAACCAGGTGTGGCCCTGGATCACCACTGTCTCACCACAGCAGGTAGCTGCAGATGACTTCATGCAACAACAGGGGAACTAGCACCTGCATTACACAACGTCCTTAGTTCCTTTATTTAGAGAAATGTAACTGTGATACCATTTTTTGATTACAAAAGTGTAATAGAGTCTTTGCTGCTGCAATTCTGCAGTTGGAATTCCAGACTTAGTGCTCTTGGTATTTCCCGGCTACTCTTGAAGTGTTCTCACACACAATTTAGCCTCTTCTTTCCTAAAAAATATAAATGAATTCTCAAGGATTTTGCCAGCTGGAGAATATGACATTGAGAGATCATGTTTATTGTTCCTCACAGTAAGACTTTAATTTGGTTTTTTTTCCCTCTCATCTAGCAGTCTCACGTAAACCAAAATCCTGTCTCGCCTTCCCACACCGCTGGGAACTGCTGCTTTTGTCATCAGTCTCCATATCTCAACAGTACTCTCAGTGCTAGGTAACCTTTTTGTGTCCTGTGTGTGCAAATACAGACAAAGAGCCAAGAATTCACCATTTTTGGATACTTAGAAATAGCTGCCAACAGCTCTGTCTAGCATTTAAATCTGACATTTCCCCAAGTTCCATGCACAGAATCGTCACTGAAGGCTGTAGGTCTGCTGCATGTCCTTCATTGAAAGGGTTATGAAGAGGGACCGTGGATCATTTTTGTTCCTGCGGACTGTTATCTTTCCTCTCAGGGCCTCCCCTGCAAAAGCAAAACAGAAATTACTGAGAACTTACATTACTGAATCACACACAGTAACAGAACAGCTGCTGCAGGCAGGGGAACATCTACCCTGTGAAGCCAGGCCTAGGGCTCTTGACCCTACAGCAGAGGAGCCTGAGGGCTGCCCTCATTGCTGCTGATAAAGATGTGCAGGGCAGTGTCAGGCAGACACAGCCAGGCTCTGCTCAGGGATGTCCAGTGACAGGACAAGGGCAAGAGGTGTAAGCTGGAGCAGAGGAGGTGCCAGGGAACAGAAAGGAAAGCTTTTTCACTGTGAGGGTGAGAGCCCTAGAGCAGGCTGCTCATAGGTTTTGAAGTCTCCTTCTCTGGAGGCACTCAAAGTCTGCTTGGATGTGTTCCTGTGTGACTCTCTCTAGGTGATCCTGCTCTGGCCAGGGGGGTGGGACTGGATGATCTTTGGAGGTCCCTTCCAACCCCTATCATGCTGTGACTCCGTGAAAGATGCATTATGTGCCCTTATGCTGCAGGAGAAGCTGTCCCCAGTTAATCAGCATTAAAGATGTTTGCAGTGGTTTCCTTTTCAAAGCTCTAAGCCAGGGGTCCTCAAACTACGGCCCGTGGGCGGGATACAGCCCCCCAAGGTTCTCAATCCAGCCCGCCAGTATTTATAGAACCTCTCCCCAGGGGCTGGGGGGAAACCAAGCAGCCACTTCCTGCCACTTCATCCACTCGCCGGCCTCCGCAGCCCCACGCACCCGCTGGGACCGGGCTAGAACCAAACTATAGTCTGGTCCCCGACACTACTGGGCTGGAACCAAACTACAGCCCGGCCCCTGACAAACTCTAGTCTGGCCCCAGAGAGTGTCTGAGGGACAGTGAACCGGCCCCCTCTTTAAAACGTTTGAGGACCCCTGCTCTAAGCAATGATATTAACAACGGACTTTAAGGCAAACCAACTGCAGTCAAACCTGGTGAGATGCTGAGTTATGTCTGCTGCTTTGCTTCTCAGCCCAAAAAGCTGCTATGTCAATTATTTTACTTAAGAGTAGGGAATAATACTACATTCCTTGAATACATTAACCTCTCTGTATCTGGCTGAGCCGGGTCTGCACATCACCACCAGCATTCCCAGGCACATCTGGGCCTCAGCTGGACAGGTGCTGAGCACCATTGTACTACTTCCCCTCCAGCCCTGAACTTCGGAGTTTTCTCCCGACATGATACATAACATCTTCAAACTCTTAAACACACATTTCCATCCATGAAGTAAAATAAAACCCCAAATTCAAACCTATAAACAAGGCAAAACAGCTACTCCACAAAATTCAGTGCTGCATTGTTTCTTTGCTGATTACTTAAACAGAACCAGACTTAATGGGTAGAAGGGCAAGGTAAAGAAAAAAAGGGGCTTCTCTCCAATTAGGGCAATTAATCCAGTTTCAGCACATGACATTTCAGCACTGCTACAAAAGTGAATTTTTGGACCTATTTTAAGATCTATAAGTAACAACCTTTAAACCACTCAACAAAGCTAAAGAGCTTTTGAGAACTAAAATTCCATAGCTTGAATTAATCCATGCTGCAATCTTAATCATTAAAAATACTGATATGAAAGAATACAGTAGAACTACAAATAGAATTTCATAAATGGTATCTGACTTCATAGAACAGAAGCCTCAGATTCTGTTTGTGAAGGCAACTAATGAAGCAGAGCATTCCCTGCACAGTAACTACACTAACCCTGCCTTTCTAAGCAGCCTTTTCTGAGGGCTGAAGCAAACAGCAGCCGTGCAAGCAAGCAACAGAAAGGCAGTTCTGAACAATTAATCAATGTCATGTAGATAGAACATGACTGATGTTTTTCCACCCCTCTGCTGTCCTGCGAGCTGCCTGGAGGAAGCTGTCTCTGGGACTCAGCTGCATCACCTTGCTCTTATCACGCTCAGCTGAATGCAAGTAAACCACACACTGCCATTGCAGTTTGATTAGGACAAAACTGAATCCATTACCATCCTCTCCCTGCATTTTTATTTTCCCTTGGGGAGCCCTGAAATTCGTCCCCAAAAAGAACAAAACCACTCCAAAAGCATTCAGCTGGAGTGCTGCACAAGCTTGCTAGCACGGGAGAAAAAATGAATCTCTAGGTCCACACTCACCCACTGCCAAATCACAGCTGTCTGCAGTAGACCCAACACATGTGCTCTGAGCACCCACATGGTTCATCTTGGTTCTCTTTTATGATCAGGGAAGCTGTAAGCAGCTGCATCTTTCACTTGTGTGCGCACAACAATCATCCATCAGGCTGTGAGCAATGCATCCAGCTCTGGAGCCCTCAACACAGGAAGGAAACGGACCTGACAGTGCAGGTCCGATAGGGGGTCACTATGCAACACTGAGGTCTAGCACACAAGCTAAGAAATGCAATTCTCAAATGCACTGCTCCAGAAGAGCTGGCTAGAAGGTAGTTTCCATATAAAAAAAACAAGCAAGACCAAGAACATTTCCCTTAAACTTAGTAATTTACCCCCAATTCTCCCATTCATCTTAAACTGCAGGCACTTGCAGCTGTACTCAGACTGACACCTCTCATTGGGCCATGGCAGTCCCCGAATCCCCAAGCCAGTGAGATCCAATGAGAGCAGCAATCACTGCCTTTTGGTGTTACCCATCTGATCTAGGACAGCCTTCCTCCACCAGCTGCCTGCTTCTATAAACTAAGCCAGCACACCACTGCTCACCCTCTTCTGAGGTTCTGTCTTCTCCTTTTCTGCTGTGTATATTCTCTGAAGAGCTTTTGTACCCAACTGGCATCCTCAACTCTGCAAACAATGAACTAGGCTGCTGCAAAGAAATCTCCACAGCCAGCTAAGGTAAGGCAGCCTTGTATGGCTGCCTAAGGTAACATGAACACACTGCGGGGGACCAAAAGTCCAAAAGGCAGCTCAGTACCAGAAACAGCTGTCAGAGGGAATGGTGACTGCCAGATATATGATCCTCCAACACACATGGCTGCAGTAGCCAAATTCACTCCCCTAGAACTAGTTTTAGTTCACTAATTTTCATAGCAGAGATCCTAAACTGTGCAACCTTGTCCCAGTCTTTCCCCCTAGCTGCAACAGAAGGAAAGACTGGATGAGGCACTTAGCACCATGGTCTAGCTGATTGGATAGGGCTGGGTGCTAGGTCGGACTGGATGAGCTTGGAGCTCTCTTCCAACTTGGCTGATTCTATTTTAAGATTGTTGCTGTATGAGCCACATCCACTTGCAACTGCAGAACCTGCCAAGTGGGGCACACAGAACAGCACAAGAAGTCCACTCAAGCTTTCCTGTCTAGGTACAGAACTCTCAGCATCTTTCAGTGAGGATGAGATTCTCTTAATTTACTTCCTCAAATACACACTTAAAAGTGTTTCCCTAAAGTCAACAGAATGATTTTAAACTGCATATTTCAAAAGACTCAAGGTAAGGCACACAAGATTTAGTCTGATCTCCAAATCCAAATGCTGACAATTGGCTAGGGTCGTTTTTGGAGCTACCACTTGCAAGCAAACAAGGGACAGCTTCCTACAGACGCTGTGTTGCAGCTGTAAGACAGGCAAAACAGACACTAAAATCTCCATCTAGAACCAAATTATCCAACGGGGACAAACAATACCTTAGTGTTCCAGTAGAAGATTAAAACACTCAGACAGACTGATTGTGCTGCTGCCGTTTTCTTACTTTTTTTTTGCAAAGCTCTCCAGGTAGACAAAAGAACCTTCTGCAGTTTGCAGATTTACAAACAGCCACTCGGGTATGGCTACTGGGGAGATAAAAGATAACCGAGGATTTTGCAGGGGCTTAGGCACCGGAGATCTACTTCAGTTTTGCTGTGCTAGTGTTGTGGCGGCAGGGAATTAACGTGGCCGAGCCAGGAATATACACACAAATAGAGTGATTTTATTTTCCTGAAACTATATACAGAAAATAACGCAGTTTAATTAGCAGACTCTGTTAATTGAGACTATCTGACAAAGGATGCTATAGGTAAATCCGGCTATTTTAGAAGTCAGGAAACGGAAAAGACTGAACTATAAACGCAGCTTTCCCAGTATCAATCAGGCTGAGCAGAAAGTTCACTACTCACAGGTGAGTCAGGCCGCCTGAGACACAGGGCGGCCCAGATGCTTGTCAGCTCTCTCTCTTTCAAAAGACATCCGAGGCTCCTTAGGCCTATTAAGCTTGCACAAAAGGGTGCTTACGGTGAGGAGCCGTCCAAAGCAGGGACGGGCCGGTGCCCCAGGAGCTTGTCCTTCGCAGCAGCAGGGGACTCCCAGCAGGAACTGTGGAGGCGGGGGAGACCCCCAAGGCGGGCAGCGCCCCAGCGCTTATCCCTTTCCTAGGCAAAGGGTGGAGTCGCCCCTTGCTGGGCGCGAAGCACACAGCCAATCACAGCCCGACGACCGCCGCGCGGGCGCTGCACGGGGCACCCCTCGCGCCGCGAGGGCCCTTTGCGCCCCCGCTTCAAGCCTGCAGGGCACGGGGAGGGGAACAGGTTTCTGTCGCCTTTCCTCTCCCATGCAAACCACGGAGGGAGAGGGATTTTGGGGTACCCAGGGCAGCTCCCTTTTAGCACCGCAGGGAAAAAAACAAATCAGGATATTGCCACTGCAAGGCAATATCGAGAACACAAAGCGCCGACACGATGCTGGTTTACTGCTACGAGGCTTCGCCTGCACATGGAGCTGGGCTTTAACTCACTGCACTGCCACTGAAAAGATTCTGTGCGCCCCTCTAAATGCCTACAAAAATTCTTTCGTTTATTTAGGAAAGCCAAACGAGAATGGTACTCTGTATGTGAATTTGGTTTTGCTTGTGAGACTTAACAGGGATATTTCAACGAACAGCAGCAGGAAAATATTTCAGTTCGGATCACTAAGAAGAAAAAGATACAATTTTGGCCTCACAACTTCAAGTTTCGAAATGAAGACATTTCCAAGCTACTAAAAGGGCTAAGTGAAGCCTTGGACTCTGCAGGGAGCCTACAATTCAATACTCCTTTGTCTGAGAGCAAAACAGTTTTTCTGGCAGTATCATCTGGCTTCTTTCTCCAGGTTTTTTAATTTTACTGCTTCCTACTAAGCAGTTAAAAGCATCTCCAACATACTGGCCCTATTTTACTTCATTGTACAGCAGCTTCAATCTCATCACAGCCTGCGAGGAATAAAATCAGCTTTTCATAAAGCATCAGTAGTAAGAGGCTATCCTCCCCCTCCAGTAAATCTAAACCGAAGCAATTCTCCCCTAAGGCTGTACAGAAAGTTGTCTAGTACAGGTAGGCACCAAGCTGAAACTCAGTGGCAAATCAGAAGTATTAATTAGGTATGACTCCTCCAGATCCCTGGACCTAGTGAAAACCTGTCCCATTTCACCCCAGAGACTGCAAACACCGCACACGTGGCGCAGGCTGCGGCAGGAATGTCAGAGGAGGGAGGATCAGTTGCAAGCTCCATCCTTTGGCTTGTAAGGGCTTGATTCTGTTAACAGTTAGAGACCAAAACATTCAGTCTTTTTTATGGCTGAGAAAATAGATCTATTTTTACAACAAATAGCCTGGCATCAAACAGCTGAGAAAATGAGCTAGTTCACACTGCAGAACAAAACAATTTTGCCATGGCATAAAGGAGCTTTTTCTTGTTAAATATCCGACAAGTTCAGAAATCTGTAAGCTCAACCTCCTTCACAGAGCGAATCCAAATACAATCAGTGCTTTATAACCACTTCAGGCACATCTCCAAAAGCAATAAAGCATCTGATAGAGACTTTTAAGTCAGCCTTAGTGTTTTACTCAGAATTAGCAATCTGAAGGAACCATTTTTCTTTACTGAGGGAAACAAACACCCACTGCCCTGTCTGAAAGATGCTTTCAAGATGAGCAAATGTTTTAAATGCCTTTTATGCCACCAAATTCTTCTTTCATAGCCTATTAAGATACTGAAAGAAAATGAGATTTGTTCTGGGAATCATTTTAAGGAAGATGAGCTAATAAAAAGGAAGGAAGGAGTTAAGGCCAAAGCAATCTTGAAGGTCAGCTAGGTTGTGTTCACTGCTTCAAAGCACACTCTCTTTCTGGGTCTGTCTTCAGAAGGTCACTGCACCTAGGCTACAATTCCAGAGGCAGGCACACCTCCCAGTAATTTCACACATTTAGTAAATGCCAAATGATCTATGCAATATTAAATAATGTGCATATTGTAACAAATGTCATGGCACTTAAAAAAAATCTCCCTTCACACTGCGACATTGAAACTTAATGACTTGCAGCAAGGAGACTTCAGCCTTGTCTAGAGACAGAAACTGAACAGAACACAAACTAGGTACAAATGCACCAATCATAGAATCGACCAGGTTGGAAGAAACCTCTAACCTCATCCAGTCCAACCTAGCACCCAGCCCTAGCCAATCAACCAGACCATGGCACTAAGTGCCTCATCCAGGCTTTGCTCCAACACCTCCAGGGACAGCAACTCCACCACCTCCCTGGGCAGCCCATTCCAATGCCAATCACTCTCCCTGTCAAGAACTTCCTCCTAACATCCAGCCTAGACCTCCCCCGGCACAACTTGAGGCTGTGTCCCCTTGTTCCCTTGCTGGTTGCCTGGGAGAAGAGACCAACCCCCACCTGGCTACAGCCTCCCTTCAGGTAGTTGTAGACAGCAATGAGGTCTGCTCTGAGCCTCCTCTTCTCCAGGTTGCACACCCCCAGCTCCCTCACGCAGCTGGCAGATTTACTTACGAGTTCTTTTTAACATTTGTCTTATTTCAGGAGCATTTTTCATTTAATTTTAATGCTAAGAATATTTTAATACAAGCAATGCTGCACCACAACTGAACTCAAACATACCTGCTTCTACAGGAATTGGTCTCTCTAGGAGAAAAATGGTCTGCTTCCAGTGTGTTTTGGTACACTGGGGACCAGTTGAAAACGAGACCTGCAATAGAGGAGTTCAAGAGTTTGATTAAGAACAACATTTTTGATATCACACCACATCAATCAATTACCAAACACAGGCACATGAAGTGTTTACTACAGTGAGAGAGAACCACTGCCAAACACCTTGAGGCAGAATAAAATGCAAGCCCACCCTCACGTCTCAAAGGCATTTTTCAAATGCTTAACCCCAAATACTCACCCTGTTGTGACAGTTCTTCTCAAAAAAGATATCAAAATAACCAGCAACTGCCTATTTAAAGAAAAGGAGATAAATGCACATAAAGGAACAACAGTGACACTCAAGAAAAAAAAACAATCACTAATTATACACTTACTGTGATTTCTACTCCATTTTGAGCCTTTACTAAGTGGGATGAGCTTAGCCTGATGCCAGAAATCTTAAGTCAGAAATATCATCTGTCATCACACCTCTGATAGCATTCAACTCGTTGTAATGGCCTTGTATTACATAGCAAATTTTAGGCTGAGTTTCCAAGACAATCCCCACTCCCTAACTGCACCTAGAATTATGTATTCAGAAAGAGAGTCTTTCAGAGGTGCATAAAATTCAGTGCTTGTCCCCAGGGCTCACTACACAGACAGACAGTATAAGGCACTCCGCATGATGTGTCCATGCTCTGCATAGCTTAACACTGCTTGCCACTAAAGCTCCCTCTGAACAGAGGCAGGCAACATTTTCCTTCCTCTGCGACACACTCAGGAGCACGCACAGGATGTTAGGGGTTGGAAGGGACACAAAGAGATCATCGAGTCCAACCTCCCCTGCCAGAGCAGGACCATACAATCTAGCTCAAGGCACACAGGAAAACATCCAGACAGGCCTTGAAAGGCTCCAGAGAAGGATGCTCCACAGCGCCTCTGGGGAGCCTGTGCCAGTGCTCTGGGACCCTTACAGGAAAGAAGTTCCCCCTCGTGTTGAGCTGGAACCTCCTGTGCTGCAGCTTTCATCCATTGCTCCTTGTCCTATCCCAGGGAGCAGTGAGCAGAGCCTGTCCCCCCTCTCCTGACCCCCAGCCCTCACATATTTACAAACATTTATTCACTGTAGACTTTGCAGCAGTTAATAGCTTCTAATAGTAACTCTCCATAGGGTACCCTGAAGCAGCTCTTCCATCCCTCTTGCCATCCCATTCCTAACCTCTAAAAAAGCCTCTCTCTTCACTACAGAATCCATCAGTGGGACTTTGTTTCCAGCTTGAAGAGGGAAAGAAATACAGAATGTCTGCATGCTGAACAGTGTACCCACACTGTTAGTTACACAGACTTATAATACTGGTCTGCTTTTGGACAAAAAAAATGCTTGTGTGAGTCCCAGAAATCCCAAGTATTCAAAGAATGACCAAGAAAATGTTAGTAAGAAACACTCCAGTTTCACCTCTGAAATCCTGCCCATGCTCACTTTTATTTGCTTTCTACCATCTCTTATGAAAAGGACAAAGCAAACCCATTTATTACATGTTGGCCTGAAGAAATGACTCAGAAGAGAGGTTCTGAGTCACTCCAGCTGCAGCAGCTGAGGACTGTCTACCCCTGTGACAGCAGGAAGGGATTCTCCCCACGTCAGCTGTAGCACATTCAAACAGGGTACGCACCAACTGGTGGCATCCTTCCTCTCCCAGCTCCAGCGTTTGTCTCCTGCTGTAAGACTAGGAAACTGGCTGTTCTGAATATTTACAAAGGCTGTGCTCTGTAGCTTGGCCTTCACAACACCCCAGAATTGTTAAGGAAAAAAAGTCAAACGTGCTTCCAAACTGAAGGTAACAATCTGAAAGGCACAGGGCTACAGAAACCATTCTGCTGGTCTAAATCCAGAACAGATTTCACTCACAGTGTGCTGAAGACAATGTCTTAAAGCAAGTTCATTCTATGCTGAAGTCCCTCTATTAGCTTTTCAATCCAAGAGAACTCCAGCTAAGCCTGGAAAGTTCCACATTTCAATCTGGGCAAACATTCTTAACAAAAAAAAGCCCAGAGAACCAAGGAGACACCGAGGAACCTGTGTGACAAATGAGCACCAGAGATTGGAAACTGTGACTTTTCTGTCCCTGAAGTATGGTCCTATCACTCAGTGCTGAGAATCTCATCCCCAGGTGAATCACAGCCTTGTCTCCAGTGTGCCTGTTTGAGTAAAGGTTTTGACAAAGTTTTATTGACCCATCAGACTACTTTTATTGATGCATGATCTCCTCTGGATGTTAGAGATCTGCTAAGTCATAAAAACATTCTTCAGTCATCAGGTCAATACTGTTGCTATGTTTACAAATAAGACCTAGGGTATCATTACTGGACAAAACAAGGCAGCAACAACAAAAAACATTTAGAATTGAGGGAAAAACCTCTGGCTTCCAGAGAAAACAGGACAGTAATGCTACAGTTCGGATCAGAAAGCTAAAAGCTGCGAGCAGACATACCTGAAAGGAATCACAGAATCATAGAATCAGCCAGGTTGGAAGAGACCTCCAAGCTCATCCAGCCCAACCTAGCACCCAGCCCTGGCCAATCAACCAGACCATGGCACTAAGTGCCTCATCCAGGCTTTGCTTCAGCACCTCCAAGGACGGCGACACCACCTTCCCTGGGCAGCCCATTCCAATGCCAATCACTCTCTCTGGCAACAACTTCCTCCTAACATCCAGCCTAGACCTCTCCCAAAATAACTTGAGACTGTGTCCCCTCGTTCTGTTGCTGGTTGCCTGAGAGAAGAGACCAACCCCACCTGGGTACAACCTCCCTTCAGGTAGTTGTAGACAGCAATGAGGTCGGCCCTGAGCCTCCTCTTCTGCAGGCTGCACACCCCCAGCTCCCTCAGCCTCTCCTCACAGGGCTGTGCTCCAGGCCCCTCACCAGCCTTGGAGCCCTTCTCTGGACACCCTCCAGTACCTCAACTTCTCTCCTGAATTGAGGGGCCCAGTACTGGACACAGTAGGGGTCTCCCTTCTCCTGAGTAAAAATGACAGGACAAGAGGAAACAGCCTCAGATTGCATTGGGGGAGGTTTCCATTGGTTATTAGGAAAAAAATTCTTTCCCAAGATGAAATTTCAAGCCCTGGATCAGGCTGCCCAAGCAAGCAGCACAACCACTATCCCTGGAGATACTGAAAAGATGTGCAGACATGGTGCTTAGAAACATGGCTTAGTGGTGGAGCGACAGTGCTGGGTTAGTGGTTGGACTATGAGAGGAAAGGTCTTTTCCAACCTAAGTGATACCATGTCACTAGCAGAGTATTCCTCTTATGCTAACTTGTTTCTAAAATTCATTATAGAATCACGGAATGGTTTGGGTTGGCAAGGACCTCTAAAGGTCATCCATTCCAAACCCCCTGCAGTCAGTGAGGACATCCTCCACTAGAGCAGCTTGCTCAGAGCTTTGTCCAGCCTCACCTTGAATATCTCCAGGGATTGGGCCTCAACTACCTCCCTGGGCAACCTGTTGCAGTGTTCCAGCACCCTCATGGTGCAGAACTTGCTCCTCACATCTAATCTAAATCTGCTCTGTTCTCATTTCAAACCATTGCCCTCATCCTGCAGGCCTTTGCAAACAGTCTCTCTGCAACCTCCTTGTAGCCCTCTTCAGGGACTGGAAGGCAGCTCTAAGGTCTGCCCAGAGCCTTCTTTTCTGCATCCTGAACATCCCCAGTGCCCTCAGCCTTCACTGTAGTGCTGAAACGTACATTCCAGATCTGTTACACTTAGGCACATCTCAGTGAAATTATTCTGTAAAAGCCAAGTTTAAAACATTTTCCTTTCATTTCACTCTTGAGCACTACCACAAATTGCAGCAGCTGTAACAATCAATCACTGACTTCTATTAAACATGCGAGGCAACAAAGACAGACATTTCCAGCGTGTACAGCTGGAAGGAAGATTAAGTTCTCCCTTCTTGTAAAATTTAATGCATGCAGCTAGGCAGAAAAATATGAGGGGAGAAAAAATAAAATCACTTACAAGTGGCAAACCAGAAGCAACCACAGCCATAAGTATATTAAAATGGACTATAGTGCTGGCCAGAGTTTTATTAATGGTGGCATACAAGGAGGCAAACTGAAGAAAAGGGACAAGTAAATAACCTCTCCAAATTCCAGACTGTTGTGCAGCTGCTGCCGTGGGTTTCTTGTTTGGTTGGGTTTCTTTAAGCACAACTTAGTTCCTCCACTGCAGTTTCCCTCATCTTTTTGCTCCACTTTTGACAGCTCATTTACAACCTAATGACTAATCAGCAAGAACCTAAGCCTTCTCTGGGAGAATCTTTCAAGTGCCAATTTCTTGAATATCATGAAAGAGGAAAACAAAAATAATGGCTTCTAGGCTGATAATAAATAACTGCAACTCCAACCTGACACATGCTCTAGCCTCAAAGGATGTTAAATATTAGGAAACACTGCAGAAATGTTATTCTTCCTGGTGGCAAATAAATTGCTAGGAGAAAAGCAAAGCTATCACGACAGAAGCTCCAACCTCCAAGCCCAGTCTCCATATTTACACCCAGGGAACAAAGAAGGTTAAATAATGAACTAAGGAAGTAATTAGGAAGAGATGTACATTACTGAGGCTGCAAAGCATCACCTGATAAAGGTCCAAGAGTTCACTCAACTAAGAGTAAAATATTCCTGAAATTACACAGTAGGAGCCACCAAATCCCACCTCATTTTGTCAAGCACAAGTTTTGATGAAGGGTTCATTCTAAGTATCTTAAAGTCTTCATCCATCTCTGAGGGTTTCTAAGTTGTTCATAGAAACCTATGACAAAAACAGTAACTGAAGCATGTCCTCCCAGTAAGTCACTGCTCTTAAACACCTTTTCCTTCCCTCCCAGACAAATTAGTTTGAGCCTTTTTCTTCTCCCATGTGCCAAATAGAATCATAGAATGGTTTAGGTTGGAAAGGACCTCAAAGCTCATCCAGTTCCAACCCCCTGCCATAGGCAGGGGCAACTCCCATTAGAACAGGTCACTCAAGGCCTCATCCAACCTGGCCTTGAACACCTCCAGGGAGGTTGTGGAGCACAGAATCACAGAATTCATCTGCTTCACAGCCTCGCTGGGCATCCTGTGCCAGTGTCTCACCACCCTCACTGCAAAAAACTCTTTCCTAACATCCAGTTTGAATCTCCCCTCTGCCAGTTTAAACCCATTATTCCTTGTCCTGTCATTGCAAGACCTTGTCAATAGTCCCTCCCCAGCCTTCCTGTAGGTCCCCTTCAGACACTGAAAGACTACTATAAGGTCTCCTTGAAGCCTTCTCTTCTCCAGGCTGAAGAGCCCCAACTCTTGTAGCTTGTCCTCATAGCAGAGCTGCTGCAGCCCTCTGAGCTTCTGATCATCAATACATTAAAATCACCAAACGATTTATCACTTGTATTAGATGAGTATTAGTGAATATTATTTAACCTCTCCTGCTTGAAACCCTTAGCTGACAAACAGGAAGAAGGGTCTGCATTTTAAATCAAATACATCTGAACACTAAGGCTTATTTTTGCTCCTGAAGAAAATGTCTGGCTGTGCAGGCAGCATTCTAAGAGGACAAAACAAATGAGGCCGCTTGATGCCTTCTGCGAGCTCGTAAAGGCAACCTTACCAATTCACTTAGGAACAAGGAAATTAAAAATTATCAGCACTGCTATCACCTACAGCGAGTCATTCATCATTCTTGCTCTTCACTAGTATCATGTTCCAGCAGTGAGTGGCTACAACAAATACAATTAGACAGCTGGCCACAGAAGTGGGAGATAATGTGCTTTTGATGGAGTTTATCCAAGCATGGAGATGGAATGTTTGTCATCCACACGGCAGAGCCTCTGCATTTTCATCACAGGGAAAAGAAACCCCTCGCTGTTAAAAACCCAACTATTCTGTGGTTGAAGACAGCTAAGAATCTGCAGATCCCTGTAGAGGAGGCTACCAATGATTAAGCAGAGCAGAAGGACAGCTTCTGCTTTGTAACAAGAGAAAGCAGCCTTTCCCTTACACAGCACCCAGCCATTCTAGGTGTGTTCCACTAAGTCCAACTTCTAGCTTCAACATTTAGTTTCTCACCTGAGCTTGGAATTGAAAGCTTATATGCTAATACTTACTATTGGCTCCCAAGTGGAAGAGTGGACACTAAGAATGAAAATGTCTGGCATTTATGATGCTTTTTAACAGAGAGTCCTCCTCGGTCAAAATTTTCCCCAGTCACCTCAATTTCCTTTATCCTCCTGAAGATTTTAATACATCAGTCACGTCCTCTGCTTCATTATCCTTCTTTCAGCCCCCTCCCTCCCACTTTTTATACACATCCCCTGCTCTTTGACAAGATCTCCTGGGAGCAATGAAGAGATACTGCCACTTTTCTCCCAGGGGATATTTGTATTCAGCTAGGAAAGATCAACCCTGATGGACTCACAGGGGAAATGCTCCCAAACAAAAGGGAAAGTTTGTCAATTGATTTCTACACTGTGAGTAATCACCATTATATTTTATCTCCAAAGCTCACACAGTGATCAAGGCAGAATACAATTAATAGAATATTTTCCTAGCAGCATCCACTAAGTGATATTAGCCAGATGTCTCATTAAAATCAGCAGTGACAAACCCCAGCTCTTCTCTGGGAAAATGCACTTTTGCAGGCTAATTAAATTTATTTTTGGCCATTATCTTTGAATGAAATCAAGTCAACTCACACTGCAAGCACTTGGAAACTATTTCATGGAATGGCTGCATGCAACTGCTCCGTGCTTTGAAAAATCTTCACTCTCCAAAAGCTGAAATAACCATAAATAAACTCAATGCTGGAAGATGCTACTTTGTGGTAAGCCACAGGAGGGATAGGAGACAAATCCAGAGAAAGTGTGCTCTGAGACAAGTGCCCCAAATAACTTCTGAAAGACAAAGCACCACATGCAAGGTCCCGTTGAAAAATGTTTATGTGTTTTCCTGTCTTTCCAGGTGCAGGAGGAATTTTCTTCTTCAAGACATAATTGACTGAACACCTGGAAGAAAAATCCATCTGGAGGAATGAGTATTTTTTTAAGGATATGGCTCAAGAAATGTTTTCCAGAATCATCTGCAGCACACTTAAGGTGCACTTACAGAGACACACCAGCCTGACCTGCTATGAACATGACTCAAGCAACACTCTGCTCAAGTGGCTTTCTTTTCAATCATACCTAACTATGACCAGTTTCGTCTTCAGTGTTCAAGACAAGACTGGATGAGGCACTTAGTGCCTTGGTCTGGTTAGTTGGCTAGGGCTGGGTGCTAGGTTGGACTGGATGAGCTTGGAGGTATCTTCCAGCCTGCTTGATTCTGTGAAATCCACCCAGAAGTGTTCTCCAAAATAAGAACATACATCGAGTACAAGGAAATTACAAAGAGGTCAACTTCTCTGATGAGAATGAAAACAAGCACAGAATTTCAGAGAGTGTATGCTCAAGGGAGAAAAAAAAACAACAACCAGCCAACCTCAAACAAAAACACCACCAAAAAACCCCAAATAACAAACCAAAACCCACCAATAACAACCCCCCCAAAAAAATGCCAACAGAAAAACCCAACCAACAGACAAAAAACCTGAGGGCCAGGTGAGGTTAGCATATAGAGGCATTTAACATCTTGCTACAGAAATGACAAGTGCAGCCTCTGCCGCCTGAGGGGCCCTGGGGGTGTTCCAAGTCATAATCGAAGCAAATGTGTTTAGGAGCTGGCACAAAGACTGCATTACGGCTCTGGTTCCTGTAAGCTTTTACAGCTTACTGCCCTGTTACCAAACCCATGCAAACAGATTGATGGAAGGAAGCAAACAACCCCATGCGGATGCATTCCTGTGTGCTCTGCCCTGGGTGATCCTGCTTTGGCAGGAGGGTTGAACTTCATCTCCAGAGCTCCTTCCCAGCCCTATACCACTCTAGCATTCTATTATGCAATGACCATAGCAACCAGCTGGACCCATTCAGTGCTGAGGAGCAGATATTTGTGTCCTGTACCTCCTTGCCAAATCGCAACACAAAGCTACCAGAAATCCTGTGGCAAAGCAGCAGGCACTCAGGGGCTTATTGCTCAGCACCTCGTTGCTGTCTACAACTACCTGAAGGGAGGTTGTAGCCAGGTGGGGTTGCTCTCTTCTCCCAGGCAACCAGCAACAGAACAAGGGGACAGAGTCTCAAGTTGTGCCAGGGCAGGCTGAGGCTGGATGTTAGGATGAAGTTCTTCATAGAGAGAGTGACTGGCATTGGAATGGGCTGCCCAGGGAGGTGGTGGAGTTGCTGTCCCTTGAGGTGTTGAAGCAAAGCCTGGATGGGGCACTTAGTGCCATGGTCTGGTTGACTGGATAGGGTTGGGTGCTAGGTTGGACTGGATGATCTTGGAGGTCTCTTCCAACCTGGCTGATTCAATGATTCCATGACTCTGGTCCTGACTGCAACACTGGTCTGAAGTGTTCACTTGTCTGGTAATGCCAACACTGGGCCTACGACAACCAAACCTGGTTTCACACTTTAATGGCACAGAAATGGCCAAGAAAAACCTGCTTTGAAATGAACTTTAGGCTAAGAGCTAAAGACTTGTGATATATAGAAGCACATGAGGATAGGTTGCAAAGTTAGGCTTTTATTTTTACTTTTTTAACACAGCAGAAGTATTTTAAAATGCTCATAGGTATAAAATACCAAAACCACAACAGAAAGCCACAAAAAAGATCTGGCATTCTGGAAAATGCAAGCAGCTTTCCCACTGTGTACAGAAGATGGAAAGCCAGAACAACAAACCAGAAGCAAAACAGAAAAAACATCAGCTGTTATTTTCAAAGGATAAATTGCAATCTTAAAGCATCTCCTCAAAAATTCTCAACATAAATAATGGACTTTTATTGTTCATTTACTGCAAGGTTAGGCAGCCTGATATGATGGATGAACTGTCAACCCCCAACTAAACTTCTACAATCCATCACAGAAAGAGTAGAAATTTCACTCAGTGTCAATAAACCTAAGAGATGCAGTGCAAAATACCGCAGAGTTCTGAGCATTTTTTAGAACCTGCACTCACCACAAAAAATTCAGAACCCCTGCTCTGCTCTCCCCTCCTCCCTGGAAGTCAGAGAATGCAGGTGTGCATCTGGATTTGGAAGTCTACTACAGAATCACAGGACAGAAATGAAGCGTTTGTAAAGGCCTGGTGCTAGGGAAAAGCGTGTTTTTACAGTAAGCTCCTTCACTCAGATGTCACAAAGATCACCAAGACTTTGTGAAAGTTTCTGCTTAACTAATCACTCACTCAAAAACAGCCACACTATGAAAATGAACCCAGAGCTGCACTGGAGCTTGGTCTCAAATCAAAACTGATCCTGTTCTGAGGCAACTGGAATTATTCTATCATTTTCTGCCAACTAAAAATAGTTGGTTGGGTTTTTTGTTGTGTGTGAATGTAGAATAAACATCTGAACAGAGCCCTTTTCCTTCAGAAAATGGGCTAGAGAACAAATCAGAATGACCCAAATGTGAAGCCTCCTCATCCCTCCCTCTCCTCAGCTACCTGTAAACTCCACTACTGGAGTTTCACTTCTGTCTCTCTTTACAAAAAGGCCTCCCTTGACATCTCCGTACTGCAGAATCAATTGTTTCAAGGCAAGGAATGGTGATAAATGAAGCTTAATGCATGTGCTCTCTGTTAGTCCAAGGAGATACTGACTGTCCTGGAAGGCTAATAGGCCTATTAGATGTTGTGGCTTGCCCCACCCTTCTGCTGACAGGGGAAGCAAAGATGTAAGGAAAGCAAAGGCTGAGGCCATTATGTCGGCCTCACAGTGATAAACAGGTACCCACAGGTGTTTAGGTACTTGTTGGTGTCTTGCCCAGATAAGGGTGAGCAAGCCCTGGTTTCACCTAATACGGTCAGCTTTGTGAATGCCATTCTGCTTGGTGAATCTCTGTGGCCAAAGCAGCCATTGCACTTGGGCAAATAATATAAACTGAGCTAAGCTGCAAGCAGTTGAGCTGCCTCTGCCTCACTGCTCTTGGACAACGTGTTCTGCTCTGCCTCGTGTTTCAGACCAGCTTAGCCCTGGTATTTTGGGCTTAAACTACCTGAAAATTTCAGTGCCTCAAGTTTCCCAGGAGAAGGCATTAAGTGCCTCCCAACATGGTGGAAGTACCACTGACATTGTGCTCTCTGCACATCTGCAAGAGCTCCTGCCTTCACCTCTGCAAACCTCCATGCCAAGAGGAACCAGGAGCAGGTCAGAGATCGTCTGCCTCTTCCCTAGCACCCTGGGAAGATCTAGAAGCCTTTCAACAGCTGAGCAGTTCCAACACTGCCACAAAGGAGCCAGGGACTACCTTGAAATTCCTACTCCACCACAGTGAGTAGCACAGACTTTCCCTAGGGCTCCAGGCTACCTATTCGTGAGGCAAAGGCATTTTGTGGCTGAACTTTTCCAAATGTTCTGATTCTCCTAAGCGAATGACTGCCCATCAGCATCCTTGTGAAGATTTTCCTGGCCAAATTAGAACTCAAATTTAACTGATCAGCATATGGTTGTGGGCAGGGCTTTCCAGAAATAAAATTACCTACATACTGCATAATTCTTGCCTTGATAACTGCCCCAACTAAATCACTGCCCACAGACCAAGAGACTAAAATTGCCTTACCGTACACTTTGTGCTCGTTGTAACAGTCAGGGTGAAATCTGAAGAGAACTCTGAGTCTGGAGTGGATGCAGTATTGCAGTCAATATGCTGTGGAAAGGAACAGTACAGTGCTGAATTCAGGATCTTCATTTGGACGAAGGTTGTTCAGGTGCACCCATAAAAAGACAACTATTTGAGGGTAACCCTAGTTCAGCTCTTCAGAAGTGACTCTTAAAATCCACCTAATCCTACCTGCACGCTGCTAACATTAACACAAACCCAAGGCACCCAGGATAACAACACTGACATTGCCAGTTGAACTTGCAACCTGCACTTCAATATTTGACTTATATATATATTTAAAAAAAAAAAATCAATCAATATATTTTTTTTTTAAGAGCAGTAAGCTTCAGTTTTCAGTTCACAAAAATCCCACCACATTTTTTCACCGCATGAAGGTCTGGAGTTAGGTACTCAGTTAAAATGCTTTATCCAACAAGGCTGAAGTGAAATGCCACGTACATCATCAAGCAATATTTCTTGATGCTCTCTCATCTTTCTTTAGGAAATGTTTTGCTTCCTGAAGAGTTGTGTTGCAAACTATGAAACCCAATCAGCTGCTAGCCTGAACAAACACAATAAAATATCTTCTGAAATAATCATATGATGAATTGGAGCCTTTTCTTCAACTTCCCCTCAAAAATACAACCCATTTGCTCCATGAAATGGCTATTGATTAAAACAATTTACTTATAATGCCACTGTTGCTCAACTCATTAATTTTCCTACTTTGCACTGTAACTCCAGCAAACAACCTCGTGCACTGACTCTAGGTTATTTTGAGAGCCATGGCTGCTAACAAGAACAAACAAGTATAAAAGCATTAAGCATAACACTTTTGGGCAATGCTGCGTGATGGCAACATCTGCCAAGCACACACACCTGAGTTGGACACTGCTCAGGATTACACAAAGGGGCACAAGTATTGCTACAGGTGAAGCATTTGGATTCTAACGTGCCAGCAGCTTGGGCACAGTTAAGTAGCTGTTGTTATCAGCAAGTTCCAGGGCAAGAGTTCAAGGATGTTGCTAGGTCTTGTAGGAAAAGAATTAGAGGCGGAAGCCCATTTAGAACTCAGGCTGGCCACTGCTGTTAAAGAGAATAAAAATGCTTCTATAAATATATGAATGGCAGAAGAAGGGGCAAGGACAACCTCCACTCCTTATTAGGTGTGGAGGGGAAAATAGTAACAGAAGATGAGGAAAAGGCAGAGGTGCTTAACACCTTCTTTCCCTCTCTCTTCAGTAGTGGGACAGGTTGTCTCCAGAACAACCTGAGCGGGCAGATGGAGTCAGGGACCAGCATAGTCCCCCTGTAATCCATGGGCTGCCCAGGAAGGTGGTGAAGTCGCCGTCCCTGGAGCTGTTCAAGAAAAGCCTGGATGGGGCACTTAGTGCCATGGTCTAGTTGACTGGATAGGGCTAGGGCTCTGGTTGGACCGGATGAGCTTGGAGGTCTCTTCCAACCTGGTTGACTCTATAATTCTATTGGATGAAGCAATGGGTGATAGTGAGTGACCCTCCACTGAAAAAACCTTTAAAGCCAGCTAGACTGTCACAGCAATATTTAAGAAGTCCCCCTGCAACTCAGTACCCTGACTGAGGTGAAAAGGGAAGCAAAGCAGAAGCAAAAACTCCATATTGCTGGGTGGGTTTTTGTTTTTATAGCTTACATTTCAGCTGCACAACTTGCAACTAACTGGTAAGTAAATTTGGATTTGGATAGAAGAAAATGCAGGACAGAACATTCTAAATATGGAAAGATTATTAAGAGTTGAAAATTGGTAAAAAGGGAAAAAAATAATACAAGTCTTGCAGTGCTAGCACTGAGAACCTTCCTGCATTTGCATCATTTTGAAGACGCTCATGGGTGTGTTTTTTTCCCCCCCTCCTCCACAAAGAAAGGGAACTTCCGACTACTAAAACTATGAATACGGTACCTTAATAACTGTGGCTGTAGATATCAGCGTGCTTGGATCCAGCACCTCCACCACAGCTTCTGGAATGACAGCCCTCTTCATGCAGGACATGTCAAAGCCATACACATCTTCCCAGAAAAGCAGCTTCTCCGCATGTTTGCTCATGTCCCCAACAGCTACTAGACTAATGCTGCAACTGTCAGGGTAAACTGGAACAACACAAACACAGCAGTGGTTTAGACATTAGACACGCACAAAGAGGACTTTTCTCCCTCTCTTTGAGTGATTAACATCTTAAAAGAACAAATCAAGTAACTTATTGCAGCTCTTGGAAAAACACTTTTCCTGCTACTGCATTTTCTGGAGTCCCATTAGTCTCCAGAAGGGACTAGACATCAGAACTTCATTTGCCCACACGCTGGTAGCAGAATTTTCCTTTCATGATAAAATGATCTCTGTAGTTGAATCCCATTGCCAGGAAATGACTGCCAACTTGATGTCTGAAAAAAAATAATGACTTGGAACATTCTATTCTGGCTAACTCAAAGTGTATTTAACAGCCGTAGGCATCCGAAGGCAAATTCAGGTGTGAGCTTTGCAGTAACAAGAAACCTCTATGTCTCTAGAATACAGCAAATACTCTTATTAGCTCTGCCTGGGACTTGCCTTGCAACCTAACAGAACTTATTTCTGGGTACTGGGTAAGAATAACCACTCTAAGCATCTGGAGAGCATGGAAGTGACCCAACAGACGGACAACTCCCTCACTGACTCCACGTTTTTAAGATGACAACTGTAGGCTGGATGTTAGGAGGAAGTTCTTCACAGAGAGAGTGATTGGCATTGGAATGGGCTGCCCAGGGAGGTGGTGGAGTCCCCATCCCTGGGGGTGTCCACGAACAGCCTGGATGGGGCACTTAGTGCCATAGTTTAGTCAACTGGCTAGGGCTGGGTGCTAGGTTGGACTGGATGAGCTTGGAGGTCTCTTCCAACCTGATGGATTCTATGATTCTTACACAGTCTTCACTTTTGTGCTTTCCCTTCCGAGGATGTACAGAACACAGCAGTGGTAGACTGACATCTGCCTTTTTAGCAGCTGCCTACAGCAAAGCCAGGCAACCTCTTGGCAATCTCCATCTCCTGCTGACAGGGAAAGATGCAAAGAACAGCTGCTATGAACAGGGTTGTCTATAGCACTTTCAAATACTAAGAACAGCTCTATTAAATTTTCAATAGGTTTCTTTCCACAAATTCCCATGTTGTGTTTTTAGAGTTTTAAAGCTTTTAAAGCAACATAAGTTGGATTCTTATCTGGGTCAGAGAAAAATGCCTACTAATAAATACCTTAATATATCCATAAAAAGGTAAAATAAAGTGGCAGTATTAATAAAACTGAAGCTGCTTCTCTTTTCTCCCCCCAGAATCTGGTGACTGTAAAATTAATTTTGCCTTCAGGTGTCCTTGAAACTGTCAGAATGAGTATGGGGAAATCACTGGTACAGCATAGTGAGTCAAAAGAGGTTTTGCCTTGTAAAATACTGAAGACAGAAGCAGTAGAAACAGACAGAAACTGAAGACTGAAATTAGACCTTCTATATAGACTAAACTTAGCCTGAAGGAAACATTTTATACATATTACTGATAAAGAAGAGCCTTTAAAGAAGCCTTTTTTTTTTAAATAGGGAGACTCTACAGTAAGCAGCCACTTTTACAGTTAAACTTTATATCAACCTGGTTGATTCTATGATCTCTGGAGGTCCCCTCCAACCCCTAAGAGGCTGTGAAATTGGCATTTGCCATCTCGCTCCTTACCCTCTGTTCCTCTGGAAATCCTCTGCTCTTTCTGCAGCCCTGGAACACTTCCCTGGGCAATCCTGACAGATTTGGTTTGGGTTTTTTTTTTTTTTTTGATTAAGGCTATAATGTAGTAATTATTCCCTCTCACAGGTGAAGTGAACAGAATGCTGATTGGACAAAGGCACACACTCCTCACCACTCTCACAGATTCATCGTTTTGACCATCTGTGTCCTTCTCGACTCAGTGCCCAGAAGTCATCTGTCACCAGTAACAGCTCACGTGGTGAACAGAACACGATGGGAAATCCTTTATCTCTCAGCAACACCTCACAAACTTCAGGATGCTGAAGGGTAAGCCAGCAACCCTCCAGATAGATGGAGATCATTCCAAGTGAACTCTGTTGTCACTCTGATGTGCACAAGCAATACTATGTCTTGAGCGATGTCCTCCTCACCTGTGCCCCTCCTCACCAACCTGCCCTGCACTCAAATGCTTGCAAAAATCTACACTGAAGCAAGTAACAATTCTAAAGGACAAACAGATGGGGCCTGGGCAGCAGAATTTTACGTTCCCAAATAAAGCTGTTATACACTGTACACATTACTCTAGAGACTTTGGCATAGTCCATCCACTTTGGCATGCCAATAGGCTGAATGGAAGCAATGGTGATATGACTGACTGAGCACAAGTCCAGAAATTTGGATTCTGTTCCCAGCCCAATCACAGAAATATCTGACCAAATCACAGCTGCTGCTTCTGCTTTTTTCTGACTCTTCCAACAGCCCCTGTAACAACTGTCTTGGGCTCAGCAGCACAAAGCAGCTTGAGACACAATGAAGCTTTATGCAGATGCAGGAGTTTTTCTGGTAAGACTTCACCTCAGAATGAGCTCTTAGTTTTGCCTGGTGTGAATTTGGATGTTTCCATGGTTCTGCTGCTGTTGATCTACACTGCAGATGTGTCTGTCCTGCCAAGCTGACTGTAGAACAGCTTCCTCAGCAGTCTTAGGCACAGTCTACCTGTGGTAGGAGCTGGCAGAAGAGCAGTTAACTGCAGGCAGCCTGAGGAAACAGCATTCCATATAAAGCTGGCCACAGCAAGCAGCCACTGTACAATGCTTTGGGAAGAGTCCAGTAAGGGCCCAAAAGCATTCTCAGGCCACAAAGGCTAAGTGTACTGCAGAATATCCTGTCTCTCAAGCTTTGAGAGGCACAAGCCAATATCAAACATACCAACATTACAAATAAAGAAGGTGGTATCAGTGCAGCTCAGAGGTCACAGAATTAACCAGGTTGGAAAAGACCTCCAAGATCGAGTCCAACCTATCTCCCAACACCTTCTAATGAATTAAACCATGGCACTAAGTACCTGATCCAGCTTCCTCTTGAACACTGCCGGGGACAGTGACTCCACCACCTCCTTGGGCAGCCCATTCCAATGGCAAATCACTCATTCTATGAAGAATTTAATCAAATATTTCTGGACCTTTTCAAAGGCTTTGGAAGCAGGAACTAAACAAAAGTGATTCTCTGCCATTTCAGGAGATGCCCCCAGATTTAATCAATTCCACTGCCACCTGAAATTATCGGCATGTGTCTACACAGAGCACAGCACAGCGTGTTCCAGACCTGGCTGGGCTACTCCACACTACTGACAACAACAAAAGCTCTCACTCTGACCTTAAGTGGTTTCTAAATCTTTTTTAAATGTACAAACAGAAATCTTCTGCTTGCAAATTCAGCTGGGTGACCAAATGTTGAACAATGGCGTTAACTCTCGTTCTTCTCCCGCACTCTGTAGCACACAAAAGCTCGCTGCAAAGGGAAGCGCTGCAGTGAGCACTGTTACACAGTCATTAATCCAATCATTAAGTCAGTGTAGTGAAACTAACTATGTGCATGGTTAGCACAAAAGGGAAAAAACCCACCCCAGACTGGTGATTACGATTGAAAAGGTCAACACGAAATGCAAGAGTGACAAAGGAATTAAGAGCAAGGAATAAAGCACATGCAGAAAGTGCATCACATGAGGAAGATGTATTTATAGGCATTTAAACACTGCTTAAGATGACAGTAACCAGGCTACTTAAAAGGACAGAAAGAATTCTACTTCAAAATAAAACCTTTTAATCTGCCCCTTCCCTACCCTTCAACCATGACAAAAATATGTTGTCTGTTTCCCCCAGGACAGAGTCAATATGCTGAACAGGAACAGTGTCATTCCAGCAGTTATTTCACATAGCTTCTTGTGTTTGAAACTATGTTCTCCCCACCCAACTTCCCTCTGGGAGGAAGATATCCTAACCACTTTTCCTCTATTTCATATTGGCTTCCTCAGTATTGTATCATAGAGAGCAGAACTACTCCTATTTGTAGTGAGGCAGAAGCTGGGATTTTGAAGGAGGAAAACAAATGCCCATGTAAGTGGAAAGAAGTAGGGAGGGGAAATTTAGACTGTACTTAAGAATAAATAACCCCCCTCTATTCTTAAAAACACCATTAACTGGAGACCTTGATACCCCACCTAATGTTCTTCTATTACCCACATAGTAAATTAATGCCTTGAAGCTCAGACTAATGGAAACATTTTTCATTTAGACGGGCAACTTTCTCACCCATGCATAGCTTATTCTAAGTCTCCAAATTCATTTAGTTTCCCCCCAGAGCTAAATTTATTAAAGGAATTATGCACACCAACCTGAGCCTCCCTCTGCCAGGTACTTGTCCTTTGCATAGATGACAGAATCCAGCATTGACTCGAAGAGAAGGAAATAACCCTGGTTATAGGAAAGGGGAAGGATTGAGAAATCATGATGCTGCTTCTGTGGCCTGTTTCATCAATCTACAGATAGACTTTATCAACACAGAATCACAGAATTTAGGGTTTGGAAGGGACCTCCATAGACCATCCAAGTCCAACACCTCTGCCAGCGCAGCATCACCCAGGGCAGGTCACACGGGAACACAACCAGCTGGGATTTGAATGTCTCCAGAGCAGACTCCACAGAGAGGAGACTCTCTGGGCAGCCTGCTCCAGGGCTCCAGCATCCTCACAAGGAAAAAGGTTTTTTTCTTCCGTTCTCATAGCACCTCCTCTGCTCCAGCTTGCCCCCAGTGCCCCTTGTCCTGTCACTGGACATCTCTGAGCAGAGCCTGGCTGCATCCTCTGGATGCTGCCCTGCTCAGCAGCAATGAGGGCAGCCCTCAGGCTCTTCTTCAAGCTCCCTTAGCCTAGCCTCACAGGAAGATGTTCCACTGCCTTCAGCTTGGGCAGTGTTCATTAAGACAGGTGGAAATAAACCATATACCAAAGACAGAGTTTCTCTAGATAATCCTGCATCATTTAGCAGCACCTGAATTTGAAAAGACCACAGGATAAAACCAGAGTAAGATTTGTAGAGCTTTTTTTTTTGGTGTTGGGATTAATTTTACAGCAGGGTAATCAAATGGCTGTAAGATACTCTCCTGCAAACATCACTGAGTCAGCCAATTTCTGCAGCAGAAAAAAATAATTCCTTCATTAAAAGACTTGCAAGATACAAACCCCACTGCAGTATTACAGACAATGTGCACTTTGGTTTATTTACACTGGAATTCCCAACTACTTCAATTAAACTGCAGATGTTCCCAGAGATGAACAGCCCTTTGCTTTCCAGTTGATTTACTGATTTTACACACTTCCTATCTTCCAAGTTTGAGTATGATCCTTGCTCTTACTGGGTGCTGTAACACATTTCATCCACCTACACCTTCGTAGGACATCAAGTCGATTAAGACAAATCATAGCAGCATTAAGGTTTGGATTTTCACTTAGTGTCCTAATTCTCCTTCTGCTCAAAACACATTTCAGCCATCTGGCTTCATTTATACATTGACTGCCAGTAAGAAAGAACAAGGAAGACAACTTCAACTCCAGGCTCTGGACCTGCAGTCCTATAAGAGCTGTCAGCAGTAACCTGTGAATCATGGAACGGCTTAGGCTGGAAGAGACCTCAGAGATCATCCATTCCAACCTCCTCACCATGGGCAGGGACATCTCTCAGCTAGACTCAGCTGCTCGAGGCCTCATCCAACCAGGTCTTGAACTACCCCAGGGAGGAGGCAGCCACAACCTTCCTGTGCAGCCTATTCTGGAGTCTCACCACCCTTCTACTGAACAACTTCCTAAGATCCTGTCTGAACTTACTCCTCTCCCTCAGTTTCAAACTGTCTCCCTTGCCCTGTCTCACCCTGATGAGAAGTTCCTCTGCAGCCTTCCTGTAGGATCCCTTAAGGTACTGGAAGGCAGCTCTAAGGTCCCCTTCGGAGTCTTCTCTTCCATACAACCCCAGAAAAAGCAAAGCTAAGATTCTCCCCCCCACCCCTTCACCTTTCTTAAACCCCCCTAACTTGGACAGTCACAGAGACCACTACATTTACTTTTCCCTTTTCAAGTCATAAATGCCATACTACTGAAGGCAGCCAGGCAGCATCGCGCTGCCAAGACCACCACAGTGATGCCATCTTAGATACTTATTTCACTCTTAGAACAAAACATGCTTGAAGTTCAGAACTCCTGGTGACAGGACAGTGTCCTACTGCTCACTTTCCTTCTTTCACTTTCATCCTGTCAAGTCTTTCAGCTAAGTGCCAAAATGAAGACTACAGCTTTGTGAGCAGTGTGATTTTTGGTGAGCTTTGCAGAACAGCTGAGGTGGCCACGAGCTCCAACTGCATCAGACAGAGATGACTTTATGCCTACAGCAAGCCAAAAGCATAGAATGGAACCAGAGCTTTTTTTTTTTCTTAATCTTACTCTTGCAGTTTTAAAAATAGAATTTGTTCAGGTCATAAAACTTTTTTTCCCACATGCCCTGAAAATGAGGTTCTTCCACAGTATTTTATATGTGACCTCCAGGACACATCGTAAGGCTGGTCAGTAAGTTACAAAGTGGCATTTTAATGGATAAACTCTTCATTTAATTTTTCCTACCTAACACAGAACTACAGAATTGTTTTGGTTGGAAGAGACTTCTAAGATCATCTTGTCCAACCATCAGCCCAACACCACCACAGGCGTTAAACCACTTCCCTAAGTGTCACACCCATATGTTTCTTGGTGATTCCACCACCTCTTTGGTCCAACCTTTACCCAGCACTGCCAAGTACACTACTAAACCATGCCCCTCAGCACCATATTGTCCACAGTTGTCCCTCCATAACAGCCTGCACATACCAAAACATAACCAAGAAGCATGCCACCAGTTGAAATGCACAATCAGCATTTCAGTGCTTGGGACTTCCAGTTTGTGTTAAAAGCACAGGCTAGAGAGCACAAGCCACTTGCCATGATTTCTAGCTGGCTCTTGGTGTGACCCAAGAGCTGGGACTCACAAGAACTCTAGAACACATCCTCCGGATGTATTTGCTACTTCCCATTCCTTCCTCACCCTCTGAAGCTCCTGAGATTGCCAGCTTCAGGTTCATTTTTATTCCAGGTTCAGCTTCATGCTGCCCTGTTATTAGTGTTAAACCTCCTCTTTCAGGAGGTGAAGGTCATTTGTCCTACCTTCATAGACCTCTAATATATAATAATCACCTCTGCCTATGCTTCTTTTGACCAGATGAGGACCAAGATGTCTCAGTGATAGCAGGTGTTCCCCAGATGAGGACCAAGGTGTCTCAGTGATAGCAGGTGTTCCCCAGATGAGGACCAAGGTGTCTCAGTGATAGCAGGTGTTCCCCAGATGAGGATCAAGGTGTCTCAGTGATAGTAGGTGTTCCCCAGATGAGGACCAAGGTGTCTCAGTGATAGTAGGTGTTCCCCAGATGAGGACCAAGGTGTCTCAGTGATAGCAGGTGTTCCCCAGATGAGGACCAAGGTGTCTCAGTGATAGCAGGTGTTCCCCAGCTGAGGACCAAGGTGTCTCAGTGATAGTAGGTGCTCCCCAGATGAGGACCAAGGTGTCTCAGTGATAGTAGGTGCTCCCCAGATGAGGACCACGGTGTCTCAGTGATACTAGGCACTCCCCATTTGTCAGCCCAGCACCTAGAACATCTGCCAGCCCAGTGCAAGCAGCACAGCTGGAAGTGACACCATCTCAGGAGAAATACAGTGAAGTTCCCTTCACTCTCCGTTCCCTATCCTTTCCACTCTGGCACTGCTGGTTCTCCCCTAGCGCTGGATTCTCTCTTGCCCCCAATTCATTACAGCGTTCCTCTAAGTTACATAAAGCGTCAGTGGTACTGAATCAAGTCATTTATTACTCCCACTGAAGGCTTTGCTCATCTGTAGTGTAATTTAGAATGTAATTTCACAGGCTGCTGCCTCACCTGTAGGGGTGCCGTCTGGAAAGAGAATTATACCTGATGTCTCCTCCCCGTGATGCTCTGGGGCACTCCTGATTCCACCCCAAAAAGGTTCAGGGCTTTGCTTTTGTCTTTAGTGTGCATTAGCATCCTTAAAATTAATTACTGCAAAGGGATCTCCAGGATACAAATCTGTGCACTGCATATTAATAGTTCAATTGGGTTGTGGCTAAGCTAAGACACATACAAGAAAATCTGGCCACTTCCTCCAAACCGACATGAAGTTCCTTCTTTTTGTATTTTCAAAGGTGAAATGAAATGGTTGCTCCCCAGCTAGCAGCAGACACACATATAAGCAGGTTTGGACAGAAATAGAATCATAGAAGCAACCAGGTTGAGTGCCATGGTCTGGTTGATTGGCTAGGGCTGGCTGCTACGGTGGACTGGATGAGCTTGGAGGTCTCTTCCAACCTGGTTGATTCTATGATTGTACATCCACTGCAGAAACAGGATAGAGGAAGGAGAGAAAAGATGCTTCCCAGGGTTTCAGACACACTCCCTTCCTTATTTTTTTCCCTAGATCCTGAGTCCCTGCCCTTCACAGCCCATCTTGATATTACTTCAAAATTATATAACAAAAAAGGAGGGAATAAAAAAAGGTAGTAACTACTTGAGCAATTCTGTGACTAAGAGACAAGAGTACTGGATTATTTTAATGGAGTCTGTCTCCTTCCCAGTTTCTCCTTGTGTAAAACTCAGCACACTCAGTATCACAAAGCACTGCATAAAGCAGCAGTTTGGGAACACACTGTACTGCAGACAACCACCTCAGACAATTGTCTCCCTTACAGGGGAAGAAATGCAGATATTTTTCCAAGTTAATAAAATTCTCATCCCCTGGCTTTATAGTCTTAGCTACAGGAGGAAGGAAAAACTTACCAACAGAAGAAAAACCCCAAACCTGCACACAGATGCTGCAACTGGGTAAGAACATTCCAGAAAACAACACTACTTTTTTCCTCAGTTTTGCTTCTGCCCAAGAGGCAGTTGGTTAAGAACACTCCTTACTTCTCGCTTCTTTCTGCATGCATACTTTTGAGAAGCAGCCTCTGGACTTCACAATTCCACCACCAAAATCCACGTGTTATAATAGCAGCCACCTTTGAATACTGATAGCAAATCTTTTCCTGCCCAGCACTCCCTTTAACAAAAAACTACCTTTCTGATTGTGCTGGTTTGAGGCCAATTGGAATATTTTAATGAGAAGAATTAGATTATAGGCTGTGAAAATGAAACAATGGTGATGTCTGCTTCATAGAATGATGGAATCAGCCAGGTTGGAAGAGACCTCCAAGCTCATCCAGTCCAACCTATCAGCTAGCCCTACCCAACCAACTAGATCATGGCACTAAGTGCCTCATCCAGGTTTTTCTTAGGTTTGTTGAGATGTATGAAAACAAGGACACAAACACAAGTTAAGACAATGTCTGTCTGTTGGAGTCTGTGTTTCTCTTTGACTTGGACCTGTGTAACCCAACTAATCATTCTGCTTTTAACCCCCCTTGCCAATCCTGCAAACTTACCTTGCACTTAAGGCAGACTCTGGTATAAGGCAGACTCTGGTATAAGGCAGAAGAGTGGAAAGGTGGAAGGGTGGTTGGGAGCCCCTCCTGGGCACTCTGATGTCTGGGAGGGCTGTGGTGTTTCTCTGTTGCTTTTAACTGCTGTATTGCTGTACACAGCTGTAAATATTTGTAATATATTGTACATCTCTGCTTCTATATTGTGCTGAGCTGTGAATACAAAGCTTCATTCCTTAACTTCCAGCTGCCTGAGTCTAGTCTGGGTGAATTCATTGTGTCAGGGGGCAGGTAACTCCCAAACCATCACACTGACTCTCTACACATAGCTGTAAAAGAAGCTTACAGCATACTTAAGCACGATCCAGTCCTAACCGAAACAAAGCTGTGGCCCCACAAAAGGACTAGTGTGAAAGCAACTCACTTCCTAAACAGTGTTACAAAGGCAAGACACTGTTCCCATTGCAATTTTCCTTCCAATCTGCACTGACTCTCTAAATCAAAAGAGCTGAAAACTTATATATTGGATTCCTTTCGCTCTCCAATATTTACAAGCACTGAGATTCACATTAGTAACAAACATTTCACAGCAGTCAGCATCACGCAGGGAAGGAAAAGCAAATTCACAGGAGAAAGCCAGACAAAGAAGAATCTTCATTTGCATCTAAGCAACACAGTGTTCCTTTCTGGACAGTGCTGGAACAGCATGCACCCTGTCCAGCTATCAATCTTACTTCCACAGCATTGTCCTCTTTATCTCTGTATTGCAGCAACCTATAAAAACGCTAAGGCTCTGAAACAGTTAGAACACCTAATTAAGTGCAATGCACATGGCTATATAATTATGACATTAAAAGCTAAATTAGCACACAGATGGGCAGCATGGAACACCCAAGCACAGGAGCTGCTGCTTTTCAAAATCCTTTCTCTCACCTTAGAAGTACTGATTTACAGCATCACTTAAGATCTTAAGTGCCCAAGTCGCTCTTAAAATCAGATCTTGGGTTCCAGAATGAGCAATGTGACTTGGAGAACATTATTCTTGGTGCATGTATTAAGTAACTCATCAGAAGCTTCCCTGAAAGAACTATAATTAAACTCCCAGTGAAGTCCCTATACTGTCAGAAATCACCAACCATAACACATTATTTTTAAACCACTATTTCACGCCAATGGCTTAAATCCTTTGTTTGAAGCTGGTGATCTCAGCACTACATTAAGCTCATGCTTCAAACAATGGCCATTATAGTACTGATGGAAAACCTTTGATGTATTTTCAACTCACTGGACAACTTGATGTTAAAAAAAAAAAAAAACAACAAAAAAATCTCTAAACCAAATGATTTATTCCCACCTTTACCTAGAAACTAGTTAGATATGCATGGATCCACAGGGAACTTGCCCTTGGATAGTTAAGCAGAAAAGCCACAGTTTGAAAACAAATCAACCACAAAACCAACCCCAACCAAAAAACCCCAACCAAAGCAAAGCAAAGCAACCTAGGCCAAACAAACCAGTAACTCTGAAGTTGTCATCATTAATTTTGAGTGTGAAGGACAAGAAAAAAACCTTTTAAATCTAACCAGTGGGAAACAGTGTGAAAAAAATCTATTTTGCAGTGCTTTTGAAGGTTTGTGGTATGAGGAGACTGAATAGCAGAAGTTCACCAAAAAAGGCTTAAGGGAAGCTTCCTACTACATTTTTGGCAGGGCACAGACTTACTCAGATGCTATGAAGTTCAGGCTGGCACTGGGTCTTGTCACACAGATTTGTTTATTAGGATCAATGGCAGGTAGCAAGTACAACTGTGCAACAGTCACCAGCCAGCACACTAAAGGAAGGCAACAGGCCCAGAGCTGAAATCCAACAGATTCCAGGACATGCTCTATTTACACTCTCCATTTTCCCACACTAAAAAAACCCTGCAATGAATACTAACACTGTTTTCAAGATCTTTATTTGCAGATTTCCAGTGAGCATGCACCTCACCTCATGGTTGTCCCAAGGACAGTCAAGATGATCTTTAGCTGTCTTTGGAGACTAAAGGTGTTTTACTCATCAGAATGATCTAGCTGGATGACTAATGCAGTATTCCTCCATTACTTTCACCTGAGCAATGGGGTGCCTTTGGAGGTCTACCTACTAACTACGTAAGAGCAACTTAATGCTATACCCAGCCAGCTCAGGTGTACTTAGAGAACACATCACAAACAGAAGCTGGGTGAGGAATGGCTCTAGAGCAGTCTCAAGGAGGAAGAGTTGGGGGTGTCAACTGATCACAAACTCAACAAGAGCTGGAAATGCAGCTGTGTGCTGGGCTGCATCCAAAGCAGGGAGAGCAGCAGGACCGGGAGGGGGTTCTGCCCCTCTGCTCTGTTGAGATGCCACCTGCAGCACTGCTTCCAGTTCTGGTGCTCCCAGAATAAGAGGGACATGGAGCTGCTGGAGCACATCCAGAGGAGACCACCATGATGATCAGAGGGCTGGAGAACCTCCCCTATGGGGACAGGCTGCAATAGCCGGGGCTGTTCAGCCTGGAGAAAATCAGGCTCTAGGGAGACCTTAGAGCAGCCTTCCAGTACCTGAGGGTGCTACAGGAGATCTTGGGAGTGACTTTGTAAAAAGGTTTGTAGTGACAGGACAAGGAACAATAGCTTTAAGCTTGAGGAGGGCAGATTTAAACTGGAGATCAGGAATAAATTCTTGACCATGAGGTTGGGGAGACACTGGAACAGGCTGCCCCAGGAAGCTGCGGATTGCCCCCTCCCTGGAGGCGTTCCAGGCTAGGATGCACAAGCCCTTGGTCTAGTAGGTGGTGTCTCTGCCCATGGCAGGGAGGACTGAATTGGATGATCTACAAGATCCCTTCCAATCTAAACCGTTCTATGAACCTTAAAAGACTGTAGACAAGAGGCAGCAGTAGTACCTGAGTACCACAATCAGGACTGTCACCCCCACCTCCCACATAGCCAAAAGCACTGTGGTAAGCACGACAGAATTTTGGTTGAAACAGCATCACTTAGAGAATAGTTTTTCAAATTAAACAAGTTTTGGTTTGTTTTTTAAGGAAAATAACTATGTCTTGAAAGGAAGATTCATGCACCTTACCATCCATTCAGATATAATTACATCCACTTTTTCCAAAGGCAGATCTACTTCTTCAATTCTTCCTTTGACTAATGTGATTATGTTTTCCAGTTTATTTAATCTGTAAGCCAAAATAAACACAAATTAGTTTTTCACTTCCAATTTATGCTGCCAAGTAAGACATACTGATGCCTGATTTTGTATTTCTCTCCTCCCCTCCCAAATACCTTTTTAATCAAAGCACTAAAATGTAATATTCCCCTGCCCCTATTTCAGAGACAGTGCTTCTTAAGGGCCAAAAACTGCAGCAGATCAAGTGCCAGACAAGGATGGCAGACAGCAGATGCATACAGCTCCAACATGCTGTGCATGCAAACATGTTAAGCCTCAGAAACCAGGAAAACAGAGATGAGCACAGTTTTAAATGACATTCCTTTTGACTTGAACTTGCTTGTTCTTGGCTCTCCTCCTCTGACCCTGTAGCATGAGCAATTAGAGCCCACTCCTCACAGTAGGACAGCAGTGGAAATTAACCTCCTCACAGGGCTGTTTTGCACAACTTGGTTTTTTATTTAACAAAACTAGATGCAAAGTCATTGAGAATACATATTCCTTCTAGATCAGGACTGGAGTTATTCCACAATGAAGGCATCCTTCCCACTGAGATTCTGGCCAACATCATCTGCAGTGTCTACTAACTGCAGTAATCAGGGATTACCTCCTCCTATGTAAGTAATGTGTAAGGAGGAAGGCACTGGATGTGACTGCAGGGTTTGTGACAAAAGCTGCATGACAGTGAAATTACCAAATACCTACATTCTTGGAATTCATTTCTCTTCTTTCTAGTCTTTCTTGCACTTAGCATTATCACATACAATAGCTCTGCTTGCAGAGAGCAGAGAAGTATTCCCTCCCACCAAAAACATTTATCTTTCCCCTGCAGTTCTTATCTCTGCCCTTTCCCTCCTCTTCCTGATATCTTACTCCAACATTCAGCCTGGCTGTCAATGCAGACCAGTAACCACATTAAAAATGCAATCTGAAACACAATGGGAGAATGATCAGAATGAAGAGAGGGTAGGGAAAGGGTCAAAGGGCTGCTTGAACATGTGGGCTGCTGGAAAGATCAATTAAATATACACAACAGTCCTCTGTTGGAAGAGTAGCAGTTCATACTATTAGCATATTTAATGCTGTAAAGGGAAGTAAACCCAGAAGTTCAAAGTGACAAATTAAACGCTGAAGAGCAAGCACCAACATCAGTATTTTAAGAAGGACAAAAAGAGATCTAAGGAAAACTTCCTAAATGACCACATAAAGGGAGATGATTTTAAACAAAAGAGAGGACAAATGACTGATTTATTACACACTTCATCTCAGTTCTAAGGCAGAAAACCCCAGACAAACCAGTACAGTTTACACATTGTAGGCAAAGCTGCTGAAATGCTGTTCAGGAAGCCTGCTTCAACTTTCTAGTCTAGCATAGCAATGATGGATGACAAAAATCAAGTTGTTCACTACACTAGAAATTTTATGGGCAGCTATTCCCAGTAACAGGCAAACATTTAGTGAACAATAAGTTGACAGTGGAAGGAATCATGCCACTCAGGCCACTTACTCCACTTCACTTAAACACATGAGTTGCACTGTTTCTAGCTATTAGGACAGTAGACATCAACTCAAATTCTGGGAGGGCCAAGCTCATGAGCATCCACTTGGAATCACAGGTGGCTGCACACAGCTGCAGGTGGTTTTAACCTACACAGAGTTGTTTAGTGTTCCAATAGGTATTTGTTACTCCATTTCAAGTTGGTCAGCTTTATTCCTTTAGGAAAAGGAGGTTTAATAAGACAAATATAAATAGTTTTGATGTCAGCTGAAGACTTTAAGGTGAATTGAACCTTTTCTAGCAGAAGGTATCTATAAACATGTAGCCTTACTGATGGTTCACTGCATACTTCAAGTGGCAATTCATCACTCTTAGAAGCTTTGTTCCCTTATTTTTCTTAAAGGCCTTCCCTTCTCCTCACCCAAGGCAAAGTGCTGGCTGATAGTCCTATCCTCCTCTAGGTATAAATCACATGTAAAGGACTTCCTCTGCACTTGCTGAAAGGTATGAACAACCCTAAGTTTGCCATCTAGTACAGTAGCAAGAGAATACTATTTCATATTTGTAAGCACTCTGAAGATGTCAAAGGCTCCTGGCAAAAATTCTTTTTACAGAACAGGTTCTTGTACAATAAAAGCTTTCCAGTTGCACCTAATGATTTGACTCGATGATCTTGGCAGTCTTTTCCAATCTAAGATGTTCTGTGATTCTGTAATGCCTAATACAGTACCTATTTTAAACAGGCAACTCTCTATTAGTCATTTTTACAGCATCCAAATGAGCAGTGTTGCATCTCCAGTGTGTAAAGTTGTATCTAACCTAAAAATTCTGCCTAGACAACCTTAATTCTGACTTATGCTTGCATGAAAACTGTCATTCCCAGATTTCTTAGTACCTACCTGGGTTTCCCTTAACACAGTTGCTTTTACAAGAACAATCAAAACGAGAAAACCTACACACCTCAGCTATCAACAGTCCACATTCCCTTCTCCTCTACCTGATGCTACAAAATAATTTTTAAGTCTTCAGATGCCATTGCTTCATCCTTCCATACACTCACACTCTCTCTTAATACCCTCTATAGGTATATTACCAAAATGTGGAGCAGATAAATGAACCAGATGGGTGGAAAGTCTGGGTTGTCCCAGACAACCAGTGGCAGGACAGGGGGACACAGCCTTGGGTTGTGTCGGGGGAGGTGTGGGCTGGATGTTGGGAGGAGGTTGTTGCCGGAGAGAGTGACTGGTGTTGGGGTGGGCTGCCCAGGGAGGTGGTGGAGTCACTGTCCCTGGGGGGTGTTCAGGAAAAGACTGGATGGGGCACTTAGTGCTGTGATCTGGCTGACTGCATGGGGCTGGGTGCTAGGTTGGACTGGATGATCTTGGAGGTCTCTTCCAACCTGTTTGATTCTATGATTCTATGAAAGCTGTTCAGACCATGAGGTTCAAAGAGGTGAAATAAGGAGTACGAAGTCTAACTTGTAGCTGGGTATCAGAGGTGTCCCTTGAGGTTCAGTGCCAGTTCTGATACCAATTAACACCTTTTTTAGTGATCTCAGTAAGTCTGCAGATGATGCTGAATTAGGGGGGAGCAGGTGACAAGTTACGAGTATAGAGCTGCTATTTAGAGGGACCTCAGACTGCTGATACAGGCTGAGAAGAACCTCAGAGGGGCAGTAAAAGACCTGCACCTTGTCTGGAATGATCCCATGAAACATTGCAAACTGGTTCCTGCTGGTCAGAAACCAGCTCTGCTCGCAGTTCTTCATCCTGTCCTGGCAAGGGACCTGTGAACAAGCTGAACAGAAAGCAGCAGTGTGCTCTTGCAGCAAAAGCCTTTCTCCTTGTGCTAGGTGACTGTTAACTCACACCAACACATTAGGAAGTTTGTACAGAAGAATTCACCATGCTTTTCTTAGACCTTTTCCTACCTAATGATGTCCATGGCTTGATAGATAATTTCAGACTGGTCAACTCCAATCACTTTCCTTGCGCCTGCTTTGGCAGCAAACATGGAGAGTATTCCAGTTCCACAGCCGACATCCAAAACCACCTGAAAGGAATGAATGGAGGTAAAAATAAACAACTGATTTCCCTTGCTGCAATTCCTCTAGACATCCTGCTACATTAGTGAGATACCATATTCCAACAGTAAGGTCAAGACTGACCATTAGAATCTAACACATCCAAGTCAAACTGCAGTTCTATCTCTGCACTGCCTACTACCTTTTACTGAAGCAAACACTCATAACATTTCCAGATCTTTCACCAGCTTGGCTGTCCTCTGGATCTGCTCCAGAGAAAGTCTTTCTTGCAGCAAATGCCCCAAAAGTTAAGATGCTGCTCAAACTTTCATGACATTACCTTTGGTAAGTCATCCTTCAAAATCCTTTCCAATCCTCAACATTGCCTGATTCTGTGATTAATTTTTCCCCAACGGCATCATCCAATCACTCAGTGACCAATCCCCCACTTGAGAATTACAATCTCAGTTCATAAAACATTTCAAGGCAATAATGCATCCTTACTGATACAAACTTTCCAGCTTCTGAGCTACTGAGCGTTTTTGCTCTGGCAGAACAAAACTTTGCATGTACACTCTTAAATCTCACCTGACAAAAGTTATCACAGCAAATACTTTAATGCTCTGCACAATAGGTCTGCTTGCCTTCCCCTTCTCTACCTTCTGATGATGGATAGAGAACAACGTCTCTGAAGCCAGCATGAGTAAACAGCCAGTTCTCCTCAGCAGCAGTCTGAGCTCTGCTAGGGTGCGCCAGGAAGCAGTACACCTATCACCTGATTCTCCAATAGGAATCAATCCCACAACTCATTCACAAGTTAGGTACAACTATGTCATGGCTACAGAAATCTCTAGGCTGAAGTCTTCTGAATCATAGAATCAACCAGGTTGGAAGAGACCTCCAAGCTCATTCAGTCCAACCTAGCACCCAGCCCTAGCCAATCAGCCAGCCCACGGCACTAAGTGCCTCATCCAGGCTGTTCTTCAACACCTCCAGGGGTGGCGACTCCACCACCTCCCTGGGCAGCCCATTCCAATGCCAATCACTCTCTCTGACAACAACTTCCTCCTAACATCCAGTCTAGACCTCCCTGGCACAACTTCAGACACTCTCCCCTTGTTCTACTGCTGGGTGCCTGGGAGAAGAGACCAACTCCACCTGGCTACAACCTCCTTTCACGTAGTTGTAAACAGCAATGAGCTCTGCCCTGAGCCTCCTCTCCTCCAAGCTGCACACCCTCAGCCTCTCCTCACAGGGCTGTGCTCCAGGCCCCTCCCCAGCCTTGCTGCCCTTCTCTGGACACATTCCAGTACCTCAACATCTCTCCTGAACTGAGGAGCGCAGAACTGGACACAGCACTCAAGGTGTGGCCTGACCAGTGCTGAGCACAGGGGAAGAATAACCTCCCTTGTGCTACTGGCCACACTACTCCATTGGCTCTCCTGGCCACCTGGGCACACTGCTGGCTCATCTTCAGCTACTCTCTACCAGCACCCCCAGGTCCCTTTCTGCCTGGCTGCTCTCAGCCACTCCGTCTCCAGCCTGTAGCACTGCTTGGAGTTGTTGTGGCCAAAGTGTAGGACCCTGCACTTGGCCTTGCTCGAATAGGAAGTAAAAAATTTAGTGTTCTTGCAGCTGCTGACATCTCAACCCCCCCCAGCATCATCTATTCTAAAGCTTTACCCATGGCAGTTAACAAAATAGCTGAGCCATGAAGGCTGAAGTCAGAGCCAGAAATAAACCTCTGTGAAAGAACAATCTTGATGCTCAGTTGCATGAAAGAGAGCAATCACCACAAACTGGAAGAAAACCACAACAGACACCACTTTGGACAGCTGCCCTGGTCACTTACAAACCCAGATGGAACTCATCTAGCCTTAGGCAGGGGAAAAGGGTGGAGAAAAAGGCACAGGAGAGAAAATGTACAAGGTGGAACACATGTGAGGAATGGAAAGACAAGCAGAATGATCACCAATTAGCCTAAGGACAAGGATCTACAGCTGAAGTATTCTTGCCGTGATCACATATGGCCTCTCACCAGAGATCTGGAGTAGCTGGGCTGGCAATGTGACTACACCATAAAACACTGCAGCACCACATCCTTCTCTGCAGTCTGATCAAACTGGGATTCTGCTTTTAGTAACAGGAAAAAATGACTTCAAATCCAGAAACACAGGAGGTCAGGTAATTTGGCCAATTACATCAACTCTATCAATGAACTTTAAGTAGGAAGGGACTTTTTACAAGCATTTATAGTGATAGGTTGAGGGGCAATGGCTTTAAGCTTGAGGAGAGGAGATTTAGACTGGGAATTAAGAAGAAACTCTTTGGAGTGAATGTGGTGAGACACTGGAACAGAATGCCCCCTCCCTGAGTATGTTCAAGGCCAGGCTGGACAAGGCCTTGAATGACTTAGTCTAGCGGAAGGTGTCCCTGCCCATGGCACATGGGGCTGGAACTGGAGATGATCTGCAAGATCCCTTCCAACTTCCAACCATTCTGCCCAAGTCAGTGCAACCTCTCCTCCCTGCAAGTGACATGCTAGTTCCTGACTTCAAGTCCCTCACTAATAACCTAGTCTGGGGACTCTGAACAGCACAATTCAATCCATCACCTGTGTATGAATTCTCGCCCAGCTCTACCCACACAGTGCTTCTAGGATGCTTTTACCGTACCAGGCACAAATTGAAATTCCCTTAAATCCAGGTAAAGAGGTCATCTAAGAGAGATTCTGTTTAATAGAACAGACTGAACTTAACCCCACCAACATAATTAATGAACATCCCAACGTGGCACACAGAACAATGACAACAGCGATCAGCACTTCTGTTATCAGCACTTTGCACCCTCCAGCAGTTCAGCAGCACTCCACCACCTCGTAAAGCCAGAGCGTGTTAAATCAAGCCTTGTCTGTGTGATACTCCCTCCCCAAAGGAGTCAACCTGAAGGATGTCTACCATTGAAGAAAAAAAATACAGCAGAGAAATGATTGCCTTTTCTGAGCTGCTTTACCCACCTTGTCCTTGAAGATATGTGGATTTTGATAGATGAAGTCCCGATAGCTCTCTGTCCGCACTTTATCCTAGGATTTCCAGAATAAAAACGGGTTCATTTTCCTGGTTAGAACATTTTGTTCAGAAATGGAGAAAAATTTGCTTTCTTAACTCTGCCTTCAGATGTTTTGTGGCTACTGCACTTACAAAGGCTCTGCAGTCATGACACTTTGCATACAATATCCACTTAAGACTTAGCCTTTGCAAATGAAGTCGGCAGAGCCTCCACAGCATAAAGAAGAAATTAACTTAGTTTCCTGATCTGCTGCAGTTGGATATTTAAAAGTTCTTCATGCCACTTTACCACAGAGTGGCAATAATGCATCAACTTTAGATAACAATGACAGAAAACTGGGCCTTCAGCCTATAAGAGCCATTTGTATTATTTTGTTTTCTGCCACTCCTGTGCCACACAGATTGCTTCTAAAAAGAGTTATGGATCACATTAACCTTTTCTAGTTCCAAACAGACTGCAGACATGCAAATCTCTAATGACAAGCTAGTAACTGAAGCTGCAGAGGCCATTCTATCCAAGCCCAATAAAATAAACAAACTCAACTGTAATAGAACATGACCTGAGAAGCTAGAATGTTTTCTAGCACATGACTAGATATTTATAGTGTATCAGTGTGTGAGAGCTAGCAGCATAGCTCAATCTACTGGCAAGGTAAGCTGTCAACTCACTGATTCTCTTAACATGCAGCATCAGGTACACAAGCTGACAGGCAAGTACAGCTTCTGGAATTGCTGCTGCAGTTCAAATGTCAGAACAAAGCAAAAGAAAAATGAAGTAATTTTTATCTAGCACAATCAAACCCATGAATAATCCTGAAGCATAAAATCCAACTGTGCATATTTAAATTGGTACTTTGCTACTGTGGCAGGCAAGATTTTTGCAAGCAACAGAGTAGCTACCAACATTTTCTCCAGTAAAAGAGAACAAAGTCTATTTTATTAGAACAAGATCATCAGCAGATTGAGAACCATGAACCTGCCCATAAAAATTCTGGAGACAAAAAATTATTTTGAGGCTTGAAAACCCTAAAATCTATGTTTAAATTCAATTCAATCACACACACAAGTCCCAAAGGGGCATAAAGGATCATTATAGAGAATTGTACTTTTAAAGTGATACATAATTAAGACAAAAAAAAAGAGATCTCTTTCAATCCATATTGGTTTACCTACGTTATAATCAGAGCAGCTATTTTTAGTACTTCACCTCTACTGCAGTATGTAATAAGATTTACTGAAATAACCAAGTTAAAAAAAAAATCATCAAACAAAAATCAGAATGCTCAGCATCAATGGAGGAGGCAGTCAGCTGGAAAGCAGCCTTACACCCTGCCCACTCACACTGCCTCAGCACTGCCCCAACTCAATCAATACAATTCTCGCTGCTGCCTCCACTCCACGCACTGCTGCTCGAGTAGAGCACTGTCATTCACTTCAGGTCCCCTTATTCATCAATTCCATTCTCCCACTTTCCATTTCAATGCAGTGCTTTTGTTTGGCTGGTTTGCAGCAAAAAAAAAAAAAAAAAAGGGTAAGGAAATGTATTAAGGTGAGAGTCAAGAAGTTCTTGGGGAAGCAGGTAGAGGAAGGGAAACACAAACCATTTGGTAAAGCAACACCACTCTTCCCTTGTCTCTGAAGAAACTGCAGCAAAACTCACTCATTTGAAACTCCATCCTACCACTACCAGGCTTAAGAAAGAAAATAGGAGGGATTAAAAATAATAATTCCTAGCATATAGGAATAAATTCAATGCAGGTGGTAAAAGGCAACTGGTTTCCTACATTTAGCCACGTCAAAAGTCTTCCTAAAAAACATGCTGACAAATATGCCTCAAACCAACAAAATACAATTTTGTCCCAATTTCCACGTGCAGAGAAGTATAGTCCTATAAACTTAATTAGCAAAGAGAAAAGCTTCCTCATCTTCTAGCCTGTGACATCTCTGATGACAGCTTTACACAACTGCAGAACCAAGCTTCTATCGTTTTTATTTATCTTCAAGAGCAAAATCATCTTTCTCTGTGCATTCTTCTGCAGACATCTCTCGGCTTCTGCACCTCCCCATCCTTTAATATTCACCTCACTCTCATACTACTTTTAACACCCTCATACTATTTTTAATCACCCTTGTACTATTTTTATCACCCTTGTACTATTTTTAACACAAATTCACATGTTATTTCTACACAGGGACCACTAAATGATCTGCAAAGCAGAAAACTCTATATGCTACCTTGATTTTGATATCCCTGCATGGACAAAGTCACTTTGCAACTCTGTATTCTATCTCCACACCAGGCAGGAATTTTCATTCGTGCCTTAAAGTAACAAAAATGGTTTTGTCTTTCACAGCTGTGATACTTTCTAGGAAGCATGAAGAGGTTTTGATTTGCCTGCCAATTAGTAAGTCGTTGGGGTTTATTTTTTTCACAAGTTAAAAGGGCAGACACAGGAAGAGTTCCTTTATGGCATCAACAGAGGCTATGACTTTTCCAGCTGTTCAGTGTCATGCTACCAGTACACTGCACAAATACTGACAATTTCAGTGTCTTTAGGGCAAAAGGAAGCCACAATATTGCAAATTTCAATTGTTAGATAAATGTAAACTAAAGAAAAATATTCACTGCCTGTACCACGTTTTATCCTTTCTCTTTGAAGCACCTGGGAAAACGCTGCTTTTGGCAAGGTAAGGTTGTGGTACGCAGACTGTGATATATGTTCGAGCATATCTGTAACTGATTTTATGTTCCTAACGCTCCCCACAAAGCAAATAAAAGCTCTCCCAACCTATCTCCTAGGGAAAAATGCCCACGTACAGCAAGGGTTAAAAATGCAGCTGCTCTGCAGTATATTTATGGGCAGACAGCCCACTTCATTCCACCTTCTCTTCAGTCCTACCAAGATGCAGTCGAGACGACTTTCTAACCTTTAGCATCTCTTCGTGTATCCCATAATGCCCGTAGGAGCTGAAGTAAACACCATCCTCATCCTCCCGAAGGTCCGCAATGGCGCTGGCTGACGAGCTGCTCCCCACATCTGCCTTCAGCACAAAATCCTGGGCAAATTGTCTGCAATCAGTTTGAAATACACCCTTGAGACATCTTTATGGGAGCATGGGACCAGGGAAAGCAGGGGGGTTGGGGGGGAGACGGGGGCTACAAAGAGATGAGGAAGCCAGGCTGCACCAGGGCTAGGACAACAATGGGACCAGCTTCAAGTGTGCACAACCTCCCTCTGCCGGCTCCTCCAGCCCCCTGCACCACTGTTCTGCAGCCAGCAGCCTCCTGCGAGGAGCAGCGAACATCAGCAGCGACAAACTCGGGACCTAGGTTCTATTTTGAAAGAGGAATTCTTTCTTTTGCACTCCTTAGGATAAAGCCAGCAGCACAGTGCTGCAAGCAAGACGTGTCTCAGGCTGTGTGACAGAGAGGCAGCCTCAACATAAGAGGGTTGGACTCGATCTATGGAGGTCCCTTCCAACCCCTAACATCCTGTGATCCCCTGAACTACAAAGTGCACAACACTGCAGGACTAGTGGAGGGCTGGAAGCAGTAGAAAAAGAAAGCATTTGGGTGGAAACATACCAGGGCTTAAATTCTATTTATTACTTTGCTTTCACCCTGCTTTTCTCCTCCATGGCCTTCCATTCCTGATATGCATGCTCATTTCTCATTGACCTGGGGAATTTTAGTCTGGAGAAGAGAAGACTGGGAGGGGATTTAATAAATGCTTCTAAATATCTGAGGGCTGGGGGTCAGGAGCAGGGGGACAGGTTCTGCTCTCTTGGTCCTGGGATAGGACAAGGAGTAAGGGATGGAAGCTGCAGCACAGGAGGTTCCACCTCAACACAAGGGGGAACTTCTTTACTGGAAGGGTCCCAGAGCACTGGAACAGGCTCCCCAGAGAGGCTGTGGAGTCTCCTTCTCTGGAGCCTTTCAAGGCCTGTCTGGATGTGTTCCTGTGTGACCTGATCTAGATTGTATGGTCCTGCTCTAGCAGGAGGGGATGGACTTGATGATCTCTCTGTGTCCCTTCCAACCCCTAACATCCTATGAACCTGTGATCACAGCAGTTTTGATGACAAAATGCACAAATTAAGAGGTTTACCACAAAAACACAACAGTGACAAGCAAACAGTTCCTACTGAAAAAGCAAACATGCTTCAGCCAGCCAATGTTCCTGCAAGGTCTGCAAGCTCAACTCAAGAAAACCTGCATCCTGGACCACTCCAAAGCAGCCAAAGTTTAAATGTCTTTAAAATGGATTGAGCCAATAGTTCCTCCAGCCTATGTAGGCAGAACTTGTCCTCCTCTCTTTTTAACTAAGAAAAAAACCCAAGGACCCCAGGGATCAGTACTGGGTCCACTTCTGTTCAGTATCTTCATCAATGACCTGGATGAGAGGATTAAATGGACTCTCAGCACGTTTACTGATGATACAAAACTGGGGGTTTGGCTGACACCCCTGTCAGGCTGTGTTGACATCCAGTGAGATCTGGACAGGCTGAGAGCTGGGCAAAGGGGAACCTCGTGAAGTTGAATAAGCACAAGTGTAGAGTCCTGCACCTGGGGAGGAGTAAAAACAAGCACCAAAACAAAGTAGGAGTCATCCTGCTGGAAAGCAGCTCTGTGGATAAAGACCCTGGAGTCCTAGCAGAGAGCAAGTTCTTCATGGGACAGCAATGTGTCCTTGTGGGCAAGAAGGCCAACGGCATCCTGGGGTGCATCAGGAAAAGTGTGTTCTGCAGGTCTAGGGAGGTTTTCCTGCCCCTCTGCTCTGCCCCAGTGAGACCACACCTGGAATACTGTGTCCAGTTTCAGGCTTCTCAATTCAACAGAGACAGAGATCTGCTGGAGAGAGTCCAACAGAGAGCAGCAAGGATGACTGGAAGACTTGAACACCTCTGCTATGAAGAAAGACAGGAATGTGGGGCATCATCAATGTTTAAATTAATCTCTAAAAGACTATTTGAAAAGAGACTGAAATACAAAGAATGGTCTGAAGCAAAATTTGTGTTTCTGGGCTGTGTGCTTATAAAAGGCCTACAGGACCAACACAAGTTCTGACTTTTACTTCAGTTGCGTTCTAGCACTTACCCGAATTTCCACTGGTCTTTGAACATGAACATCTCATCTCACCTAAACCACATCAATTAAAAACACCCAGAATTTCAGTTCAAGCCCTTACTTCATTTTCTGAAGATCATCTTGTGCTCGAGCCAAGGCTGCTTCTGCAAGTCTTGCTCTGTGTTCTGCATGTTTTAGCTGTTCAAGGAGCATCCCAGACTCGTTCAAACCGTTACGCAGCAAAACACTTGCAGGCTCACAAAGATCTTCTATATCTGATGAGGAGAAAAACCCCAGTGTCACTTGTTGCTCCACAGCAGCTCATAAACATACAATCTTCTCAGTGTTGCTATTTCTGTACTTAGATGACTTGTAACAGCAACCTGTTTCACAAGAAGCACCACTGAATGTCATAAGACTAGATGCAAACCAAGACACTACTTAGTGAAAGCAAGTATGCTAGAGTCAGAGAGTGGGTTGGGTTGGAAGTGGCCTTAAAGCTTGTCAAGTCCCAATGCCCCTGCCATGGGCAGGGACACCTTTCACTAGACAAGGCGTCTGCCTCATTTAACCTGGTCTTGAACACCTTCAGGGAGTGGGCATCCACAACCTCCCTGGGCAACCTGTACCAGTGTCTCACCACTCTCACTGGAAAGAGCCAAGCTTTAAGTTAACAAAGCAAATAAACCCAGAATTCAGGCTTCTTTAAACAGCAGTGTTTGATTACTGATCATTTAATCCATCCCATTTAGTCTGCAATTAACAACACTACAAACCTGGCCTCTATTTTTCCAGTTACACTGTGAGGCCAAAAGGGCTGGTAGAGACAAAAGAAGGTACAGATGTTAAAAATGTCTTAATAGTTAGCCACTAACTCACAAATTTCAAACCAATTCCTCTGGCTTTCAGAAAGCTTATAAACACATAAAACTCAAAGCAGCCTAAGCATAATGAACCTAGGTGAAATATTGCTTTTTAACTACCAAAACCCAGACTCACTATCATGTCCCATTCACAGAAATCACAGGAACACCGCTTTGGCAAAGCCCCTCAGGATCACCAAGTCCAACCTATAACCCTACTCTACAAGATTCACCTTAAACCATATCCATAAGCACAACATTCAACTCCTTGTAAATTCAACTGGTGATTTTAGCAGATTACAAATGGTGCTGCAGTGGTTGTGTATATAGTTAGGAGCTACTGTCAGCTTAGTGGGTAAAAGACTTCCCTAAAAAACCCACAATAAAAGAGGAATGGAAGACTGACTACTTAGCCCAAGGGACTATCTCAGTTACTGTGCAGCAGGGCTTGCTCAATAAAGGGCAAGACTGCATTCCAGACCACACAAAGAAGGAAAAAAGAATCTACCAGCCATAAGTACCTTATGGTTTAGGTCAAAGAAAGGTGCACAACAGGAAGAAAATGAGAGGATCATAGGCAGAAAAAATAAGTTCAAAAGCCAAACTGAATGCCCTCAGAATGACCATCTGATGGACTATCACAAGAGAGGAACTAAGGCTGCTTGCACTGATCACTAGAACCATTAAAGCAGCAGGAATATCTTACACTGGGTCAGTCCAAAATGGAATTTGTCTAGAAGAGTAAGATGTCTCCAAGAAGGCAGATTACTTGCTCCTTACAGCATACATTTTTGAATTAATGCACCTGACCTTAAAGAAGATGCCTTAGAAGCTTTATAAATCTTCCAGGGGAGTGTGTCTTTGACCTCCTTAATCAGCATGCACAGCATCTCTGCTATGAACATTCTATCCACAGCAGGAGAACTGAGATAACAGAACAGGGCTAAGGAAATCTCAGTCATTAAAAAAAAAATCAACTTGTGACACGTGGTAAGAATTTCAGAGCATGACTTCAAGTCATTATTTCAGTTCCTATGTGCATTTCCTCACACACGTAAGACAACTGAACAATAGCGATGAGGACACCAACTCTGCCAATCCCACATCTACCCCACAACACAGTACAGTGGTACTGAAATAATTCACTCACCAAACTGAAGTAGGAGATCATCCTCTAGCTCTGGTTTCAAATATTGCTCTCCTTCCCAAGGCAGTGGGCTGCTGAGAGAACTCAAATACTCTCCTGTTGGTTTCTAGGCAGAAGGCAGCAAGTATGTAAGAAAAAAAAAATCATAAAAACACCAACCTAACACAGTCCATAAAATCAGACAAAGATCTGCTCTGCCACCCATTGCAGCTACTTCAATAATATCCTGTGTGTTTCGCAGCAAAGCCTGAGAAAGATATCATTTTAAATCAGGAGTAGTGGTTAACAGTGAAGAAATGAACTGCTGGCTTCTGTCCTAGCTCTGACAAGTCCTTAGCTTAGCATACTGACAGCACACCCATGGTGACCAGAGAACAGAATGAAACTACACCTATGAGCTAGTCAGTCCCAAAGCCAGGAAGCTACAGGATGGAGAAACTGAATACAGACAGTACAGCACAAGAGATTGCCAGACACTGAAGGATGCTTGTAGGATTGCACTGCTATCAGGACTCAGGTTTACTCAGGTGTTTGGCCATGCCAGACCCATTAACAGGACAAATCAGTAAGTCCAAGATACTAACGGAGTAAAGTGTGTTTACACAAACAGTGCTCTAAGGATCAAAGTCAAAAATGCCATAGTCTGTCCTGTTTGCATCCTGACAGCTAATACTCCTCCAGGAAAGAAGAGGTCAGATTCTGGAATTCAGTTTTTTCCCTTTCTGTGCTTATCCTGTACAGCTAGTTACACTTTGAGTATCTAAGACTTAAGGAGTTAAGTAAAAATGCTTAATTATATAAAGTGGTATTAAGGCTGAACCTAAACCTTCCCTGGAAGTGAGGCCACACCAAATTCTTAAGACTTCCAGGTACTTTTCAGAGAAGCAAGCAGGTTGGAAGAGACCTCCAAGCTCATCCAGTCCAACCTAGCACACAGCCCTGCCCAATCAACCAGACCATGGCACTAAGTGCCTCAGCCAGGCTCTTCTTCAACACCTCCAGGGACGGCAACTCCACCACCTCCCTGGGCAGCCCATTCCAATGCCAACCACTGTCTCTGGCAACAACTTCCTCCTAACATCCAGCCTAGACCTGCCCTGGCGCAACCTGAGACTGTGTCCCCTTGTTCTGTTGCCAATTGCCTGGGAGAAGAGCCCAACCCCACCTGGCTACAGCCTCCCTTCAGGTAGTTGTAGACAGCAATGAGCTCTGCCCTGAGCCTCCTCTTCTGCAGGCTAAACCACCCCAGCTCCCTCAGCCACTCCTCACAGGGCTGTGCTCCAGGCCCATCAGCTTACGAGACCTTTGTGCATAGTTTATATTTTAGCATTGATTTAGTTTAAAAATAAATGAAAAAGGGTAAGAGGTTAATTTCAAACTCTGTGACCTAAGAGATCCTGTGCTGTCCTTACTAACAGTGCAGCTCGTGTCCCCAGCAAAGACTCTTTTACTTCAGTTATCAAGAAGTGAACCCACTGCTGGAGTGAGACAGCAGAATGAGAGGCCAAGATGAACTAAACAACGTAACAGGATGTTGTGTGGGGTTTTTACATGTCTGAACATCCTCTTCTGGAAGCAGTAAAACTCAAAATGCAAACTATTTCACAGCTATATAAACCCATCAATAATCATTTTAATTCCTACAAATTCTTATTTGTAGATACAGAATACAAAATCTCGTGGTTATTACAAGAGGAGAACTGCCAGCAGAGTGTTTTGATTTCCCCTTCTCCAGACAGCTTACAGAAGGTGTTATGTGGTGCACTTACCTTCAATCTAACAAAGTTTATTAGCTTAACATATCCATAAAAATCAAGTCCTGAAAAGAAAGAAAGGGGAGGGGAAAAATATTAAATATAGTGCTTGCATTCTGGAAAAATCACACACGTTGTACAACTAATCATTTACAACAAGTCATGAACAAAATCTTACCGTGTTTCTTGACCACTTCACACACATTAAAACGATGCTCTGCTTTGCAGTGGCAGAACACATCCTCAGCAGAACTGAAGAACCTGTAAATAACAACTCAGTGAATATGCAGCACTAACACGTTCAGGTTAACACTGTTTCAGGAGGGTTAGTTTTAGGACCTGCAAGGCAAAGAACAGATTTTTGCCGTTAAGATAAGCAGGCATCTGCTTACTCCCAAAGAAGCGCTCCCCTTGTTTGCTAAACGTTTTACAACAGAAGACAGCCAATACGAAAGCTGTGTCTGACAAAACCACAAACCCTGTTAACAACTTCCACAAACTCCTTGAGAGTTGAAGCCAAGATCTAAGCGGCACACATCTCCGAGGCACGCTGCCCGGCTAGATCGGCGGCACCCAAGGGAAAGTTTGGATCTATTCACTGACAACGGAAAGATGACAGAAACAACTCAAGCTGCTTTCACGGTGCTTCAGCGCCAAAAGAAAATAATTACTGCTCCCTCCTTTCAACCAGATTTAACAGACCTTTAGCTCTCCAGATACCAGGTACAAGCTCCTTAGCCACAAAGCAGCGCTACATGGTACTTATTCATTTCCCTGCCGCGGCTGGCTCCCGCAGGCACAGTTCGGCCTCCCGCACCTCCCCGCCTCAGGAAGCTCCTCCGCCGCGTGAGGGGAAGGACAGGGCCAGCGAAAGCCACCGCGGCCCCACCTGTCGCAGAAGAGACAGCGGGTCCGCAGATCCTCGGCGGTACCTTCCTCTTCCTCCTCCCAGGCGTCCTCGTCGTCGGACAGCTCGGGCATCTCCTCGTCGGCTGGCAGCCCGCTGGACCCTGCGGAACCCAGAGCAAGGGGCCGTTACTGACACTGGGATGAAAGAGAAAAGCGGGGAAGAAGAAGAAGGAGGAGGAAAGGGAGAAAGGAAGGCGGCGCTCGCCGCAGCTGGGTACCTGCGGAAGCCGCCCGGGACTCCATGGCCGCGGCCACAGCCACACGTGCGCCGCTTCCGGGCGCCGGCCCCGGCCGCACGTCGCGCGGAGGGGAGGGCCCAAGAGGGTTAGAACGCCCCCTGGCGGAGGTCCTCCAGCCACGGCGGCGGCGGCCGCTAGGTTTGAACGGCGCGGGAGCGGCGGGGACTGGGTGGCGCCACCTTGTGGCGATCCCGCTACCGCCTGCAGGGCGCTCACGGGGGCAGCCTCGGCTGCTGGTGCCGGGCAGGTGTCGTGGGTCACAGCCTCAGCCAGCCTAAAATGGGAGAGACTGTCGCTCTTGCCGGGTTTCTGATTCTTCCCAATAGCCTGGCTGCGGTGCGAGAATTCGAGGAAGTAACACCTGCATGTCGGCTTGTAAACGAAGGTTAGCAACAGACTTTTGTGACTGAGTATCTCATTGAAATGCACAAGTTGGAAAGTGGATTACGAAAGCAACATATGGAAAACCAAAACACCTCCTTAGGCATCCTACATGGGATTACATATGTCAAATGAATAAATTAAATGATCCAGCCTTGTACAAGCAAACCAGTCCCATGCAGTTTAATTTTCCTTCTCACTTGCCCTCCTATCTCCCAAAGCTAACAAAGAAAGCTTTCAAGCATGGTACTAATTAAACAGATTCATTTTGCCTAATCCAACTGGATTATAGGCAAGTCCAGCAGGATATGAAAAATCTATGGAAACTGGGTTTAGACACGATCAGAATGACAGGTCTGGAAAATGACCCAAGAGCTCCTAACTCAGGCTCCTCCACAAATTCTGTTCTGGTTTTAAATTCCATATTCATTCAAAATCATTTCTGTAGGTATGACAAAGCAACACTGGTTCTGTAAGCACTCTTTAGTTGTGTAACCCAACGCTTCCCATGGAACTTTTTCCTACATGGGGTCTCAGTACTGCTTGCTGAATTAGAATTAGTGCCAAATGCTGCATGCTCTTAGACCACAGAAGAAATCTAAGCAAGTCAGATGCTTCTACATTTTCTCACAGCGGGGTCTGATGCAGTGAAAGAAAGAGAAAATGCAGAATGCCAAGATATACTTTTCCTCTATGCCTGCTCCAGCAGCTAATCAGAGAGTAAGTTTAACAGTCACTGCTCTGTCAGTGATGCCTGGGCTGATAGCAGCAAAAGCAGAAACAGCAACTTCTTTGTGTTTTACTGAAATTCTCCCCCTCCAAAGGGGCAAGGGGTCACTGATTGCATAGTCCTTGCTCTATTGCACACCCTCAGCTATTGTTGAGTCTACTTGGAGAGCAACAGACCAAATGTGCCTTGTAACCAAATCTTCTTTTTTATTATTGCTTAAGATTCTCAATAGATGCAAAGCACCTGTTCATTTGGGTCAGTGTATGTAACGTGTGTGGTGAAGACTGTGTGGAATCCTTGCAGCAGATAGGCATAATTTACACTGGTATCTTCTGAAATATGATCGTCTTTGTTACAATCTCCTAATGCTTGTAAAGGGATTTGCATGGTACAGGAAGATTTACAATGTAATGGATGACTATTTCATAATCCAGGCCAAGGGGAAGAAACTTCAGACATATACCACTTTTTTTTAGTGCACTTCAAAATTCTTTTCCTGATCTCAAAACCACACCACTGGGGAAGCTGCTAGAGGGTGTTTGTACACAAGATGTGCCATCAAGACATGTCTTGTGGGCTTGGCTTCATCCTGATTTCTAAGTGTGTCTAACTTCACCCTCTACCTGTGCCACTCTTTTGCGGTCACTGTGCTTGCCCTTATTCCAAAGCAAAGGAAGTGTGGTAATAGAAACTGTAGAGCAAACAAATGAAACACTTTATTAAGTAGCTGTGACTTTGCCCTGTGTGAAATATGTTAGGGAAAACAAAAACAGAGAGAGAGAAAATGTTTAAAAATTAATGCTGAGAAAGCAAATCCCTTCTTAGTCAGTTGTGTAGTCAGAGTTATATTTTTTTTCCGGCTTAAACCACAGGGAGCTGCAAACAGAGGAGACAAATGCACACAGTGACAAAAACTCAAGACTGAAGGCGATTTTTCAAAAGCCCTTTCTAAAACATCCAAAGTGTCTGTGATGGTTTGGGAGTTAACCACCCTCACACACAAACGAACTCTCCCAGACTAGACTCAGGCAGCTGGAAGTTAAGGAATGAAGCTTAATATTCACAGCTTAGTGCAATATACAAGCAGATAGTTACAACATATTACAAATATTTACAGCTATATACAGCAATATACAAGTTAAAGGCAATACAGAAACACAACAGCCCTCCCAGAATCCAAAGTCCCTAGGAGGGGCTCCCAACAACACTTCCACCTTCTTTCCACCCCTCTACCTTATCCCAGAGTCTGCATTATGCACCAGGTGAGTTGCCAGGATCGGCAAGGGGGGGTTAGAAGCAGAATGATTAGTCGGGTTACAAGCAGGACAGCAGAAGCCCAGGGAGAAAACACAGACACTGACTCTGACAAATAGAACCTGTCATATCTATGCTTATGTCCTTCTTGTATATGTCTCAGCAAACCTATGAGTGCAGCAGCCATCACCATTGTTTCCTTTTCACAGCCTATCATCTAAGTTCTCTCATTAAAATATTCCAATTAGCCTCAAACCAGCACAGTGTCTTAAACATTACACTGCACTCCTTGGGTACTAAACCCATCCCTGACCAAGAATGACACTTCCAAAAGCACAGAGCTCAGTCCACCCATACCACTTCGTTACACCTTTGATTAAATTAATGATGCAAACTCTTTGTAGAAAGCAGTCTAAAAGCTGGCTGTTTGGGGAAGTCTTTTAGATGTGTAGCCATGAGGTTCTCACAAAGCATCACACAGCAATGGAAAAGCATAGCTGCAGCAGTGCTAGGTGCAACAGACAGAAACACAGAAGCCTCACATTTCTCTGATCTGCAGAGTTACTTCCACTGCTGACATCCAGCAGGTAAATGTTTAGAGAAGTACTTGCGAGCATCTTTAGGACAAAACAGTGTTCACAAAGAAACCATCCTTGAGTAATTCAGATTTTTCTATGTGTTGCTATTTGTATTGCTACGGGGGGGGGGGGGGGGGGGGGGCGGGGGGGGAATATCTGTAAACTACAAAAGAAGTCCTATTCTCATCTGAAGTAAAAGAAAGTGTCTGCTTTAGGCCACATCCTACCGTGGAAACACATCATCTCTGTATGTGCACAGCAAGAAAACAAGCGAGGACAGGTGGCACCCAAATCAGTGGAACTCTGAGGTCTGGGAATTAAAAACAAACCCTCGGAAGCGTTGGTTTGGCCCAGAATGTTTTTTAAATGCCGACAAGATATTTAGTGTCACAACACTGAACGGAACACTCAGCAAACGCTGGGTGTAAATAGCCAGATAAGTTACTTTGAAACAAAAGCCCTCCTGAGGGGCTGAGCATCTGAGGATGGTAACTCCATCTGAAGCTGCTCTGCTCTCTCTTCACAAGAAGCAACAGAACAAAGGCGCTGGAAGCTCGAAGTGTTACACTGAAGAAATCTGAGATGGGAATGGCAGCATCAGCTGAAGAAGTTAGAAACATAAACAAAAAGAGCATTACACATTTCCATAGCTGTTTAAGGAATCGAGTGCTTACTGCCTAGATTTCCAAAGGCTTGATAAGAATATTCTGAGGAGCAGAACTGAAGTGCAGGTAGAGGAAGAGTGTGAAACTTTGGAGATGACAGGATAATAGGGACAAGCAGAAGGCAGTCTCACTTCTCATCTCTGCTACAAGTGCAGTGGCAATGATTTCCCATAGCATGCACTAGGTCACAGCCTGGACTAGTCTCTGCACTTTGCGTGTGTTTTTGTCACATCACTTTCTGGGTCAGCTTCACTTTCCCCGAGCTGTGACTGCCCCAGCAGAATGAAGAACAGCACTGATGATCAGGAGCAGACAAAACCAAGTAAGAGAAAGAGATAAAATGGGAAAGTAGACCCAGACATAAGACCACACCCACTGAGGCTGCTTTTCTTGCAAAATCATTTTTACCTTTCCAACAAAGGCAGAAGGAAGTGTTCACCACATTGCATCTCTCAAAAATCAGCGTCATAGCAAAGAGGGATGGATTCAGTTGGCTCCTTGCAGCAAAGAGTGCACTGTTTCCTTTTGCTTCTCTATTTAGAAAACTGGAGAGGCTTATCCAATGATTTTGGCAACACAAATTCGGGTGTATGTCACGAGCTGGAGATGTCAAAAGATTGATTGCAACAGTTGAGATTTTGTGGAGGATCTATAAACACAGGAGGTCTTTGTTTATTAGTACTAAAAAGCTAGCCGCTATCTCTTCCTGCAAGCTTTGCATGAAATCACTTTGCAGGAGAAGATAGCAGACAGCTTAGGAAAATTATTATCTCAGCAGTGATCTAGCTACCCAAAAATGCTTCTCTCTGAGATCTGAAGAGTTTGAGAAGGAGGCAAAAGAAAGGCTTAACCTGCACAAACAATAGCAAAACGTACATGCGCCACTGCAAAACGTAGAAGCAAATCAGATGCCTTCCAAAGCAGCTATCCGTTGTGAATCAAACAAGAAATCACGAAGTGTTACACTGTTCAGGCCAGCTTGTTCAAAGTTCTCTGGGCTGAGCTGTTCTGTTGAGAGACTTTGGCCTCATTTTCAGTTCATTTCACTGGACAAAACTAAGGGTAAAAAATAAATTTAAAAAAAATGGAAATATCCTTCAGTAAAACTTCAAATTCTCCTGATAAATATTAATTGCTGCTTCTTTAAAAGGTGCTCGTTTGAGGTATTAGGAGTAGTAGCTATGTGTGTTAAATCTCCCATTCTTTGCACCAGCTTCTTTTAAAAAAAAAGAAATAAATAAATCAGCCAATGAAAAGTGCCCAGACCGACGCTGTCTCCCTCAGTTAATCCAAGGCCAGTAGAGGGATAATTTGATTAAACTGAGACCCTAATTTATTTAGCTTTAGTTCTGGATCAACCTCTTCTTAATAGAGTGCTGTCGTCTCCAATTGTTTGATGAAAATTAAAGTGACATAAATACCATGGGACTTTTTCAATCTGATTAGTCAGCTAACTTGCATCAATACTACCCCAGCCATCAGGCGCTGGCGTCCTTCCTTTCACCAGCCTTACTAACAACTGACAAGTTCTCCTTGAAGCCTGGGCACCCACGCTGCCACTCAGACCCCCACACTTAACCCATCATCCATCCTCAATGGGCCTTGTTTGACAAGGTGCCCACACCTTTTTCCATTGCTGTTCATCAGACAAAGCTAAATATTGTTTTATTAGCAATCAATAGCCTGTTAATCCCAAACGATTTCACAAATCCACTGAGCTCTCAAGCTGATTATAAACGTTTGGGTTTTTTTTTAAGCTGCTAAATTTCAGATGGATTTTCCCCTCTCCTCCTGACCCTCCCACTCTGATATGGGACATTGTAGCTGGTAAGCAAAGCTGTAAAGGGAAAAGGGCTCTGTTGTCTTTAATGTTGCCTTTAAGAGGACGTTTACAACTGTCAAAGTTCTGCAGTTTAAACGTGCTCAAACTCAGGTCACCAAGCCCTCAGAAGATTTACTTCTTCACTTTCAATCCTTCGGTTTGAAACTTCAGAATAAGAGAGCTTTTGAGGCTTCCCTTCTATTTTAACTGCAATATGGTAAATTCTGGCTTAGTCTGTGGGCTGGAGAACTAAAGAGGGAGAGAAAGAGAGCAGTAAGCTACTTTGATTTACAATATCTAAAGTCCTAAGAGAGCTAGCCATTGTACTTTTGAATTACGTGCCATTCATGTCCAACTCACAGATCCAGGCTTGGGCACTCCTGGTACACTCTTAATGATCCCCTTTGTTTGCACATTGGGTGATGGAAGTACCTTCTGTGAAGCACAAACATTACAAACGTACTTCCTCTTGGATTTACCTGTCCTCACTCATGCCTGATCTCACCCTGGAGACGTTGCTCATGATACTAATACAATGAATTGGGTGGCAAATGGCTGAGAGCAGCCCTGAGGAAAAGAACCTGGGGGTCTGGGTTGATGAAAAGCTCAACAGGAGCCTGCAGTGTGAGTGCAGCCCAGACAGCAACCCTGTGCTGGGCTGCAGCAAGAGCAGTGTGGCCAGCAGGGCAAGGGAGGGAATTCTGCCCCTTTGCTCTGCTCTCCTCAGACCCCACCTGCAGTCCTGTGTGCAGTTCTGGAGCCCTCAACACAGGAAGGAACATGAAACTGCTGGAGCCAGTCCAGAGGAAGGCCACAAAGATGATTCCAGGGCTGCAGCAGCTCTGCTACGAGGACAGGCCAAGGGAGCTGGACTTGCTCAGCCTAGAAAGGAGAAGATTCCAGGGGGACCTTAGAACTGCCTTGTAGTGCCTGAAGAAATCCTACAGGAAAGCTGGAGAGGGACTATTCATAGGGGTATCTAGCAATAGGACAAGGGGAACCATGTGAAGCTGAGCAAGAGTAGGTTTAGACTGGATCTTAGGAAGAAGTTCCTCAGTAGGAGGGTGGTGAGACTCTCTGGAACAGGTTGCCCAGAGTGGTTGTGCATGGTTCCTGGAGTTGTTTAAGGCCAGATTGAATGAGGCTTTGAGCAACTTTGTCTAGCTGAGAGACATCCATGCCCATGGATAAGATTATCTCTGAGGTCCCTTCTAACCTCAGCCGTTCTATAACTCAGCCCTTGGCAACAGAGCACTACAGACTGCAGTGTTATCCAGACTTAATGTGGTGTAGATATAAGAGCTCCTGCATCTCTTGCCTCTGATTACTGATCTGCTGCTAAGGAATCACTGACTGATGCAAACAAGGCATTTTTTTGTGTCAGGTTGAGTGTGCTGTTCTTCCAGAGTTCTTCCCCAGAGGAATAACACCTGTAAATCATCACAGATTGTCACAATTTAGTTATTCCACTGGTGTTTCACTTGGTGCTAGGGGCCACCTGCTTCTGCAAACCGAACACTCCCGCACATTGTTTAGTGGAAGTCTCTGCTTGGTAGCCCTGCAGGTACAGAGGCAGGAGAGACAGGACAGTTCGCAGCTATCGCTGTTACAGAAGCCTGTGCCTTTGCTCTTCTGCAAACTGGACAAGAGGAATGGGCTGCTGGCACACCCAGCTACAACCCAGGGACACACTCTGCTACTCGTCGTCTCATGTCCCTCACAGGACAGCACCGCCCAAGCCCTTTGAATCAACCTCTGGGCTGGAATCACAGAATGTCAGGGGCTAGAAGTGACCTTGAAAGCTCATCCAGTCCAACCCCCCTGCCAGAGCAGGGTCACCTAGAACAGATTACAGAGGAACACATCCAGGCAGGTGTTGAATATTTCCAGAGAGGGAGACTGCACACCCCCCTGGGCAGCCTGTTCCAGTGCTCTGTCACCCTCACAGGGGAAAAATTCCTCCTCATGTTTACTTCCTGTGCCTCAGCTTCCATACATTGTTCCTTGTCCTGTCATCAGGCATCACCCAGCAGGCCTGGCTCCAGCCTCCTGCCACTCACCCTGCAGGTGAGTATTTGTAAACATTGATGAGGTTTCATGTAGCTGTACCTGACACAGCCGATGCCACTGGAGTGCATCGGCTGAACCCAGTGGGCTACCATTGTCAGCTCTGGCAGAGGCTATATGGAGGCTGTGTGAGCATCCCTGTGTTGAACATCCTGCTTTTCAGACACTTCAGCCTGAGCCCCTCCTTTCTGCTTTCCAGGATTTGCTGAGCCCAGCACCTGTGGTGGTTAAGAAGAACTAACTGGGCAACCTCACGTCTGCTTTAGCAGCTTTCTACCATGGGGATGTGTTGTCAGTGATGGCTTTGGAACCAAAACTGCTATAAAATCGTCAGGAGCCCTAAAACCTTTATGCAGAGATCTCACTGCCCCCTGAGCTGACTGCCTGCAAGAGCAAAGCCTCTTCACAAAACTTCCAACATGTTTAGGCAGTGAATGCATAGCTGGGGAAAAAACCCGAACCGTTTGGCCTATCCACTTTTTCCTGTATGTTTCGGGTGAAACTAGCAGGCAAAATCGATCTGGTTATTTGCTGCTCTTAGTAGGCAGGCACAGGAATCGTTTTGTTCTTTTTGTCTATCATTCACGGTACAGACCCAAGCGTTTTTCTCCCTGCAGGGGATGCGCTTCCCGAACCTTTCTCTTTCCACAGGGTTTTCCCGCTGTGGACACAAGAGGGCAGTGCAGCCCTGGTTTGGATTCAAACGTCTCGGAAGCAGATGGTGCTTGACATAAAGCGAGCTGGGACCGAGTCCTAGCAAAGCCTCCGCAGCCGTGAGCGGCTAGTTTCTGCTCTTCCCTTCGTTGTTACACTGGGCAATCCACCTCTAGTTAGACTTCTGCATGTGCAGCAAACATCTATACTGCCAAAGGGGCAAGGGAAAGATAAGAAAGGACAGAGAATCACAGAAACAGGCAGGTTGGCAATGCCCCTCAGGATCACCAAGTCCAACCTATAAGCCTACTCTACAAGATTCACCTTAAACCACATCTCCAAGCACCACATCCAAATGACCTTTAAACACAGCCAAGGTGGGCGACTCCACCACCTCCCTGGGCAGCTCATTCCAGTCCCTGACCACTTTCTCCATGAAAAACTTTTTCCTAATGTCCTATCTAAACCTGCCCAACCTCAGCTTGAGGCCATTCCCCCGTCTTCTGTCTCCAATTACCTGTGAGAGGAGCCCAGCAGCAGCCTCACCGCAATGTCCCTTCAGGTAGTTGTGGACAGCAATGAGGTCTGCCCTCAGCCTCCTCTTTTTTTCAAACTAACCATCTCCAGCTCTCTCAGGTGCTCCTCATAAGATTTATCCTCTAGGCCCTTCACCAGCTTCATTGCCCTCCTCGGGACAAGAAGAGAGGGGAAAGAGGGAAGGGGAAAGGAGGGGAAAAAAACCCAACAATAAACCAACAACATAAAAAAACAACCAACCACACAGAAAAGGGGCAAGAAAAAAATCCCCTAATGTAAGGATTGCATTTATCAGTGCTGCTGGGGTCCAAATCTTTGAAGGTGTTGATCACGTGCAGTCACTCTGGAGTCCTGTGCCATTTGTAAGTGCTCAAGCCTCCCTGGGCTGAATTCAAAAGCAGACCCAAGCATGGCAGAAATGGATCTTTGCAAAGGCACCAAGTAAGGGTTCAGTGAGCTAAAAGCTCCTCAAACATCTCCTGGACTGCAGTGGATATGAAGGTGTAACAAACATGCTGAGTGCAGCTTCCAGAAGGAGAACATCAAGGTAATAAGAGAGCTGTATGCCCCTTCTTCCAGAAGCATGCTCCTCCAGTGCAGGTGTATGGCATAAAGAAAAGGGAAGAAATGGTTCAAAGCCAGGTGGTACCAAAAAAAGAAAAGTAAATCACATCCAAGTCAACTTAAAAACTTGGGAAAATAATTAATAATCAAAGAAGTCACTGGAAAATTCTAAATCGAATTTAAGAAGGAAGGGCCCATAGTGTATTAGTATTTGAAAGACTGTTGGTGGGATGCTGGCACTTCTTTCTCTGCATTCCTATCAATGTGTGTTACTCATCACTGCAAGATATGCTGCTAATGAATGCAGTCTGTGTAGCCACTCAAGCAGCCAATAAAACTGCAATTAACAAGCACTAACCTGTAAAAGTCCACAACTCCTTTTGAGTTTTGATTAATACCACCCTGCCAGAGTGCAAAACAATACAACTTACACCTACAGCAAAAAAACATACAGCAAAGCAGCTGAAACGCCATTGCTGCAGGTTGGTGTTTTCTCAGCAGATTAAGTTTTACCATTTTCTCAGAGAGAAAAGATAATGATGCCTCTGAGCATTTCTTTTTCCCTCCCCCCTGCTCCAAGATATAAAGAACAAAGAGAAGGAAATTTCAACAAGGTCACACAGACTCTTCATTGTTTTTCAGCTACAACTACCAAAAAGATTTTTTCCTGCATGTTAATAAATCTGCCTGGGGGAAAAAAAGAGAAAAAAAAGAAAGGAAAACAAGCAAACACCAACAACAACCCCCCCAAAACAATGAACCAACCAAAAAAAAAAAAAATTTAAAAAATATTGTTAGATTTGAAAAACTTCAGAGGTGGCAGGGCCAGGTTTTGGGCTGGATCATCTTTATGAAGTATCTTCTACCGTGACAATTTTCCTTTGTAGAAAAATCCACTTGTTAGTGGAATTAAATAGCAGAAACCTTCATAAGGATGCAATTAGCAATGAATTATTGCAAATAATTGCCCCCGAGCTGTGTAAAAAGTTCATAAAATGCAGTACTGAACTGAAGAAAGTTATTGGAGCTTTTTACACTGCATTAACTCACACTTTGTGTCGTGGGGCTTACTTGGTTTGTTTTGTTTGGGGTTTTGGTTGGTTGGGTTTCCTGTCATTCTGTTACAGTAATCACAACATTTTAAGTTGTTACTCAAATTAGGAAAGATAATTATACTTTAAAAGACTGAGAATTAAGCTTTCCCTCCTTCCCTATTTCACTGGCCTAATTCTGCTTTCATTTGCAACCTTTGTGAAGACCTTCCTGATAAAGAGAAGCATGTCAGAAAAAAAAAAAACAAACAACAACAAACTCAGAGCCTTTTAAAGAGGCCCTTTTCTAAGCAATTACTCAAAATGAAAGGCTTCTGTTTTTTTCTTGCTATTTCAGGCAGAGCATTCCTGAAACATCCCTGTCCTCCCACCATCTTCAGGAAGCTGGTTGGACAACTGTGAAGGTTAGCAAATAATGGGTGTCCAGAATGTTAAAATAATTAGATCACTGCCTGGCAGACAAACTGTTTTGAAGACTAAGATCCAAGATATATCTCCTGTGCAGCCAGAGGATATAACTGAGATAAAGAGATGAGTGTACAGAAACACAGCCCCAAATCCTATAATCCATTTCTCCATAACTATTTCCAGCCACCAGAATGGAGAACAAACAAACAAAGCAATCTGACCTCGGCAGAAAAGATAAAGTGATCTGCAAACAAATCTCAAATTCCATCTCCCTCATCAACATGCTCCAAATGCCCTCCGCAGCCCGAGCAGGAGAGGAGCAGGAGAGCCCTGCCAGTGAGCCAGCCCTCCAAAAACACCCTTGGGATCAGAGGCAAAATGAAAGTTCTCAACAGCAGGATGAAAGAAAGTGCCATATCAATTTCATTGCCATTCGTCATTGTTAGGCTTCAAGTTTAAGAGAGTTTCATTGCCCATAAATACTCAGATCATAAGCAGCTGCACATGAGATCATTTAGAGCCTGGTTGCATAACACTTATTTCCCCCGAGCTTTGTGCTAAGCTGCAGCCTGACAGGCATCAGCCAGAGCCAGCCTGCTGGTTTAAAGAAGCCTGCGCCTCGTTTTTACATTTAGCAGCTGAACCAAACTTCACAAAAGCAGCTGAAAAGAATTGGTAAAAGGTTAGGATAGAGATTGACTGTTTCCAAATTGGAATACTAATGATGATCTTTAATGAAGCCTGACAGTACAATCTGTTTCTTATTGTTCCCTAAGTGCTGGCTACTGATCATATTCACTGGCTTTAGGTGACGGGGGACAGACAGGGACAAATGGGCCCCACTGGTGAGCAGGACTGTGCACAGCTGATCTTTCAACAAGGATTAAATTAATTAAAATGATTCTCCCATCAGAAGACTCAATCTTTTGATTTGTTATCATCATAGTGCTTATTAATTTTGAATGATGTCTAATTGGTGCCACTGCTGTTTGGGTCAGCTGGCTTAGTAATCTTCCTAGAAAGCAGTAAAGAATACTGAATTTTAGTAACTCTGACAGGGAGCAGGAGAGCTGAAGGGGAAGGGAGAGGAAAAGCCACCAGCTTGATAAAGTACCTCTCCTAATGTGTGAGAACAAGAGAGACAACAGGCAAAATACCTGCAAGAGCCAGCTGATGAAAACTGACTTTGATCTATTTGTTTTACTGCTTGGAATACCAAAACAAAGGCACTAAGGATAGCAATTTAGTGTAGGGTCGATAATAAGCACAACCAAGAAAAAAAAATGGATAGGGCACTTAGTGCCATGGTCTGGCTGATTGGATAGGGCTGGGTGCTAGGTTGGACTGGATGAGCTTGGAGGCCTCTTCCAACCTGGCTGGTTCTATGATTACCAGAAATACGTTGTTTTCTGGTGATATGCTCGGGGTTGGGCAGGAGCCAGAGGGAAGCCCAACTGATCAAGGAAGTCACCACTAGGCTTCAGAGCAGAACTTGCATAGGTTGCCTGTTATCTGTCTCTGTCTGTTTCAGAATCCAGCCCTTGCTTCACGAATGTCTCCCAGTTCTTCAGGCAGCCAAGGTTTTGACACCGGTGTCAATGACTGCAAGATTAGGGTCACGAGGATCTGGTCTCCTATTCAATTTTTCAAGGGAACCAAGCACTTTTAACAGCAGTGGGGATTTAGCAGGTCACAACAGCACCTGCATTTTGAGCGAGGTTGCCCACCTGCATGGTTTGGGCTGGGTGCATTATCTCCACAGTCACACTCCAACAGTGCCCAAATCATCCCTCTGGGTGGGTGTGGGACTTCTTTGTTGTCTGGTTTGAAGTGACAGAGCAATGTAGTTTTGTGCTTTATACCAGACACCTTCATGAGGTGAGTGTTGGGGTTATGTGGGATTCAGCATTTATATTTTTAGAAACATCTGTCTGGAATCTGATATGTTCACCTTTATGCACATGGAAAGGTTTAGTCCTGAGAAGCAGATTAGTCCTTTAAGGTTCTGTAAGTGCCTGTCTCTCCTCCTCTAGCTCCCACTCAAACCCACTATGGACATTTTGGAACCAAAAAGAGAAGATGGCTATGTTGTCCAGAACAGCCACCTGCTCCCAAGCCCAGAGGATCCAGGAACACACACATGGAAAAATCAGAAAAGAAACTCTGCAACTGGGATCAGAAAGGAGATCCAGCAACTGTCCTCACAGCTTAAACAACAGGAAGATTTCGGGCCACATCCATCATAGCCTTTTCTTCAAAACAGGACAACGTAACTGAAGTGTTTTTATCATTTCAAGATTCTCCTAAGTGAATTCCAATCCCTGATGAAATACTGCTCAGAGCAGTGCAAGATCAGAAGCCTCCAAGAGCTTTGTCCTTTGATTCAGATCTGACCGTAAAGTTATCACCTTCTTTACAAGCTCTAAAAAAGAGAAGTCAGCAGCATAACTGCCTCGAAGGAAAGCCACATGGGAAGAGAAAACCTGTGTGTACATTGAAAGCAGAGCTTAAATAGAGCCAGGCTGAAGTATTTGCAGAGAAAGCTCTCCTCTCCTTCTAGCGATGGTGATTTCCACACAACCTGTTTGGATACTGTCAGATTTCTGTAAAGAAAACTCAGCTTCTAATGCTGGTTTTCAGTTTATATGGCGACAGGCTTGCTGGAATTCCCCTTCTCCCCACTCTTTTTGTTCCTTCTAAATACTTTCCCTGCTGGAAAATGCACTGATTCCAAACAGCTCTAATGGTTAAGTCCCCTAGCAAATGTCTTAAGTACCTGATTGTGAATAACACCTTGTCTAAGGAATTGGCCAGTTGTTAACCTTTAACCCTGGGTACTGCCACGCAGGAGGAATCCGCTTAGAATTCTCATTGTAAAGATACACAAGGAGTAGCATTAAGGCTGTTTGACCTCAGGATTTTCTGAAGGTAACTTTAGGATGCAATTTTCTCACATCTTTCTGCATTTGCAAATACCTCTGTAAACAGAAACCCAAACTAAACTGAATTTTCACGAAGTAGTCGTCGTCGTCGTCCCCCCCCCCCCGAATTTTGCATTTAACAGCAAGGAAACCGAGGATTCATCCAGCAACAAGCTGCAAACAATTTCGGATTCCGAAGTGCCTAAGAAAGTAGCACTTTCCCTAGGACGGGGGGTGTAAGCTGTCAACTGATCTTTAGGAGAGCTATCCCAAGAGTGCCGAAATCCTCCACTGGCAAAGGTGAAAATCTAGCTGCAGACCTGCCTTATTCATGGAACTGCAAAGAAACCCAAAAAGTGCAGACAGATGCCTTAACATTGTTGTGTAGGCACAAAAATTACCATCTAGAGCAAATATACAGCATCTAACTGTTGCAGACAGGGAGAACATGTCCTTGAAACAAGAAGCAATTCTAATTGCTCGAAGTTCTCTTGGAATAAGAAGGCAGATTTTTTCAGATTCCTTACACCTAGGTTGCAAGAGCAAAGCTGCTGAAAGCAGCTGTGAACCAGCTGTAAACTAGGCTACAGCACAGGATGCAGAGTTACAACTTCCTTCTGGTGGCAGTCACCAGAAAACAGCAATGCAGCCATTTTTCGGTCTCCCCTTCTGATTCACTGTATTTCCAACCACTCTGCTGGAACCATGACATGGGGAAAGCTGGAAGCACAGGAAATCCTAGAGCAGACCCTCTTCTACCACCTGCTTGCAGGCTGTGTCATAGAATCAACCAAGTTGGAAGAGACCTCCAAGATTATCCAGTCCAAGCTATCACACAACCCTGTCCAATCAACCCATTAAAAGGAAAAGATTTATTATCACCCCTCCCCCCCACTGTAAAGAATTCCTTAATCTTTCTGAGGATTTATGTTCTCTGTGAACATTCAGGGATTCTGGCTGCTGAGATTTGGAATAGGTCCAAACTCAGTAAACTTTCCTCACCTTCTCAATATTTGCAGCAGCAAGTGCACAGACATAGAGCATGAAGACAGACAGACAGAGAGAGCTGCCTTTGCTATCTACAAACAGCACACCACCGTCCTGCCAGCAAAATTCTGCTGGGCCACAATCAGTGTGGTTCAAATGCTGCTTATCATTTCCTCCAGGTTATTGTAGAGATGAGCACAGAGCAGGAGGACAGAATGATAAATGAAGCAAAGTTAAATGCTCCCTTTAAACCACTGCACTCATAGTCAGTGGATTTTTAACTTACATAAGATCCAGCACATCATTCTGCAAATTCGTTACACAAGCAACAGATTATCCCAAGCACAACCTGAACCAGGCAATGTCCACAGGCCACCTTAGCTTCCAGTTTAAGAGCACAGGAAAAACTTAATGTAAGAGCCACCTAAGCAGGTGAGTGAGAGTCATTGATGCAGAATTCTTAGGTTCAAAAGACTGATCACTGACCTGAATTTGCAAAGTTTGGACCCATATTCGATTTTCAAATGCCTTAAAGTGGAATGCCAGAAGAGAAGTTCAGCTCCAGGACATTCCTCTGAAGATACACATTTAGTTAGGGTCAGTCAGAGCAAACAGAGCAACAATAGACAGGCAGGCACTAAATTTAAGAGGCTTTGTGTATTTAGTTGGTGGATTGGCTTTCCAGAACTGCCCTTTAAACCTTTGTCTCAATCTCCCCACCTATAATGAGGACAATTCCAATTCAGCCAGTTTGAAGTTGAAATCAAAGCTTTCAACTCATACAAGGCCACCTGGGCCTCTGAATTTCTGCCCAGTCCTAACACAGTTCAGCAGTCTAGTGAGGTCCTTGAATCTTAAGCAATATTTAAATGAAGAGAAATTGAAGGTATTGCTACTGTAATAAAAACAAAACCCCACAACAGGACACTTTTTTTTTTGGCAAAGTTCTCACCTGGGCCTTAAACTAAGACTGACTTAAAAACACCTCCTTTCCCCCACTGACTGGAGAAGGTGAAAGATGACATTTAATTTTGGCACTTCTTGGATGATGTGCTTGTGTATTTTCACCTTATCCTGGGTGCCTCATACATGAAAACATTTTGCTAACCCTGTCTTAATTGGTACTGGAGGCTTGTATAAGCTGTCTCCAGCTGTGCTGGTTTGAGGCTAGTGGGAATATTTTAATGAGAAAAAACAGATTCTAGGCTGTGAAAGGGAATCAATGGTGATGGCTGCTTCACCCATAGGCTTGCTGAGATGTATAAAAAGAAGAACATAAACATAGATAGGACAGTGAGTGTCTCTACCTGTCAGAGTTGGTGTCTGTGTTTTCTCCCTGGGCTTCTGCTATTCTGCCTGAATCTGTGTAACCCAACTAAACATTCTGCTTCTACCCCTCCTTACTGATCCTTGCAGCTCACCTTGCACATAAGGCAGACTCTGGGATAAAGTAGAGAGGTGGAAAGAAGGTGAAAGGGTGGTTGGGAGCCCCTCCTGGGCACTCTGATGTCTGAGAGGGCTGTTGTGTTTCCGTGTTACCTTTAACTTGTATATAGCTGTAGATATTTGTAATACATTGTACCTATCTGCTTGTACATTGTGCTAAGCTGTGAATATAAAGCTTCATTCCTTAACTCCCAGCTGCCTGAGTCCAGTCTGGGTGAATTCATTGTGTATGGGGGGCAGGTAACTCCCAAACCATCACAGAAGTGATGAAAATTGCTGTAGACTTAGCATCCTGCACTTAACACTTGTGAGATATTTGCTGCTAAAAAACAGAGTACACTGAAGGCAGTTTAGCCAACCATATATCAGGGGTATCAGCTGACAAACTGCTCACATCATATACTCTGGTCTGTGAGTATCTTACTGATGTCACTCCACTTTCTACAAGAGTGTTCAGTTTTGGGCTCCCCAGTTTAAGAGGGGCAGGGATCTGCTGGATAGAGTCCAACAGAGGGCTACAAGGATGATGAGGGGACTGAAGCACTGCCTGATGAGGAGAGGCTGAGGGACCTGGGGCTGTTTAGTCTGGAGAGGAAAAGACTGAGAGAGGGTTTAGTAAACGTTTATAAACATCTGAAGGCTGGGGAGGACAGGCTCTGCTCACTGCTCCCTAGAATAGGGCAAGGAGCAATGGATGGAAGCTGCAGCACAGGAGGTTCCGGCTCAACACAAGGGGGAGCTTCTTTCCTGTAAGGGTCCCAGAGCCCTGGAACAGGCTCTCCAGAGAGGCTGTGGAGTCTCCTTCTCTGGAGCCTTTCAAGACCTGTCTGGGTGTGTTCCTGTGTGACCTGAGCTAGATTGTATGGTCCTGCTCTGGCAGGGGAATTGGACTGGATGATCTTTTGGGGTCACTTCCAACCCCTGACATCCTGTGAGCCTGTGAGTGAATGCGCTGCGGCATAGGGTTGCTTGTACAGTGGAGGAACTTCTTAAAGCAATATCATCAAACATGGAAAAATAACAAGCAGAAAGCTGTACAGAACCTCTGCAATAGCCAAAGCCCCAGGGATATCACTCATAGAATAGAATCAACCAGGTTGGAAGAGACCTCCAAGATATCCATCCTCAGAAGCCATGTGTTCCGTTCTCCCTGTATGCTTTTAGGCTGCATGCTCTTTCATGGAAGAGAGGGTGGGTGGGTTGGTTGTGACTAAGAGAACATACAGGTTGATTATTCAAAGGTCCACATAAATATCAAGTAAGTGATAATTAAGCTCCCCTTTCACCCTCCTGTGGCAATTTCCCAGGCAGCTGGGGTGGAAAGCAAACCCCCATTTCATCCAGGGATTGCTGTGGATGGCTAAAGACCAAACCAACAGGCTTTATTAACTTCCTATCTGGTGGCCAGGAGTTTCTGTCAGACCTACCACAGCCCTAATAGATCTCCTACCGGGCCACAAACACCAGTACAAATGGCAGGGCTACCAGCACAATCCCAGTGTGAATGGGCCTAAATTAGCCAGCGCCTAATAACCAGTTTACTAACACCTGTATTAGTACTGTATCGCTGCGAGAGGAGGGCTGCTGTTAGAGAAGGCATAATCCCATAAGCTCGTCATTTGCATATCCCTCATTAGCTGATTAAAACCTGAAGGAGGCAGGTTTTTGCAGCCGGTGGGTCCATTCCGGTGCTCCAGCTGCCTGGGTGGCTCAGTAATGAAGCCAGGGTGGTGAATGTGAGGTTTATATGTATGGAAGGGATTAAGAGTATTAGAGTTTGTGTGAACCGATGTTGCCATATTCTCTCTACTGGATCACAGTAATTGGATGGGAGGAGCAAGAGTGGATCCATTAGTTTCGTCTGTTTGCCCAGGAGCTGGGTGCTAGAGATTCAATTTTGCTTCCTTTGGCTCCTTTGCTTTTGTGAAGCATGGCTGCTTTGTCTGGGCGAGCCCTTAGCACCTCTGTACACTACCCACGCTAAGGCGATTCAGCCACAAAGAAGAAACCTCGGAGACGGCCAGCAGAAAATGCAGCCTAGGCTCAAGTACTACTTGAGGGCAGCACAATCCTGCCTAGCCCAATCCTGGGAGAGAAAGCAAGAGATAATTGAAATCTATAAACACCTCTGGAGCCTTTTTATTATTTTATTAGTTCTCCACATTTGGGCTTAACAAACCTCGTCATCAAAGAAGCCGTGAGCTCCTTACAAGGCAACTGAATGGCTTGAAATTTCCCTGACTTAAGGAGCAATTGTGGAGAGTATTTGCTGGGCTTGCATAATTCTAAGGTGGAAAAAAAAGTCCATTTCCTACATTATTTGTACAGCTGGAGTAATCGCTCTGTGTGACCACCGATGTAAAATAAAACAGAAGACACTTGCAAGATTGTCTCTCCCATAGCACGAACAATGCACCCTTGGTGACAGCAAGAAGAAAACGTGCTAAACAGTTGGGGAAAGCCCGATGCCAAAGGCAGGCTTGGCAGGATGTGAAGGCACAATAGGTGCTGATTAGAAACGCTGTGGTTCGTATCTCAGGCGTTCTAACACTGCCACATCGTTTCAGCAGCAATTTGGAGAATGCTTTCTCCTTAGCTAGCTTAGCGTTGGGAAAATGACTACGGAAGTGAAGCAGAGGGGCACGGAGAAGGTGGGACTGTCCAAACACAGCAACAACAACAGAAGCAGCACCCAGGAGCAGCATAGGGGTTTCTTCTGCTGTTTGAAAATGTTGTTTTGTTCCCAAAGCCTCATGCCATCTTTCTATTAGTTACACTTTTCCAAAATTCTGTAGTAAAGCCTCAGCTTGCATTCATATTGCCTCTTGAGTTTGTGTTTTCATCCTAAATGATGGCAGGGATTTTGTGAAGTAAGAGAAAAATAAAAGTTGGTACTGTTAGAGCTGTGAGAAAACTGAAATACTCTGGCCTCTATGGCTAAATAATTGTCAGAACAACCAAATCCAGTGTCAGTGCAATGAGGAGGAATCATGTGTGACTCCTCCTTGTGTTACTCCAGGATTTCCTCTTTGGAACAGGTTTATCATCATGAAGCTATGACACAAGAAAGTTAAAATACTCTGGTCTCTAAACGATGTGCAGTGTGCACTTGCAGCCCACAGGACCAACCAGATCCAGGGCTGCACCAGGAGAAATGCGGCCAGCAGGGCGAGGAAGGTGATTCTCCTCCTCTACTCTGCTCTGGTGAGACCCCACCTGGAGTACTTCATCCAGTTCTGGAGCCCCCATTACAAGAAGGATGTGGAGATGCTGGAGCGTGTCCAGAGAAGGGCCATGAGGATGCTCAGAGGACTGCAGCAGCTCTGCTGTGAGGACAGACTGAAAGAGTTGGGGCTGTTCAGTCTGGAGAAGAGGAGGCTCCCAGGTGACCTTCTTATGGCCTTCCAGTATCTAAAGGGGGCCTAAGAAAAAGCTGGGGAGGGACTTTTTAGGCTATCAGGGAGTGACAGTACTGGGGGAATGGAGCAAAGCTGCAGGTGGGGAGATTCAGACTGGACATGAGGAGGAAGTCGTTCACCACGAGAGTAGCAAGAGCCTGGAATGGGTTGTCCAGGGAGGCGGTTGAGACCCCATCCCTGGAGGCATTTAAGGCCAGGCTAGAGGGTCTGGCCAGCCTGATCCAGGTGTTTCTGCCCATGGCAGGGGGGTTGGAATTGGCTGATCCTTGTGGTCCCTTCCAACCCTGACTGATTCTATAATTGTTAGAACAACCAAATCCACAGCATCAGTGCAATGATGAAGAATAATGTGTGACTTTTCCTTGTATTATGCCAGGATTTCCTCTCTGGAAGAGGTTTATCAGCATGAAGCTGTGACACAGCCTCTATTTATTAAGCAGTGACTGAATCTGTGTTACTGACCCCACAAACACCCAAAGCAGTTACGTGCATTTCACTAATGCTGTGGTCATTTATTGCCTTCCACCTGGGTTTTATAAAAGAAGATGACTCTTAAGGAATGGGCTGCCCAGGGAGGTGGTGGAGTCACCGTCTCTGGAGCTGTTCAGGGCAAGATTGGACATGGCACTTGGTGCCATGGTCTAGCCTTGAGCTCTGTGGTGAAGGGTTGGACTTGATGATCTGTGAGGTCTCTTCCAAGCCTGATGATACTATGATACTATGATTAAGGGTTTCCAATTCAATTCAAAAAGCAATGCTTAAATTATAGAAGGCTCAACATATACTCCTTAATTCCATACTTGAATTATACAGGCCTGATAATGCCTACAGCAGGCTGTGAGCTGACCTCACAAGGCAGCTTAAGGGCATGAGAAGAGACACATCAAAACCCCTTCTTCCAAAGGCCTAAGAAGGTAAGGAGAGGCACAACCAATCTGCCTATCTGCTGGAGCATCTGAAATTCAGAGGGGTGCCACTCAAGTAGACCTCATCCAATCTGGGCTTAAACACTTCCAGTGAGGGGGCATCCACAACCACTCTGGGCAACCTGTTCTGGAGTTCCACCGCCCTCATACTGAAGAGCTTCTTCCCAAGATCTAGTCTAAACCTACTCTCCTCCAGCTTAAAGCCGTTCTCTCTAGTCCTGTCACTAGACACCTTTATGAAAAGTACTTTCCAGCCTTCCTGTAGGATCTCTTCAGGAATTGGAAGGCAGCAGTAATGTCCCCCTGCAGTCTTTCCTCTAGAAAAAGGATCTGTGATCTTCTAAAAACAACTATAATAAGCTGTGGGATAAGACTGCCTAATGACTCATGCTGTGGCTGCACTGTGGTGAATTCCAGAGCACACAACAGTCCCAGCTGTTTGTTTGAACCCTCTCGTGGTGCTGCATGCACATTTAGCTGATGCTCCAGCACTAACGCACCCTGCTCTTCTTGGAGCTGCCACTGAGAAATAAAAAGCTCTGGTGCCAAGCTCAGGAATGATCATCCCACAGATGCAAATCATGAATCACAGAATGTATCAAGGTAATTACCAACCAGGGATCTGTTCTATGGGGTCAGCGGCTATGTGGTTGGATTATGTCCTTCTTGCACAACGCAGACAGCAGCTGCCTGCTGCTGAAATCTACTCACACAGACAAGGTCCTAATCAAACAGTGCTCAGCCAACTCATGTTCGGTATAGCACTGTCAGTGTTACATTCATTTGTCATCCTTATGCTGAAATCCTCATGATGACTATAAAAATCAACCAGGTTGGAAGAGACTCCAAGCATCCAATCCAACCTAGCACCCAGCCTGTAATGGTTTAGGTGTTCCCTGCCCCCCTACACTTTGTAAATCACCCAGACTAGACTCAGCCATCTCTAGAAATTGAATGAAGCTTATTATTTACAGCTTAGCACAATATACAAGTCCTATCCAATCAACCAGACCATGGCACTAAGTGCCCCATCCAGGCTTTTCTTGAACACCTCCAGGGATGGCTACACCACCACCTCCCTGGGCAGCCCATTCCAATGCCAATCACTCTCTGTGAAGAGCTTCCTCCTAACATCCATCCCATACCTCCCTGGCACAACTTGAGACTGTGTTCCATTTGTTCTGTTGCTGGTTGCCTGGGAGAAGACCAACCCCACCTGGCTACAACCTCCTGCAGGTAGTTATAGACAGTATTGAAGTCACACCTGAGCCTCCTCAGGGGTAAATCCAGTATAGAGCAAAACTAAAGGGAACCTGCACCATGCATAGACTTCAGTGTGCTCTCATTGGAGCCTGGAATACCTGGTGGGACCATCAGAACAGGACTGCAACAGCACTACCTGGAGCATCAGAAACTTCCCAGTCTGAGCTAGCCACTACTGCCACACACTTGTGTGGTTTGCTGCAGAAAAGACAGGGTGGATGGAGGTGTCTGTAGTGACCTGAAGTGCTGGGAGAGTTTGTGAAGGGCACCTCCATCTTTGCAGTGATGAGAACAACCTGCCCCAAACAGCTGCCTCCATGCAGCTGTGCTGGCCCCTTCCCCCTCAGGAAGTGTGTTCCCACTGCCCAAGTCCCCACAGCTGCACTTGATCAGCTGTAGTGGACACTCACTGAAAATAATTCCATCTCTAGAAGGAAAATCAAAGTGTCAGTTCAGGATGAATCTGGAGGGAACAGCTGAGGCTCAGCTGCACTTGCATCACTGAGTTACCATGGCTGATTAAATTATTCTTTTAAAGTCAATTGTTTCTTCCTGTCCCTTCACTCCTCTTCCTAGTAATTTCTAGGGGTCTGCATTGCCTTCTGGGAATAGACTTTTATATTGCCTTATAAGACAGAACAAGATCTTATACTCCATTGCACCACTACAATTCAATTTTCACTCCTGGGGCACTTTGGTTGCTGGCACCTTAAAAACTCACAACACTTCACTGTTTCTTGTACAGCATCATTTTAGCATTACACAACAATACACAAATAAAATAAGGGAAAGGATTCTTTACGCTCTACTAGATGAAGTGCAGTCAGAAGAGCTCATTTAATGTGGTCTGGCAATGAATCATTTAAAGAGAATTAAAGTGCCTTTATTCATAGTGGGACAACACCAACCAGAAAAGAAGGCTCATCAACTTAATGGACTTCTATTCAGTCATATTCTTCTTTGGGTTTTGAACCATAACCCAAGAACTGAGGGCACCAAAAGGTCCTAGGCCACTGAAGATGCTGCTTGCTGGCACTAATGCAGTTGGGCTACGTGACTGTTAGAGATTCCTTCCAAGTGATGCAGACTACTGATACCTAAAGCAACAGAGTTCTTCTACAGCTGCTCAGCAATGAGCAAGAGCACATGCTGGTTTTTCTCTCTTTTCATTGAACCACACTAGTGTTACCAGTCTAAACCTGAAGTCTGGGATTTTGTTATGCTAGACAGAAGGAGAGTACAAGAAGAGTGTCCTTGAGGAAGAGTGTGACACCCAGATAAAAAAAAAGCCTGTGGCTTTGGATGACTGAACTGTCAACCAGCTGTCAAAGCACTGTTACTTACTCTCTATCCAAATTTTGTTGCTCTTCAGTATTCCTTTCCTTACACCATGATAGTGGGAGGTGCAAATAGGCCACTGGCTCAACCCCAGACACAGACCTCTTTCTCCTCCCTTCCTCATACTCCAGCCAAGTATGGAGCAGTGTAGATGACTGTGCAGAGGCTTACCCTGAGGAGCCCTTATGTGCCTCCACCTTATATCTACCTAAAACACAATTAACCAGTGCCGGGGGGAAATGGCTTTTGGGGAACAATATGCGGATTTGAAAAGTTTGAGTTTAGCTGAACACACGCTTGCATTATTTAACACACGTTCACCCCTTGTTCTGTCTGCCGTGTCCCCACCATTTACTGCTAAACAGGTCCCTTATCTTTATTGATCACTTAATTTATCTTTTCTTAACTCCCCTTGCTCCGTCTGGTGCTGTGTGTCCAAGGTATTGAGACTAAACATCCGTCTGTTCATACTGTCAGGACTGGTTTGCCTTTGAAAGAATAGGGGGAGCAGGTGGTGTGACTAAGTAGACCCTCGACAGAATAGGGGCACCATTGCTGTGTCCTGTCCCAACCTGCCAGCGATTCCCCACCCTCCCAACTGTTCCCCATTAAAGCAGTCAACTGTGGCTTTACAGTCCAAGTTTTACACAACTGTTTTACAAACCAGGAAGAATTTCTTTTGTTGAAAATCTTTTGTTAGGCAGCGCAGAATGGGGAGGGGAGCAGGGTAGAGGGAGTGGAGAAAGCGAGTTCTGAGCCCGAGTGCATTTTAATGTGTATGTAGACATACACTACATGGAGTGCCAAGCTGCTGAGCTCCTGCATTCTGTATGTCTGTGCTGCTTCTAAGCTCTCTTTGAAAGCACTTGCAAAACACACCCTTCAAACACATCCTTTTCATTTTCTTGGGGTCTTCAAGCCATTTCCCTTTACTACTGTTCATGCTAGAGTTTCGGCTTATTAGAGCAAGCACAACGAAAAAACAAGTAAAAGAAAATCTTAGCTGGTTTTGGTTTGGTTTTCAATAGGAACAGAGTATCTTTTTTTTTTAGGGTGGCAAAATTATTCTAATTTAGATTACAAATCCACCTAACCAGATAAACATCCTGAAAGTCCAGATGATGCTTTGACCACATGCCAGTTTCTCAGCAATCCTACTACAGGCATCATGATGCTTCTGATCTTAACACACCATACTACAGCCCAGATGTGGCAAAGCACTTGTACACAGATTATCTCTGAGATAAAAAACCCTGAAAGGGTCTGGTCCACAAGAGACAGAACATTCAGGGGACTCAAAAAAAATGGAAAAGCAGATATTTGTTAGGGTTGTGACACTGATCTGACAGCACCACCAGAGTGCTACAAATAGTTGTATAAAAACAGAGAACCTACCAAATTCCTCTTGTTTGCCTTTTCCTCCTCCTCCCTCTGAAAATTCACTAGGTCATTCACAAGTTTTTACAAGCCAAACACAGGATTTTTGGGTTTCAAAGGAAAATGACAAGTTTATGCACAGTCATATTTTGTACCATAAGCTTTTTGCCTGCAGTGGAAGAAGTTTTATTTCAGGCAAAACTGCAAGCCAAGAGACAGATCACCTTGTCTCCTCCTAAAAAAGGCACTGCAGTCCCACAAAACTTAGAACTGTACACAAAAAAACCCCACTGGCTTTGCTTTCCTTTCCTTCAGAAACTCATCTGTCTTCCCCTATCCTTCCCCCTCCCTATCAAACTGCAGTGAAAGGACAAAAGCTGAGACCCTGCTCCTGTAGCAGGCAATGGCAAAATTTCAGGCTTCAGAATTTCCCCCAAACTGTTAATTCCTACTGCAACCAGAGAAATGAGTGCTGCCTAAAGAAGAAAGGATCCACATTTGTTAATTAATCCTACTAAAAAAGATCCTAAACAGGATACTAAAAGTTTCCTCTGAGGAAAGCGATCCTCTCTAATATAGAATCATAGAATCAACCAGGTTGGAAGAGACCTCCAAGCTCAGCCAGTCCAACCTAGCACCCAGCCCTAGCCAATCAAATAGACCATGGCACTAAGAGCCCCAAGCAGGATTTTCTTCAACACCTCCAGGGACATCAACTCCACCACCTCCTTGGGCAGCCCACTCCAATGCCAATCACTCTCTCTGCCAACAGCTTCCTCCTAATATCCAGCCTAGACTTCCCCCAATGCAACTTGAGACTGTGTCCCCTCATTCTGTTGCTGGTTACCTTGGAGAAGAGCCCAACTCCACCTGACTACAGCCTCCCTTCAGGGAGTTGCAGACAGCAATGAGCTCTGCCCTGAGCCTCCTCTTCAGCAGGCTGCACACCCCCAGCTCCCTCAGCCTCTCCTCACAGGGCTGTGCTCCAGGCCCCTCACCAGCTTTGTCACCCTTCTCTGGATACATTTCAGTATCTCAACATTTCTTGAATTGAGGGGCCTAGAACTGGACACTAGCAATTGACTTTTCAGTTCAACTGATATAAGGAGTACAGTTCAGATTCGTGGGGTTTGTTAACTTCTTGATCAAAAATAAAGCATGAAAATAATAAAAAAATTATTAAGAGCTTAAAGTCAATGCTTTAGAATGAGGTATATGTTTTAAAAAGGGGAAGTGTGTGCTCAGAGAAATCTTGACTGACATATATCTGCAGTCCTTTTGGGAGTCTAGGAGTTAGGTCATCCCAAGGACTTGGTTCCAGGATATTTGCTTACATGGGTGCTATGCAATTGCCAGTCTGTCAAACTACTGCAACTCCATTGCACAGAAAGTGTCAATGACCTTCAAAGCCACCATCACAGGTATCTGCCCAAAGAGGAGTGTCCTACGCACAAGGTTCTTTATGTCTGCTTTTACATTTCCAACCTCACTGAATATTTACTGACTACATAGTGAAGCATCACCTACGAGAAACAAGAAAAGCTCCCTTCATGGTTTGCCTTGGTTTATGCCACAGTGCCTAAGGCAATCACTTAGCAAAAGGATGACAAAGATTGGGTTTTTCCCAGACAATGGAGAATACCAGAACTAACACTCCAGGAATTTGAACAAACGGGTTACTACTGCAGCACTGGATAAAAAGGGACAACAAAGACTTATTTTCAGTTCAGCCATCTCCTCAAATGCAGCAAAACTTCAGACATTTTCTTGACAACCAAGACAATTTCACAGCCAAGTTGGTAGATAATAATACATCTTCAAAATTTTATCTACAGCTGGAAGTGATCAGCAGGGAAATGATGACCAGCATTACCAACAATTAATGATTCTTAGTGTTTTACCCAAAACCATCTGATAATGTCACAGCAGGAAACAGAGATCAGTATTCTAGTATTGCAGGCAAGCAGTGTGTCAAGGGCTAAGGCTGAGGCAGCCACTAACCTAAAGAGAAACTGAAAGAGAATACCTACACATACTGAGACAAGAGATATCTGCAGAGATCTATAGACCTAGAGCCTCAGTGAGGTTTCCATTTTCTCAGTAATAGATTCAAATGTGTGCTGATACCGTTTGAGAGCAAGGAACTGGTTTACACCTCTCCATTTCAAGAAGAACTGTCACAAATACTGCTTTACCTGTAAATTACCAAGTTGCCTTCCAACTGCAAAATCACAAAATCAACTCAGGCATTAGAAAATCCTTCCAGATTGTTACATTTGAGCATCACATATGATCTATCTACTACAATGCTTAACAACATTATTTTGTCCCTACTAACTTGTTAAAGGAAAGCTTTTCCCAGACTTGTCTATGAAGCATCAATGCATTTGAGTGTGTGACAGTCAAAATGTAAATGCAAAACCAGATGTGACACACACGTTTCTAGTTTATCCCATCCTGCAGGTGAGTTTGTATGTCTAGAAACTCTTTGTCTACTTAGGGAATTACTGATTCAGTTATAAATCTATCCTTACATGATACTAAAGATAGAAAAAGGGCCAAACAGAAAAAAAAAAAAAGGAAGTGAAACTGGACAGAAGAGGACATGGTGCAAAGCAAATCTGACCTGAATCATGAAAGATCTAATTAGATCTGAAATGAGTCTTGTGGTCTTTCTGCTTCTCGATGGATGTTCACCTTCTCCATCTTCTTGATGGAGAAGGCTTCAAGGAGACCTTGGAGTTGCCTCCCAGTATCTGAAGTGAGCTACAGGAGGGCTGGGGAGGGACTATTTGCAAGATCTTGTAATGACAGGATGAGGAGTAATTGGTTTAAACTGGCAGAGGAGAGATGCAAACTAGATGTTAGAAAGAAGTTCCTTCCAGTGAGGGTGGTGAAACATTGGCACAGGTTGCCCAGGGAGGTTGTGGATCACAGAATGTGATTAAAGATTCTGTGATCCGCAACCTCCTTGGAGGTGTTCAAGGCCAGGTTGGATGAGGCCTTGAGCAACCTGTTCTAGGGGGAGGTGTCCCTGCCTATGGCAGGGGGTTGGAACTGGAGGATCTTTGAGGTCCCGCCAACCTAAACCGTTCTATGATCTACATCACAAAAGCCACCACACAGACTGACAGAACTGACATGTTCAGAGACAGTTATTTCTGGCAAGGCACAGATGATGTTGGTCAGGACAGGTTGCGTTGGCTGGATCTGCTGTTCTGTGGTGACCATCCAGGACCAACAGTGCTTCCTTTTCCAGGAAAACCAAAAGAGTGGAAGAACCCAGCACATAGATAAAAGAAGCAGTTGTACAGGACTGTGAGGTGCAACCCCAGGCTTTCTCCACTGGTATATACAATCCTCAGAATATTTTATGTGGATTTTGTGGCTTCCACAAAACTATGGAGTCACTTGCTACACACAGCAGACTTGATTAAACTTGCTTTAAAGTCACATAGTGGGATCCTTAGTATGGAAAGTAAAACAAAGGCATTATACAAGTGGCTGGACAAAATTAAAGGGAGGAGAGATTAAAAAAAAAATCATAGCAACTTCAACTTACCCCATTGTAAATGCAATATTTGTGTAATTGTGTATAATCGTTTAAAGTATAATTTAATACATCCCTTTAACAACCCACAAATTATCACTTGACAACTAGAAATAATAGGTCTTTTTGTTAAAAACAGAAAGCATGTGAAGACTAAAGGTTAAACAGGTCTTTTCATCATGATAAATCACTGGTTAATGAGCTCAGTATTGATGGGTATTATACTTGCTCACTTTAATGCCATTACCTTCTGGTTGTAAAGCTGACACTACTAATGATCTTCATTCTTTGAACTTTTCCACAATATTGACTGGTTGCATGGAGCAGATGTTACTTGGATTTGACTGCAAAAGTGCCAATTCTTCTAAGGCTTGGAGCAGCCCTGAAAAGAATGAGCACAATGTATTCTGGTATCTTTAAGCAAAACGAGATTCTTCTCCAAGTGCCAGGTATTGCTTTTCCACTTTCTTGGTATCACACTGAAGCCAGTAACAGAGAAAAGATCAACATTCTTCAGCTATTCTCTGCAACTCCTTTTTTTTTCTAAAATGAATAAAAACATCAATAAAGTAATGAATCAACACAAAAAAAAAGTTTGCATCTAATCTCTGGGCTCGTACCCAATTTCTCCTGCATTACAGCATGCAGAAACAAACCAACCCATCTAGTTCTCCGTTTCACAGCTCTTCTCAGCCTTGACTGAAGGACATGGAGGTCACCAGCAGCTGTGTTAGAGAGCCAAGTGCTGACAAAGCAGGATGCAGAAGTCCCGCACACACATGTTTTGTGTACCAACATCCATCACTTTATTCCAGAGGGAAGGAGGCTCAACAGACTTTGGCTAGTAGTCAGTTAGGAGAAGCTAGTAGCTACTTGACACTGCTTTAACATGTCAGGGCTGTCTTTATTTCTGCAAGGGACTAGTTTCAAACAAAGTCTCAGGGCCTTGGGAACAAGGTGGAAGACTTAACAGTAAGAAGCAAGGATCACCAAGTTCAGCTTAAATTTGAAGCAGTATGGAAGCTTTGCATTTATCCCCATTCCTTTCTGTTCTGACCTTGCCCTTTTCTTGCACCTCCTCCTTGCTCCGTTCCTGTCATTACTGGCTTCTAGAAAATGTGAAGCAGAGGGCAAAACCCAGCCCTTGGGAAGGCAGAGGGAGATTTATCCCAATTTACAACAAGTTCTGGGCCAGAAAGATTTTGCTGCATTAGAAGACATTTTTGGTTTCCTGAAAGTTTAATCCTTAACTTGTGTAGGAAGCTTAAGAAACTTCTTAATAATATGAACCTCACAATATAAAAATGTAAGCACGAACATCATTCCTGTCTGTCACCTCTGGTCCAGCCAAACTCAGCTGGATTTAGAGGAATGTTTTTTTGGACAGCATGCCTATCACATCAAAGCCTGAGCTTCCCTGAGCTGCAAAAGGGGTCCCTCACTTGAAGAACTTGAGGCTACTCATGTACAGGGTAAAATCCTGAACAAGTGAACCAGAGCATCGACAGAAAGATTTCACTTGAGAAGTAACTAAGCAGACACAATTAATCAATTTAATGAATAATGGAGGGGGTGAGAGGTGTGGCATGGCTTTTAATAACCCCACAAGCTACAACCTGAGGTATTTCTCATCTGAAAGATGTCATTTCAAACAGTATATAATACACTTGTGCCTAGCGTGGACCCTCTGCCAGGGCCAGAAGAAAACTGTCACTTGTCCCAGCTCGGTTGTAAATATTTTTTACAACCATTTCCAAAGCTGCATCTAAATTTCTATTTATCTGTCTATATATTCCCATAATCAGAACTGCAGTCTTGCAAAACACAGGCTGGCTTACACTTCAGAGATACAAATCCTCTCTTACTGAGTTTATGAAACATATGGAACAAGAGTTTGTTTAAGGAATGTTTACTCATTAGTGCAGCCAGTTGTAGACACTAAAATAGACACAAGAGTGGGTTTAGTCGGGTACAGATTAGTCCAAAGTACTTTGAAATACAAGGAGGGGGGAGGTGGTTATAAAATGGCCTTTTAAATAATTTTTTACTGTGGGTAACGTCAACATTCCTCTCCCCATTTTGCTTATCAATTTAAGTGTTCTCTCCTTCACTGATAAAACAGCAACAAAAGAACAGTGACTCCTGTCATGAGAAAAAGTCCTTTGAATGGTGTGGACCACACACAAGTGCTCCATGTATTTTAAGATTCTTTTTCAACCAATTCCATTCATATTATTTACTGCCAGTACTGCAAAGCACTCTCTCGCTCCCCGTGTTGTGTTCTCAGACATCCGTTACCTCTGCCATAAAAAGCTTCCATTTTTAGGACCCATTTCTGATATTTTTTTTTCCCTTGGAGGAGATGCAAGCCTAGCAGCTGAACATCTGTATCACCCAGACACTCAGAGTTTGTTACCATGTAATCAGAGCGCTTCTGCAGTATCTGGGCTGCTTAAAATCACTCCCGGTGAACACTTCAACACAAGCCAATGCAAATTATCCAAGAAAGGCTTTGTTACACAAACCATAACTACCACAGAGGCAGAGCCATTGGCAGTAACAGTCTCACAGAAGGTGGGTGACTTCTCTAAACAAAGATATTAGCACTCTGCTGATTTGTGCCTCTACACAGAATGGTCCTAAGCAACTCCATGGTTCACACATGTGTTACCCAGGAGGTATAGATAAAAGCACAGAAAAAGTTGTCCTCTAGCAGCAGAATTGGCTGAAAAGACTTTCAGGCAACCCAGGAGAATGTTTGTCCCAGAATACCTCCCTACAACCTTCTCTGCCTATCACCTCCTATTACTTGGCCACGTTCACCCCCACTGGCCCTTTGCCTTTGACCTTTCTCTGCCACTGCCTCTGAT